>OU612045.1:162071813-162671813 GCA_914767935.1 Coremacera marginata
GATCGATTATACTTGACTTAGTACTTTTTATGTTAACGACCTGCAGAAAGTTAACAGGTTTCCAAACCAAAATAGTAAATAGCTGGACCTAGTCTTTACCAATGCCTATGATGAAATAAATGTTATTACAACCCCCACAGCGAAGCACTTATTTTCTAACAGCTCTCACCAGTCAGCTCTATATACAGAGCTTTCTTCCACCAATGTAACATTCGTACACTCATATAGTAATTCAATAATATACGACTATCTAAATGCTGACTATGATAGCATAAATATCTGTCTTGATTCTATTGATTGGAACAAATTATCTGCATTCGACATTGATGGTGCAGTTTTACTTTTTTATCAGCGCATCCTCACAATTGTTCATAAGTATGTCCCAAAAATTCAGAAAAAGTATAAACTTTCGGAACCATGGCTAGATAAAAATCTCAGAAATCTAAGAAATCAGAAAAACAAATTATATAAAGTCATTAAATCCACCATTAACATAACCGATGAATTGAAAACGATTGAATTTTATCCCAAGAATTTGCTTTAAAGTCCAAAGAACCGTATAATCTTTATATTAACCTAATTTGAGAAAAAATTACTGTAGATCCGAAGAAATTCTTCGATTCCGTAAATGGCAAACGCAAATCAAACGAATACCCTTAATACCCTTACATCCTCTAACACTCAAGAGACTTGCAATCTTTACGCAGATCATCTCAAGGAAATATTCTGTGTATCTACAAACACGTTGTAAGCCCCCTCCTATCACTAAATTAACTGAGATTTAAAAAATCTCATCGCGAATAGCATTTAATTATATCGTCGTTAATCATATAAAAATGTAAATCATATCGTCGATCTTGGCGTCGTTTTGGACAATAAATTGCGATTTAATCTTCATTATGATAAAACCCTAATAAGAGCCAGTAAACTACTCGGTTACATAAAACGACGCGCAAAAGAGTTTAAAAATGTATGGGTGGGTGGTAGAATATGGATGCATTATTTGGAATCCTGCTTTCGACATACACTGTGAGAGACTGGGATATATTCAAAAGCAGTTCCTGCTTTTTGCTCTAAGGAACACTTACAACCCACGCGAATATAATACCCTACCATTCTATGAGGCTTAGCTTGCTTAATTTGATGCCTCTATCAACCAAAAGAAAATTACTCACATCATGATTTACATTTGACGTTCTCAACGGTGCTATTGACAGTGATTATATATCAAATAAGATAAAATTCAACGAATCCTCAAGACAAACTAGGCGCATACGAGTATGTTATACGAGTATCAGCACCATACTATATACGCCAATAATGAGACCATTAATAGGTGTTGCAAAGAATTAAATAGTATCAGTGTTAGCTATTCACCATTCATATCCAAATTCTCCTTCCAAAAAAATCTTTACAAGCTCCTATTTCCATTCTTATTATTATTATTATCATTAGTTCACTAAAGCTTTTCCTTACACATGCAGGTGGAATCATGTCAACCGGGTAGGCGGCCTAAGCCTAAGTTACCCAAAAAAAAAAAAAAAAAAATAGGTTAAGCATTGGTTAAGACTAGAATTAAGATTATACCTTGCTTGGTTAAGAAATAAAAAAATAATAAAAATAGTTCTGTAGTTTTGAATTTTTTGTAAAGATTTTAGTAAAATTAGATATAAGTGATGTAAGGATGTTACAATTTTTATGTGAAAAAAAATTGAGTTAGGGCCTTTCTTTATTAAGTAAGTAATAAATAAGATATATAGTAAACAAAAAAAAACGAATAAGGAATGGAGATTCGGCAGGGTACAGCAGCTTAAATACTCCCCCGCAGCCGTATTAAAGTATATTCGAAGCCTTTAGCCTTTCATAAAATGTTTATGTATAATCTGCACAAAATTTTTTTTCTGCAATATTTTTAATCTGCAATTTTTGTGTCATACGCTTAACTTCATTTTACCCTTAGCTGCCACATACAGTAGTTTGTTACCCCAAGCTTTTTTGTTAATTCAACAATTTTAATTTTTTAGGCTTCTTTTTTTTATAAATATTTAAAGTTAGGATTAATGGACTATCAGCACTTTAAGTTATATATCCAACAAAGTTCATATATTTTGATACGTCAGAAAACTGAATCTCAAGTTTAGAGAGCGATGTTTTGTCGTTGGGATAACGCAGTTATTTTTTACACAAAATCACGTAAATTTTATTAATCTGAAATCTGAGATATAATTATTAAACAACATTTCTACACCCCTTTTCTAGTCACGCCCAGGTTTTGCATGTTGTTTGGAACTAGAGCTACCAGATGGCGGGATTTTCCCCGTTTTGGGCATTTTTTAACTAAAACAGGATGGTGGGAAAAGTAGTGATCACAACATTTTCAACATTTTTTTTTTGTACCACCTTGTCCAACGAAAATTTATCATCTCTTAATTTTACTTTATTTAACTCGGTTTGACTTTTTATATGATGGAAAAGTCGTTAATATTTTTTTAGAACTGATCTGTTCTGAAAAAAAAAAATTTCATTTCCTTCATTTGCACGTTATATCTCAGTCAAAATAAAATGATCTTAATATAGAATACGAGTATAGATCTCTAAGAAATTATCTAAGAAAATTTTAGCTTTTCGAATTAACTGTTAGAAATCAGCCAGGAATTTTACTAAAGAGTTTTATACAACATTGATTCTGACGGTTAATTTAAAAAAAAATGATTCCGATTTTTTCTATGCCTACCAATAACGGTCTTATTCACTTGATTAAATAGACTGATTTGGTTACAAAGTGATTTTGAGAGGAAAATGTAACCCTTAGCAAAAGTCTTTCTCAATCTCAATCTATGGATAGTATTTCTTTGTGACCGATGAACAATTTTGGGTAGCAATTGATTGTTACCGAAATTTCAGGACATAGCTGTTAGTGACAAAAAAAAAATATTTAAAGATTTATAAAAATTGTTTCGAAATTGATGTAAGTACGGAATGTTTAAGTATCCATAATAATTAAATAAGTATATATAATATCATATTAAAGTTTTTCACAAGCTGTCGTATATCAGCATGTTATATTGAAATAGCATAAAGTTATTGTAAGCGTCGTATTTCATGTAGTGTACCTTTTTTAAATGTATATCCTTGGAATAAAAGCTACGGTTATTGAGCTGATTTTAAATTAATTTTTAAAAGCTTTTATTTAAAAATTTTTGAAAACCTGGAAAAACGGGGGGTAAAACGGGGAAAATAAGGGAAAATAGTTATATTTAAAAGCAAAAAAGAGAAATTTTCTTCACCGACACCTGGCATTACTGCTTGGAACACTTTCCACCAACTCCAATGCCAAGTATTAATACCATGGTGCAGATATTTACTAATATAAGGCATTAAAATTTAAGTAACATGCCCCCTTGTCTAACTCCACCCACTTTTCTAAACTACGGACTTCTCATTATGCGGCGGCCATGGCGTATTGGCGTAGTCGGTAAAGTGTGTGGCCCATACGCCAGAGACTCCTTATTCCATTCCCACCTGACACAGAAAGTTTTTGCAATTTGATTAATTTTTCTATTCTGTCACCTCTCTGCAGACAATGGCAAACCTCGGAGAGTAAAAACTGCCATGAAAAGCTTATATGAATATATGTACAAAATTCTGGTGGAAGTCGAAAAAATGATGTAAATTTGGTTGAAGTCGGAAACATGTTGCTGAAGGAGTTCGATTAAAATTAAAGCGCCACAACCTAGTCTTTGCCTACTTTTTTGGACTACAGACTGCACATTATTCCAAAAACCATTGGTGAAAATTTGTTTGAAGTCGGACAAAGCCTTAAGAAGTTCGTTTAACATTTAATTGTCACGACCCGGTCTAGTCCCACCCAATTTTCAAGAATACAGACTACTCATTATACCAAAAAATATATGTGAAAATTTTAAAAATTTTTACCACTTATCCCGACTACTTTTCTACCAACGGTGTAAAAGCATTTCGTTTTAAAGCTAAAGTGCCACGCCCCCTGTTCAATTCCGCCCAATTTTCTAAACTGTTGGCTGCCCATTATTCCAAAGAATATGTGTGGAAAATTTGGTTGAAGTCAGGCAAAGGCTATAGAAGAAGTTCACTTAAAATCAAAGTGACACGCCCCTGTTGCTTAAATTTCAGACTATGGACTACTTATTACCCCAAGGAATATATTTGCAAAATTTGGTTGAAGTCAGAAAAATGGTGTTAAAGGAGTTCGATTAATATTCAAGTGGCACTCCCCCTATCTAATTTCACCCAATTCTCTAGCCTTATCACTGCTCATTATTCCAAAGAATATATTTGCAAAATTAGGTTAGAGTCCGAAAAACGGTGTAGAATAAGCTCGACTAAAATTAAAGTACTACATCCCCCTGCCCTGCCTAGTCCTGCACACTTTTATAAGCTAAGGACAGCTCATTGTGCCAAATATTATATATGCAAAATTTGGTTTAAGTCGAATAAACAGTGTAGAGTTCGACTTAAATAAAATTGGCACGCCCCTTTGTTTAATCCCACCCACTTTTGTAGGTTTAAAAGTTCTCATAGTACTGAAAAATAAATGTGCGAAATTTGGTTCAAATCGGACAAACAATGTAAATGGAGCATAAAGTACCACGCCCGCTGTCTAGTACCGCCTAATTTTATAAACTTAAGACTACTCAAAATACCAAGGATAATCAAACCACACTGTAGAACAAAAAAAGTAAAATGCCACACTCACTCTTCTATTAAAGAGACTCAACATTATACCGAAGAATATATGTGTATAGGTCGATGTGTATAGTAAGGGTTTTATTAAATATCAAAGCTTATGTGCAAAAATTTCGTTACATTTCTCTAATTTTTGTGGATTTTTTAAGAGATTTTACTTTTAAAATAAAGACACTTTGTATGGGAGGTAGGCATGATTTTCATCCAAATGAAATATCAAAGCTAATGCTCAAAATTTCGTGACATTTTTTTTTTTAATGTTTGTGGATTTTTAAAAGATTTTCGGTTCAAATAAAGTCACTTTGTATGGGAGGTAGGCTCGATTTTCATTCGATTTGGCTCATTCTGGAACTTGATCATTAGAAGAAGAAGAAAGAAAAGACATTTTTGGAAAAAAGTTTATATTTTTTTAAATTGAAATTTAAAATTACGGCAGGTGGTGGTGCTGATCAAAAATATATTTACTTTTCTATACCTGTCACGCATTCTTATTGGGCCTTAAGAACGGAATGACAAAATTATTACACCCCTTACGCAGTACTCGTTTGAGTATATATATCGAACCAAGAAATTTAAAAAATTTAAGATAAAAACCACAAAATTCCAAGTGCCTTTAAAATATGGCACTTTAATTGCCAATTTTTATGAAAAAAGTTAATATTACGCTACAATGACAGTGTTACCAAATCTGATGTCAGGATTCATATCATCGTGTACATATAATATATTTCTTTTTATTTGTATTTTTTAATTAACGTCCCTATATATAATCTGCCTTAATGCATATGCACCCAGCAGGAAAATCTACTCCAGTTTTTCTTGCGCATTTCAATGAACTATTATTACTGTAAAACTTGAAGGTATTACTTTGTTAGTTATAACATAAAATTGAGCTCAGCATACTTTGGTAATGCAGCATATATTTCACATTTCTTCATGGGTTATATGTATTTATTTTTGCTTCCCAGTGCGTACAAGCATGAATATCAGATACTTTTAAATTTATTGCCATTTATCGACTTTTGATTTTAACTCATTTATTGCACAGACATTATGTTAATATTGGCCAGGGTCAAATGGATAAGTTAATAAATTAGCTCAGTTTTAATGCAACTGCTGCGCTTTAATTTTTTTCATTATTTTATTTTTGCCTATATCTTTACTATATTATATCTCTATATGATATAATAAAAACATACAAATGACAGAATTATATTCATAGCTATTATTAAAATTTAAATTCAGCTATGTAAACTACTCTGGGCAATACTATGAAAAAGCTTTTATCTGTTAATGCTTCAGGACAATAAAAACAATTTGAGTTTCTTACAATATCAACACCATATTCAAAAACTTTAGTTTTCCTATCCGCAGTCGTTTTAACATTTATCCAACTGTAAGTTAAAAACATCCTTTTGAACCCTTTTGTTGCTCTTTTTTCATACATTTGTTATTCACAAATATGCAGGCGCGTCTAAGAAGTTTCTTGCTTTTCTGTCAAGATTCGTCTAGACTTCACAGTGAATGTTTGTTTCCTTTGGCGTTGGGTTTTATTTTCTTTGTTATGATTCGCCGTAGTTTTTGAAATTTTTTTTTTATTTTTTTTTTTTTCTTTAGTAAAAATTGTTATATAGACGCATATATTTATTACCACCCTCAACATTTTTGGCAAGTTCAATGATCTTTTTATTCAAACATTAGTTATTGTTTTGCTTTATTTGTTGTAGTTTGAATAGAAAATAATTTTTTATTCGGAGTTCGGTATTTTTTATTAAATGTTTAATGTACAGTCAGTCACACAGTCAACTATACGTGCCCCTTTCAAATACGGCTGCACACGTCTGTAGTTGCCATTGTAAAAGTCAATAATTTGAGTTATGACCCACTACCTCACCCACAATTTTTCCCAGATTTACCCCATTGCTACTGCCAGCAGAAAACTCGCTCAGGTCTCTAATAGTCAGACTGGAATTTTGGGTCTGAATTTTTGAACATAGTCATGCATCGATTATTCAGTTCAGGTTTTAAGGCTGAAATTAAAATATAATTAAGGCTTCCTTTTTACAGACCTGTATTGTAACTGACCTGTATACCTGTATTTGATTTTAGGTCACATTTCATATCTGAATTTGAAATAAAAATTAATATTCAGACCAGAACTCAAAGATGAACATTTAAAAAAAGTAATACCAAATTTCAGGTCTAAAGAGGCGAGCACTTGTATGAAAAGTGAGTTCTTGCTTGATCAGGCATGACATTTTCTGCTGAGATGTTAGTGCGTTTTTACTAAAAAAAAATTTCAAGTACTTAACCAAAAATAATATAAAACCAAAAATGCTTAATTCTTCGTGCCAAGGAATGCAACTCATTTTTTCAAAACTTTTTAAGACAGTATTCTAGTGTACAATTTTGAAAAAATTTCAAGTATTAAAGGAGTTTTAGCTATTTAAGTGACACTGTCAAACTGTTTTTTTAATAACGCCTGTAACTTTGCTCGAATCTTAAAACGCACTTTTCTCGAAACTACTTTTTCCTACACGTTTGATATGATATCATAAGTTCTAATCCGATTAGCTTAAAGGACCGATTAGCTTAAAATCTGGTGTGTGCCTTTTTTATATATCCCTTTATTCCTAGAATTATGTTAAAATTTTGTTTTTAAATATTTTTACAAAATTCAAAACTTTAAAAGAAGGCCTAAAAAATTACTTCTTTGTTTCCAATAGCCTAAAGGTTGCTGCCCACTTACGGCACGTAACGAAACGAAACGACAAGCCGTTCAGAGTTCTTTGGTTTTATAGCCACTGGCTTTTTCGTCGGTCTTTGCCATTTCGTCGTCGGTTAGTGTGCATGAATATATAAGAACACAGTGTAGTTATATTTTGTAGTTTCGTTACGTGCGGTAAGTGGGCAGCAACCTATACACGAAAAAAATTTCTTTTTCTTTCTCTAGTCCGGGATATAGCGACATTCTTATTATTTAGGAATCTCATTTTTCTTATCAACCCCCCCTTCTCCCCAATTAACCAGCTAGTAGTTTTTTCAATTTTTAATTTTTTGGTGTATTGTTGAAATATCAATAAACACATAATAACAAAATGGATATTTAAAATATTTAAAAGATATTTTTTATTAAATTTTAAAAGTTGCCAAAAGAATTTGTTTGACCAAAAACTTTTTTGGAAATTCCGAAAATGTCTTCAAAAATACTGAAAAACTCATACGAATTCTTTGTCTAAACGTATAAATTTGATGAAAATTGGTCAAACTTTGAATTCAATTAACTTAACTCAAATTACACTGTGCAACAAATCCAGGTTAGCAAAAGTTAGGTCGATTCTGAGAGTGAGAGGTGAAAATAGAGGCTTAATTAGAACTTTGCAGTCAAATGCCGAATTTCAGAATATTGTTTATTGTTTATTGTTTATCCCTCTAGCGGTTGCCTTAGAAAAAATTAAATAAATAAAATAGAATCCTCGTCCAAGACACCCCTCTTCTATAAAAAAGTTTTTATAAAAATTTTAAAAAAATTTTTAATTTCATTTGTATGAGAATATATTTTTTCCGACTTGCGAACTTAAACGAATTTTCCGGCAGCTCGATATTGACTTCCGACCAATGGTTTCTTGGGCAAAGGTTCTTAGAATTGCCCTTAGATTTATTTTTGGCACTCTTTGGTAATTTTTTTTCTTCCGAACAAATTGACCTGGCCTTATATAAGTCCTTTCGTGCAGAACAAACTTTAAGAACATATTTTACGAAATATTTCTTTCCATAACACTGAATTACATTCATTTTTAGGTTAGGTTAGGTTAGTATGGCTATGACGGCTACCCGTCTCGTGCCCTTAGGCCAATATAGGCCCCTTGTGATACCATATAATCTCATTTTACCTGTTGCTAAAGGAGTCCAGTCTCCGTTGAACCATCCCATGGATTTAATAAATCTGTCAATTTTCTTTGGATTTATCGAAGATATTGAAGCAAGCGAGTAAAGGAAGGGTTGACTGATGGTAGTTAGTCTCCTTCTACTTAGAGCGGGGCAGTGGCAGAGAAAGTGTTGTACGGTTTTCTGCTCCTTAGCATTTCTGCAGCTTCTGCAGAAGTCGTTGACTTCACAGCCTAGGCGAAGTGCGTGTGCTCGTATTAAGCAGTGTCCGGTGAGTACCCCTACCAGAACAGAGAGATTTAGTCTTTCGAGTCCCAGTAGAGACGAGGTGCGTTTGTTGTCGCTTAGTCTGGCTATGGCGCAGGTGACCAGGTTAATTTACCGCTCATTGGACTGGTGCAGCGTGTTTTGCCTGCATTGTTGTTTAAAGGTAGCTAAGGGTATCTACCTACCCCATCCTTTCCCATAAGGATAGTGGTGGTCATACCACTCCTAGCCAATTGGTCAGCCTTGCAATTGTCTTCTATGTTACGATGACTAGACACCCATACAAACTGGATCCTGAATTTCTACGCCATCTCGTTGGGAGATTTTCAGCATTCAGCAAAAGATTTAGAGTTTTGGGTAAAGGAGCATAATGCTTTTAGCGTCGCTTGACTATCTAAAAAGATATATACTACTTTTCCTGAGGTGCTCAGCTGGTTGAGATGCTGTGCTGCTTCCTTGATGGCCAAGACCTCCACTTGGTATACGCTGCAGTGATCGGGTAGTCGGAAGAAGGTATGAATCGTCAGGTCCGGGGAAAAGACTCCCCAACCACTCGCCCATCGAGCTTAGAGCCATCTGTTAATATGTTTATGGCCCCGTCTATACAGTGAGGCCTGCTTTCCCATTCATGTCGTGTAGGAATGCACACATTATATTTTTTGACAAAGATTACCTCTGGAGTATAATGGTCTGTTTTGGAAGGGAAAGAGGCCGAAGCCAGTATTTTCGTGTGTTCATTACCCAGCTCCGAACCAGGATCCAGACTCCCATAGCCCCAGAGCTGTGATTGTAGCACCTTCGATGGCAATTAAGTCTAAGGAAGGTAAGTGCAGGATGACGTTTAACGCATTCGTAGGAGTAGACCACAAGACCCTGTTATGCATATCTCTGCACTTCTTTGTACTTTCAGCAGCTTGTTTAGTTCGGAAGACTTACGATTGGCTGGCCACCAGACAATTAGCAGTGTAAATCCAGCGAGCTATGATAGGACGAAATCCCCATTTCATGCCCATTGAATTTTTACATGTGTAGAACGCTATGTTTGCCTTCTTGATGCGTTCCTCAGTGTTCTCGTTTCATAGAAGTTTCCTGTCTAGGATTGCTCCCAGAAACTTGGCGCTATTGCTGATGTTAAGGCTGACGGTGTTAAGACTTGGGGGTGTTAATATAGGTGTTTTGTATCTCCTAGTAAAGAAGAAGTATCTCCTAGTTCCATCTTTGCCGGGTTCACGCTAAGCCCGCAGGTTCCAACCCAGCTGAATAGCGACTAAGGTTGCAAACATAGTGAACGCTGGTTCAGACAGGCAGGCACATTAGAGCACAAGAGATGCAAGACTTGGTTTCTTTATTGCTGCAATGGAAAATCTAATCTGATCTGCCTTCCTGTCTGAACCGGCGTTCACTATGTTCACAACCTAAGGCACGCACTCCATGGTGTTGCAGAGAGTTTGCGGAAATTTACCACATATCATGATAGAGACGTCATCCGAGTACGCTATCACCTAGTGGCCATCCTTTTTATGTGTCGTAGCATCTGGTTGATTGTTACGACCCATAGGAGTGGAGGAAGTGGCTAGAAACAGTACCTGGGAACCGAGGAGCCTCATAGCTCTGAGCTAACTGCCCTGCTGGTAAACAATTGGCCGATGATCCAAACAAGGGATGCCCCGACTCCCAGTTCCGTCAATGCCAGGGTGACAGCGCTAACAGGACGTAATTGAAGGCGTCCTCTATGTTCAGTAATGCCACTAACGTATACTCCTTAACTGAGAGTGACCTTTCAATAGTCGAGACTAATGAGTAAAGAGCAGTGTCGTTGAGTTACCCTTGCTGTACGCATGTTGAGCATTTGAAAGTTTCAAATAGTGAATGGTTTACCTCATATAAACTTCAATAAGTTTTTGCAGAGTTTTTGGCGTGAAAGAAGATAGGCTGATCGGTCTGAAGTTTTTTGGACTGGCATGAGAGGTATGAAAACTACTTAAGCCTCTCTCCAACCGATGGGAGTGTGGTTTAGTTGTAGGCAACTAGAGAAAATGGTCTGAAGCCAGGGCAGTATGTGCGGGAGAGTATATTGAAACTGGGCTGGCACAATCCCAACAGGATTTTGAGATTTATAGGGCTCGAATGTGGTCACTGCCCATGTAATTTTTCTTCTGCCTACCAGGAGCGCACCAGTTGAGATGGGGCGCCTATGGGCGTTGTTGAGGCATGCCACTTGTACTGGCGGGAAAGTGGATATCCATGAGGAGATTGAGATATTCAAGGAATCTCAAAATACATGTTTTTTAAAGTATCTTTTGCGAAGGAACCAATTTTGACCTTGCAACTTTAAAAAAAAAAAAATTTCATATATTAAGTTAATATTTTTAGTTAAATTCTTTCAAAGCAGTCGCTATAAATATTGAAAAAATTGTAGTGAGGTATGACCTTTGTATTGTCATTATATTGTCAACATTTCGGAATTTTTCAACTCCATTATTCATGGCTGGCCCGATGCTCTATGGAAAATATTTTTGTTTTATGTTTTTTCGAAACGCAATATGAACTAAAAGTTGTGTATATTTAAGTAGTTTCAAAATAAGCTAACCATCTTTTAGTTCCATATAACTTTTGGCCCTCTACCGGAGCTTTTATGACTGAAATTTTTCTTATTTGTGCTGCTTTTCCAGATAATAACAGAGGTATACAGCAATTCTATTAAAGTTCTGTTTGCTTGTATGCTTTGTTCTGAATACTTCTGGACTTTTAGATCGCTTAGTCCGAAAATCATCATTAAAATGATCATTGTTAAATATTAAACACAATAACCAAAATAATTAAACAAAATAAACCTCGATATTAAAAAAAAAATCACTCATACGCCTGGGAAAACAAAACATATCGCAAAAACTGTGCTTTTTATGCTGATTATTGAATTAAGTGACTCAAATTAGTTAGTTGGCTACAAGTATGGGCGAAATTTTCTCTTCAAAATACCTGATAAAAACTAATCTAAATAAACTAAACTATATAAAGTTTCAGTCAGAAAAGCACTAGTAGAGGGCCAAAACTTATATTCATTTTAAAAATGGTAAGCGTATTGCAAATCAGCGCAAAAATACGCAACTTTTGATACCTATTGCACATTAAAATAAAAAAAATATCGGCCCAGCTTATTATACAGTGATGTTCCCCGACGATTTTTTTGCTTGCTACAAAACAAAAATTCTTTTCGATGGAAATAGTCTTGCAAAAGTAACGTTAGCTATGCCAATGCTTTAGTAGTTTTTTGCTGCTTAACATCAGATTTTTCTTCACTATTCGTCACAAGAAAGAATCTTAATAAAAAATAAAAACTTTAAATAAGAAATCTAGTTTTCTTTTTCAAAAAGTTGCAAGGTCTAAAATCATTTGAAATATATGGTTCCTTCGCGAAAGATACTTAAAATAATGTGAATCTTACGATTTTTGCTGAGCCATACAGTAACTTAGCTTAAATTTGTGAAGTAAGTATTTATTCTTTAAAGCTGTTCGTCAACAAAAAATTTATTAAAATCGAAAAGTCATGCGTTAAAAAATCATTTATAAGTCCTTTAATTAAATATTTCAAACCCAAACACAAGCAGACAACAATAAATGGCAAAAGCGTAGAATTTTTCAAGTAGTCGCCTCGACTTCGACAGGAAACAAGCTGAAATCCGGAGCAGAAATCAATAAAATAAAAGTGAACATATTAAGTTTAAAATGCAAGCAATTCCCAGGACTTTAACAACAGTTACATTAACAACAACAACACCACAAATAATTACAACAACAAAAACAAAAACAATAATCCACATCACCAAAAAAAGGCACAAAAATGCTTTAACCAGCGATTTACGAAATTTTTCACATGCTTGTGTGTGTGTATCTGAGCCGTATGTGAGAGTGTGTTTTTTGCAGACAGTAAAAGCTCCTGAACTGCTTGCTAACAGCATATAAGTTTGGCGCCAATTTGGCGGACGTCAAGCAGCATCATGGGTATGAGCAACATATTCATTGTTGTTGTGAATGCTGCCGCTGATGACGATGTTGCTGGTGGTGTTGTTGTTGTTGTTCTAGACTTTGTCATCAAATTTGGATTCATCGTCGATGCTCTTTGTGTCGCCATTCATTATACGCCAACGACAACAACACCAGAAGAATGACAACAATTACAACAACATCATGCACAAAATCCATGTCGTCGACGATGACAACGATGAAGACAGCAAACAAACAAAAAATAAAACGTACAAAACGCACAAACAAACCGCCAGCACACACAAACATTCACAAACACACACACACACAACACTCACACACATAGATACTCAAATATGACAAACCAAAAATTTTTACGCGCCGTCATTCTTGCTTTGCACACATTTTTATTGCTTGCGGTATGCGGCAGAGGGCGCCACTCTTTGGCTAGCACAATCGGATAATGTGGCGACGCTAAATGCAGCAAAGAACAACAATAATAACAGCAGCAGCGCTGCAACAACACAAACATTTGTGAGCTGAAAATGTTCGATGAGCCAAAAACAAGCAAAAAACAACATGTCGGCTCAAAGAGCGACAGAGAAAGCTAAAGCAACTTCAACAAAAACAACAAACAACAACTATAGCGAAGAACAGCTCAAGATCTGCTGCAACAAAAACAACTAAAACAACAACATACAAATATTCGCTTCCGCCACGGATGTATGCTGCAGCTTATTCAATGAAAGCTTTGGTGATGCAAAAAGAAAAAGAAAAACAAGTGCAAGAAAATATGTTGTTGGGAGAGGGCAGAAATGGAGAGAGAGAAAGAAATAGAGATGATACAATAAAAATCTGAGCATGAGTTGGACGCCATGCTGCATGCATGTAAATACAGTTATTTTTCTTGTAATATATTGTTTATTTTTTCTGTTTGTGGCTGTGTTTATATTTAATGGTTGGCTGTGTTTGTGCGTGTACATATGTGTGTGTTTGTGGGGCTTTTTTTTTTGTTGTGTCGCTGTTTAATACTTGCATAAACAGCATTTTTTGCACTGTGTTTCATGTTTTTTAAAGCTCAGCTGATTATATGCGTTCGCACGCTGAGTATGGCCGATAGAGAGAAAGTGAGGTAGAGCGAATGAAAAGGCGACTCGCCAAGGTACCCAGTAGAAAATTATGCAAGCTATTATTTTAAGATTTAAAAATAAATTTAATTTTATTTAATTTAAAATTTTAGACTTAGGATCTTAGATTTGAGATTTATGATTTTAGATTTAAAATTAAAGATTTAAAATTTAAGAATTCAAAGTTTGAGATTACACATGCCGACAAATAATTATCTCAGACCATATGTATTTAAAAGAGTTTCTTTGGATAATTTCAGGTATCCCAGCTAAAAAATACAAACAAATTTTCATAATCTAAAAATATCAAAATATCGGGAATCAAAAAAGCACCGTTATGGTCTGGTGTTGCAATTAAGGTGTGTTGCAATTTGGGATAGTGTAGGGTTCAATGGGCAATCTTACATTGAATTCAGCATCCAGAACTATGTTGTCATTGAATTATTCTGCCTCATCAGACTCAAAACCGTCTTCCAAGCCATCGTCTGTAATCCCGTGAATATCCTCGAATACCTTTTCGATGTCTTGATCATTCAAATTACGCGGCATCTTGGAAAAAAACATAAAACAAACAGAAATAATTTTCGCAATAATTATTATACCGAATATTCGATACCTAAGTATACGAAAAGATACCTTTCGGAATATAGTTCTTAGAATATTCACCACGGGATCTGATTTATGACTAATGACAAGAAAAGCATGAATTTTTTTTATTAGCAAGACGAGAGTATTTACGAATTCAGTTCGATTTTTTAAAAACTTCTCTGAAAACTGGACAATCGGGACTAGATCTCAGGCAAAGAACACTTTAACTTCAAGGTTCTATAAATGGCGTTAATAGCTTAAAGCTCTTGATATAAAAATTAACAAGTGGATTTAAAAATTTCAAAAATAGACAGGCAAATCTTATTTGTTTGAGAAGGCTGTGCAAAAAGTCGCCTAATTTATAATTGCCCAAAAAGTCGAAAAAAAACAATCTCTATTATGAAGAACGGCCAAATGTTTTCTGGTGAATGTTTATTTCTTGGCTTGGACGCTTATGACGCAAATATTTCCATCATTTTCTATTTAATATAACATAAATATTTATAATTATATATATTCGCACATTTCCGCATTTAAAAATATCTGTTCTCGAAAACAATAATATTGCTAGAAATCATATAAAAAAAATTCGAGTTCCAATTAAATATTTTATATTACACTAATAAATTAAAAATATTTATTTTCTAACATATGCATACTATACTATATAATACTCTATTTTATCTTATACTAGCAGGACACAGTGATCCAAGAAACTTCAACAGAAACATAGAAAATTACTACGAAATTCTTGACGCATTGGTTTAAAAAAAATCCTTAATATAAGATCAAAATTACATACCTATCTAGATATTTTTTATTTTTGCATTTTAACGCCACACGGGACTACTAGTATTGTATAATTAAAAAATTAAATTAGTATTCTATTAAAATCCATTTTTTAAATAGAAGTAAAGTGTTTATGTATTCTTCAGAATATCTGATTTTTTAATGGAAACCAAAGAAATATTTGCAAGCGAAATATTTTTTATCATAATTTTAAACTCTAAAATAATAATGGGTGAAGTCAGTCAAACATCCTCCTTAGCATTCTCCTTAGAAATTTGAATTGTCTATTCTCGATTATGTTATTTTATCAAAAAGTTTTTTATAAAAATACAATTGCTTAAATGCTAAAAAGGAATTTTAAGTTTTGAAGATTTTTGTTTTTTTTTTCTATACTTACATTTTGGTCACCGTAAGCAAAAGATCGAGGGATTTGACTCTTTTCCCTCGAACAGTTTTAATAATTTGTTTCCTTATACAATTTTAACCATACAAATGTTTTCACCTCTTTTCTGAAAGCATCATCGCATACATAAATTTTATTTTGTTTTCAGGCACATTATAAAACTATTGAACATACGGGACAAATATTGTCCTGGTGGGACATTTACAACTAAACGAAAAATACGAGGAGTGTCGTAAATTGCGGTACTACCTATTTACCTTTTACCTAGTTACATTTCTTTTTTTGTTTTTGAAAAAAAAATTTGTATTTTTAGTATTTTTAAAAGAAAAAACGATAATGCTAAAACAACTTTTGTCTACGTATTCACATCATGAAAATTAGTTAGTTTATATTTAACTTTTGAAGTAGCTTACGCAATTTACTACTGGGTACTACACAGCACGAGCTTAACTTTATTACAGTGGACGTTGTAAGTTTGACGACATTAGCTGCTTTTATTGCAGCTAATGAAAGTATGTGCTTGGCATAAAAAATATTTATATTTTGTGGCTTCTTTTTTATGCTGTTTTTATAAGCACTCATTTAAATGTTTAAAAAAAACATGAGTACAGTAAAAATGTTTTTACTGTACTAAAATTAAAAAAAAAAATAAAATTATTATTATTTTATATTATGTAATACTTTATTTTGAAGCAACTATATCAAATTGTGTAAAAAATTCTTTGTATTATTTTTTGCCGTTTGTTTTAGTAACGAGGCTATGATGGAGATTTTTATGTTATGAAATGCTAAATCTTAAATTTATTGTTGTTTTTCACTGTGTTATTCACATGTATGGCTATTATTTTAAGCATTCATTATGAAATGGCATTTAACGAAAAACTTTATTACTTGAGGTGAAAAAATAAATGACTTAAATACATTTATCAAAATGTGATCTTAACATCTGGATGTTAAATGGATTTATAGCATGTATGACAAATTTTAAGTATTTGGATAAAAACCGAGGGTGTATTTATGATTCAACTGAAACTGTTTTTACGAGTTGTATGCCTAAAATAAGTGCATACATGGATCAGGATATTTTTTTTTAAATATGATGTCCCTTTGTTCTTCATAATAACTTCCAATTTGGCTTTTTTTAAATGGTAATATCTTGGCTACTATAGTCGTAGCGATGCTCTGTTTTTAAGCTTTAAAGCTAATGAACTAAATCAGTTTTCTCAAAACACGCCATCAATTTTTTTTTTTTTTTTTTTTGTCTTATCAAAGTTAGGTTTGCTTTGACACACCTCTCGTACCAGGCCACTTTTAACGTACGAACTCGCTTGATCTTACCGAGCGAGCCAAAGAGCCGATCAGCGACCATATTAGCACCAGGTTTGCTCCAGGCCTTCGCACCCGACTTTTCACGGCCTAAATTTAATCCTGCTATGGCTTGTGCCGAAGTGGTTGGTCCAAGATCCTCCCCCAGTGGCTGCCCTTGCAACCGGCTCTGCAGTCCTTGGTTTATTAAGTGTTGGTGTTGGCGTTGCTTTTAGAGGGAGTGACTCATCCTCCAAATTTGCTTCGCATGTAGAAGCTTATACCGAGGAATATATGTGCGAAATTTGGTAAAAGTCGAAAGAACAGTGCAAAAAAAAATTCTAAAAATATTAAAGTGTCACACACTTTGTATAATCCCACCCACTTTTTTAACTATGGACTGTTCGTTATACCATAGAATATATGTTCACCGAGAAAAAAGCTTATGTTAAATTAAAAAAAAAAACCTAGTATAATTTATACGATGGCTTTGGCAGTATTCAGCCTGCCCAAGCATTTAATCAAAACGACTAAGTTTTACATGTTGACTTGCCAATTTTTATTTGGTGATAAATTAGCCAAGTATTTGGTAATTTTTTATACACTACTTTAAAAAGAAAAATTGAATTTCAAAAATATATCTTTTTTTCCGGTTTTGGTTTTTTTATTTTCCTTTTTTTAAAAAAGCTGCCGCATCTCGTTTTGTTATTTTGCTTGACTGAAATCGGCAACAACACAAATTTTTCTTTTATCAACGCCGTTTTTTTTTCCTTAGATATTAATGACTTCTCGGCTTTTCTTGCCGATTGACGTCTAATATAACAAAAACATTAAGTTAAATTAAATTAAATATCATATACAAAAATGTTACTTTCGCATGCCGTTGAGATTCGAACCCACACCAACCCGATACCACTGTGTATGAAGTCTCTAAACTACGCATTGAGGCAAACTGCTACGGTACTCGGAGTGCATTATTCAATCTTAATTACAACTGAAGCTATGCTGCAGCTATCAACAGAATACTGCGACATACTGCATCTGTTAATACAGCATCTGTTAACATCTACGAATCAAATATTTTTTTTTGGCAGGGTATCGAGGTATGTACTTCAAAGCAATGTATTAAACAATAAATTGCTTAGGTGAATCAACGTAGCGGCAGTTATGTCAGCAAACAGCAGCAAGCCTGCTTGGATCAGTTAGTAGAGCGATGGACTGGCACCAAAAGTTCCAGGGTTCGATTCCGCAAAGCGGGCAAAGAAAATTTTTTTTGTTCTTTTCTTTTTGTTGATAAAATGTAATAAAATTTACTGGTGTGAATATTAACGTGTGTATTTTAATTTATTTTATGTTATTTTTGATTTTAAAAAAGGGGTTTTATTACAAAAAAAAACCATTAAATTATCAAAACTATCCTTCTCTAGTGTGTCTAATGGCACAGCTGTGTTTTTTTTTTTTTTTTTGCAGAAAATAGCTCAAAACTATGCTTAAGCCATCCATGCTAGTTGTTTTTTAATTTTGTATTTTTTGATTTTGGGCTTACGTGAATCAAATATTTTATTTTGGCAAGGTATCAAAGCATGTGCTTTCAAAGCATTGTATTAAACAATATATCGCTTAGGTGAATGATCATAAGTTTATAATTACCATACAATTCTCTTTACCCAAGCCGACTTAGATGATTTACCTATTGTTTTTTTTTCGGTGTACAAAATTTGATTGAAGTCCAACAAATAGTGTAGAAGGAGTTCGATTAGAATTAAATTGAATTACAAACTGCGGAATAAACTTAGAAATATATTTACGCAATTTAGATTAAAATTAAAAGGACACGCCCCTTGTCTAGACCCTCCCACCGTTTTAGGCAAAAAGCTGCTCATTATACCATAAAATATATGTGAAAAATTTTATTGAAGTTGTACAAGCAGTGTAGAAGCTATTGGAGTACATGCAGACTTGCTGCTATGCTTGATATATTATTTATGAAAAGTGACCGTTGTTAAAGTGTCACCACGCCCATTTTAGTGTAGTTGCCGACATTGACCATACGAACTAAATTACAAAATTGTATTCTAATACAACCAAAACCGTCAGAAGTATTGCATTTTTATTGGCTTGTGAGCGGTAAAAGGGGGTGTGGCAACTGTTTTTTTTTACAAACATAGATAATAACCTTAATAACAGTTGTAAATTTGGTGGCCTTTGATGTTACCATTTCTGAGATCTTAAGATGCACCAATCTACACGATAAATTTGAATAAATTTCAAAATAATCGGCTTTTCTCCATTCCCGCTTTTTTCCGTATTCTCTCTCAAAAAATAATAACAAAAATAAACTTTAAGAAAATAGTGCTGTGAAATAAAAACTCTATATAAAAATAAAGCACTTGAGTGGAGGCAAATTTCATCGTTTAATATTTACAAGCGATTATTTTCTCCCCTCTCCTACCTGATTCATAAAAAAGTATATTTCCCCAATGTAGGTAGCAGTTATTCTATATAGAAAAAGAATCGAAAAAGGAAGCAAAATAAAAACAATAGAGGTATTCTCTATGTCTAGTAAATGTAGTTGCACAGTGCAAGATTAGAAAATGCTCAATCCGTACGTATGCCACAACATTGGCCCTATTCTTGCACCGTACAATGGCCATATACTAGGCATAGAGAATATCCCTAATATGCATTGGTTTGCAATGCCAGTTTCCGAGAAGTTTTTTTGTGTTTTTGATTTGAAAAATTAACACAACAGTCAATTATTTTTGCAGAATTTGTATAGTCACCGCTTTGTGTCAGGAGTGTTATGTTTTACTTTATTTGCTCTAATCTTTATTTAAGTAACTGATATGGCGTCAAGTTCATAGAAAACACACGATTTATCGCTTTCAGTTTTACTAAATATTTGGCATTTTAAAGTGTTTATTAGAATTTAATCAGCAGATAATGGTAAGTGTAGATTAATATGTCAAGAGTGTTGTATTGAAAATAATCACTTCGGTAATCAGTTCGGTTATCGACTCGACAATAGGTTGATAATTGCTTCGGTAATTGGTTCGAAATCGCTTCTGTAATCGGTAATCGGTTGGTTATCGCTTCGGTAACCGGTTGTTAATCGCTTTGGTAATCGGTAATCGGTTGGTAATCGCTTCGATAATTGCTAATAGGTAATAACTTTGGTAAACAGTAATGGGTTGGTAATTGCTTTGGTAATCGGTTGGCAATCGCTTCGTTTGGTAATCGCTTCGGTAATCGGCTTCCGTAATCAGTCGGTAATCTTTTCGGCAATCACTAATTGGTTCGGTAATCGGTTGGTATTCGCTTCGGTAATTGGTTCGGTAATCGGTTTGTTATCGCTTAGGTAATCAGTAATTGCATAGTAATCGCTTTGGTAATCACTTCGGTAATCAGTTCGGTTATCGACTCGGTAATCGATAATTGGTTCGGGAATCGGTTGGTAAGTGCTTCAGTAACTGGTTCGTAATCGCTTCTGTTATCGGTAATCGGTTGGTTATCGCTTTGGTAATCGGTTGTTAATTGCTTTGGTAATCGGTTGTTAATCGCTTTGATAATCGGTAATCGGTTGATAATCGCTTCGATAGTTGGTAATAGGCTGGTAATCGCTTTGGTAAACAGTAATGGATTAGTAATTGCTTCGGTAATCGGCTGGCAATCGCTTAGGTAATCAGTAACTGCATAGTTATCTATTGGTAATCGCTTCCGTAGTCGGTAATTTGTTGTTAATCGCTTCAGTAACCAGTTCGGTTATCGCCTCGGTAATCGATAATTGGTTCGGCCATCGATTGGTAATCGCTTCGGTAATCGGCCAGGTAATCGGTTAGGTAATCGCTTGGGTCTTCGGCTTGGTCATTTTCTAAAAAGAAATGCTGTGCAGCAATAATTTCTGTTACGCTAACAGCGTGATGATATCGCAAAACTATAGTTTTGCTCTCTACCAAAATGTGCTTAACGGGATTAAAGAAGTTTTCACTTAAAAAAAAAACGCGTTCGTATATGATTAGTTAGTTTTTAACTCTTTTCTATATTCTGAGTTTTTAGTGCGGAATTTTTTCAACAAAAAATATTAAAAAAATCGTTAAAAGTCCTGAGTGTTGTTTCAACACCGACGCCTATGCCACCGAATTAACAAACCTTTTTTTTTTAATTGTTTTTAACAATTTTAAGCTTAAGACAACTTAATTATTAAATGCTAAAATCCAGATATTTTTAGTAGGCTTAAACACTTTTCAGTGGTATAACACTCAAGACAAAAATCGTAAGCACTTCTGCAAAAACTCAAAAAATAAATTTAACAGAATTTTTTTAAAAAGCGCCACAGTGAATTTTTATTCTACATTAATTTTCACAACAGCTGCCATGCTTAAAGTTGAACGATATTAAAGTTGAAAAAATTTAAAAATTTCTCTCATATTCAAATTTTTTAAATTTACCCATATATATGTATGGATATATTTTTATACGCATTTTGAGTTTAACTTATATTTTTTTTTTCGATTGTAAACCACGCAATTTGTCAAACGTTATGCAGCAGTTATTTGTTGTTGTTGTTGTTGTCATTTTGTGAGTTGTTGTTTTATATAGTTTTTTCTTGCAACTTGGTCCTAAAACTATGCAACGCTGACTGCGCACGAAATGTAACGCTTTGGGGCTCATTTCTCTTGTGGGGAGAGATTTTGAAAAATTATGCCCAAGCACTTTGGGGGCAAGCAAAGGGTGGAATACGATGAGCTAGTGGCGCGCAGAGCAATATATGCGAGACTCTCGTCTGTTGATGTATTTAAGCATTAAACGCAGCCACACCATGAGACGACGTTGAACACAGTGTAAACTACTAAAAGTATGCACTGATTTTTTTGCGCTTGTTTTAATGTTGTTATTGCATTGTTTTTTTTTTTTGTTTTTAATGTTCTTTTTACTTTTTTGTTTTTGTTTTTGTATTGTTTTATTATAATTTTATTTTATATGCGCGTATTTAAAGCTTATTTGCAATTTTCTGCAGAAAAATCCAAAGAGTTTCCTTCCGCACACTTGTGTTCATTTATGCGACGACGAGTGAGACTGATTGCATTGCCATTTTCTAGTGTTGTTGTTGTTGTTGTAATGGGACTTCTTTGTTTTTGTCGTTGTGTGGCTGGGGCTTTGATTTATGTTGCAGTAAGCGGGCCCATTTCCGTCTTGCTGCTTAGCATCCCTCTGCCGAGATATTCTTTTTGTATTTTTTTTTTGTTGATTTTTTACTTTGTTTTTCTAAAAAATTTTTTCTCTCTGTCTCTCTCTCTCTCTCTCTCTGCTACATCTACAATATATATATATATGTTGTTTTCTTGTTGCATATTTTTTGGCTTGTTTGCATGCGAATTTGCGGATATTCCAAGTATGTAAGCAATTTCCAAAAGGATGCTGAGGTTGAATTTGTATTTATTTATATTTCACTGTAGCAGAAGAAGCAGAGGCATAGCAGCAACAATGGATTTAAAAAGCTCGTTCGTTGCGTTGCATACTTTTTGGCAGTGATACAAAGTTTCCGCATCTTCTGACTGTTATTTATGTTGATGTCCATGTTGCGTGGAAAGTGTTCATGACTCATTGCAATGACGCTGCCAAGAAATGCAAAAAGCATTGATTGAGATTTAAATGGAGACGTGGTTGGCTTTGTCGTAGTTTTTGCACGCACTGTAAATGGTTTAGATGTGTGTTGTTCTTGTTAACAATTGGTCGTTTGCAGTTTGTTTTTATTTAAATATTTTAGAAGATGTGCAAATTTGAATAAGACTTTCAAATAAATCTTTGAATAAACAGCAAAATAACTAGCACAGCGAGATTAGATATGAGAAGGGTGCATTTCACCCTATTGCAAAACACCCCCCAAAAATAAGCATTCGAAATTCCTTCTAACAACTATGACATCATCGTTATCATCTTAAGCGAGCTCATATGTGCCAAAAACCTCCCTTTTGCTCTTTAAAATAGTGCTTTTGCAACAACAGCAACTTCAAATCAAATAAAATCTTCCCCCCGCACCCCATTTGAGAGTTTGGCAACCTTTTAAGTGCTTATGTTTTCATTAGAGCACAAATCGAACCTATTATGTAACGCTTTAAATTTCAAGATTGGGGTTGCACTTGGTTTGCCTCTCAAGCAAAGCCTCTACCTCTTCATTTTTTTTTCAAAACTATTAAAAAAAAATTTCATTTTACACACATGAATGTCTTGTTGACAGACTATTACTTTGATGACATCATTTTAATTAAAATCTTGTTTCTATAGCAGGGTGCATATCTTATGAGGAAGAGGTCTTACACCCCTTCATAATGCGATCTGCTTCAATAAATATTAATAGTTTTTCAACATAAATGTTTATGAGTTTCAATAGAATTTTGCATTTTTTGGTTTTAAGTTGCATAAAATTTGGGCTTATACAATTCATTGCATTATACTGTATGGAAAAAACAAAATAAATCATCTGCGAAAATAAATTATTCAAGCAAATCATTGCATTTTTCTGAGGAAGCTGTTAAGATGTTCAAATTATGTGCAGCCCTGTGTGATCATTTCTCAAAATTCAGTTCAATTATCTTCAAAATATAATTATGTATTTATAGTATAAATATATTAATATAGAAATATAATTATATTCTAATATAAAACAAAAAAAAAACAATTGGGCATTTCAGCCCTTGAAAGGACTTTGAATGAGCTTCTTATGATCAATTCTGTTGTGTGTGTTGTGAACACACTGCTCCTAAAGGATCGATAGGTTTCATGAAAATGACAACAAAAACTAAAAATGAGGCTTGATTTGTAATTTTCTTACGATCAATAATATGTTGAAATTTAAGTCGGCGCTGCTCCTTTTTGGGAGCTAAGGGGTTAAGAAGTATTTCACGATGTTGATTCATGCTATTGTTTCTAGCAGAAAAACAAACACACATAATACGTATTTAAAGAACTCATTGGAAAGGTAATAAAATCACCTTTTTAACAATATATCAACCAACATTATAGGCTTACTCGTTCCCGAGCTGTGCTCGTGTGAAGATGAAATCAATCAGTTGAAAGTACTGATTCTGAGAAATTCGCTCTCAAAGTGAAAACTTAGTACTTTCAACTGGTTGATTTCATCTTCACACGAGCACAGCTCGGGAACGAGTAAGCCTATAATGTTGGTTGATATATTGTTAAAAAGGTGATTTTATTACAACTTCAAAGTTCAAAGCATTCATCAAGAAATTAATATATTTATGATAACAAAACTAATAAGAAAAAAAAATTTAGATAATAAGATTTCATATATAATAATATGTTTAAATAAATTATCAAATATGACCAAGAAAGTAAAAGGAAAAGTATTTTTAAAATTATTTTTTTACTTTGTAGTGATTTTGTAGTCGGTTGTTTTTTTTTTTAAATTTTTATTTCTTCTTTTTTAGAGAATATGATAAATTTTCGAAAAAGGTGTATAAACAACATAAATACAATTGTTCCGAAAAAATTTGTTCTATTAAATTCTGAAAGTTTGTTGGTTATTTCAAATATCTGAATCTTAAATTTAAATTAGATGTCACATGTTTTGAAATTATTATACCCATTCTTGTAACGAGTTTTATTACCCTAGTGTCAATATTATTCGAGATAAAGTGATTTTCTAATATTGCCCCGCCCCTCTGTTAAATAAGCGCCCACTTTCTTGAGCGTAATTTCCAATAATTGTGCCTACCCCTGTGCTTCATTACAGTACCCCAGCGTCAATATTAACTGTGATAGTGTTTTTCTATTATTGCCACGCCCATTTATCGAATAACGCCGACTTTGTTGACCATAATTTTTAATAATTCTGCCTACCCTTGTACTATAATAAATATGAGTGCCCTAGTGTCAATATTTTTCGACATATACTCTTTTCCTAATATTGCCACGCCCATTTGTCCATTAACGCCCATTTTGTTGATGGCAATTTGTAATAATTGTGCCTACCACTACACTGAATTTCTGTACCCTAGTGTCCATATTATTCGAGGTACAGTGTTTTTATAATATTGCCAGGCCCATTTGTCGAATAACGCCCACTTTATTGGTCATAATTTGTAATAGTAATGCATGCCCTTATACTAAATTGCAGTACCATAGTATCAATATTATTCGACATATAATCTTTTTCTAATATTGCCACGCCCATTCGTCCATTAACGCCCATTTTGTTGACGGCAATTTGTAATAATTGTGCCTACCACTACACTAAATTTCAGTACCCTAGTTTCTATATTATTCGAGATACAGTGTTTTTATAATATTGCCACGCCCATTTGTCGATTAACGCCCATTTAATTGACCATAATTTGTAATAATAATGCCTACCCTTATACGAAATTGCAGTACTCTAGTCTCAAAATTATTCAAGATACACTGTTTTCTAATATTTCCCCGCCCATTTGTCCAATTACGCCCATTTTCTTGCCAGCAATTTGTAATAATTGTGCCTACCCCTACACTAAATTGCAGTACCCTAGTGTCAATATTATTCGAGATACAGTAGTATCTAGTATTGCGAGATCTATTATTGCCACGCCCAGTTCTCGAATACTGCCCACTTTTTTACGGGCACCTCTATACTTATGATATCTATCTGTTCCTCAAAAATTATGGCAATCAAGCATATGGTTTAGGAGTTATCGATGTACATACATTTAAGAAAAAAAAAATAAATAAAAAAAAAACAGAGAAACCGACGAACTTGAGAACCTCCTCCTTTTTGAAGTCGGTAAAAAAAGCTCGTGTCATACGATAGCGAATCAAGTTTAAAAAAATACAAAAAAAAAAAAAAATTCCGTCAAAAAATTAACCCGCTAGTGCCGCAACCAGTACGAAAAACATGGTTTCGAGATAAACGCGTTCAAAGTTTGTGAACAAAGAAAAAAAATGTTACCTTCAATCTGTCATGCCTGCTTCGTACTGTATGGCTTCGTTATCTTGTGTTGTGCTGTTTCTTATAGTTTTTTGCAATCATTTAGCAATTCGGGCTTCTTTTGCCTTCACTCTGGCGCATTTCAAACGATTTGCATCATTTCCTTTGGAAAAATTCAATGCTGTAGCTCCTATGTTGATACCAAGTAGTTAAAACATTTGCAAATCACTATACTATAAGGTACGAAATAACAACCACCAAAAGTCAGGTAGCAAGTAAAACAAGTATATGTATACCAGCTGCCGTACATAGGTAGCGCAAAAATTAAAAATGCGCTCTCACTAATCCGGCTGTAACTTTTGAACCCGTAGGAATTTTTCCATGAAATTTTTTCTTAGAATCTTAAGAATATTTACTAAAATACTATTATTTATTTACTCGATTTCAAAAAACTGCAATGTCATGTTCCCCCTTAATCAAAAACTTGTTTGTATGAAAAGTCGTTGAAAAAATGTTTACATACTCTTTATTTCCAATCAAATGCATTTTTTAATTTTCTAATGTGAATTTTGTTCTTTAGTCCACTAAATTGTAAATACAGACCAGTGTGCGTTGGTCAATTTATTCAAATTTTACACATATATTCTTTAGCATTCTTTAGAAAAGTTGTCGGAATTAGAAAGGGGAGGCGTGACACATTAATGATATTCGAACACCTACAACAATATACTGACTTTTTTTTTGTATAATGTGTACTCTGTATTACAGAACATTGGGCGTGATTAAAAAAGAGGCGTGGAAATGTCCCTTTAAAAACTATATCTGAAGCTAAAGATTCATAATTCTACTATACCCTCACAGCTGAAAAATTTTAAGTGGAAAACTGGGTGGATCATTCCTTGTCATAGATAAAACTTTATGTGATTTTGTGTAAAAAACAGCTGCAACAGTATTGTGATGTTAACAATTAAAAAAATAACAGTAACATTTATGACACACTGGGGCACTTTGTTACCCCAACGACAAAATATCACTCTCTAAGCCTGAAATATTGTTTTCTGACAACAGATTATACAGAAACATTTTAAAGACGGCTAAAGACTTGGAATATTGAAGACTTGGAAGACTTGAACTTGGAAGATTGAAGTCTATATGGCCACGGGGGGGAAGGGGGGGGCGGGGGTTATTTTAGCTTCGGTATCCTTTCAAAGCTCCATTCCTTACTCGTCTATAATAATTATCATAATTATCATAATTATCATATACATACAAACTTTTTGCAAAATATATGCAAAATTTGCAAGAAATGTGTAAAAAATATGTAATATATGAAATACACACAAATATGCAAAAATTTATGTTGCAAATTAAATAATTTTTTAGCTACAATGATTTCTGTATAAGCCCGAAACTGTTTTTAGTGCTTAGATAAAACATACAATTGCAGAAAAATCCGCTCTCTAGAACTATGCTCTGTACAACAGTTCAATGTTATGTACATAGTTCTTCAATGACTTCGAAAACTTTTATAATTCAATATAACTTTACAAATATGGCATACTTCAAATTAATGTGATAACTTGAGTACTTAACTAAAAGTGATAAATAATAACAGTTACTGCTTAAAGAACCAGAACTTAAAATATACTTAAAATATGTGTAACAAAATAATACTGAAAAACTCTTAGTGCAAGAATATAGAATTTTCACTGTACGCAAATAAAACTTTGCAAATAAAGTCAGTGAACTCTACAACAACGACACGTAAAAATTACTAACTAAAAATAACAGAACTCCATCCAAACTTGACATAACGCCAAGTATTGTAAAGGCGTCAAAGTGTCTGAAAACTTTGCAAAAATCTTTAAAATGAGCACAATGCTCTTACGCAAAGCTTCTTATTACAGTAGAGAACTAAACAAAAAATACTTTAAAATTTAAATTAAAGCCTTTCATTAAAATATTGTACGAAAAAAAAAAAAAAGTTATGCACCCACATAACTAAATGGACCATAATCAATTTAAGGAATATTGAAAAATATCAACATTTATCTTAAGTGAAGAGTAAAATAAATCGCTCAAAACAAGACGCTGGCTGTATGGCGCCAAGGGTAAATGGGTAAATATTTTTTAAAGCTTATTTAGGCCTTGTGCTTAATTTTTCAAATACACAACGGATAAGAAGTCAGAAACAGGAAAAAAAGGAACCAAAAATGCGGCAATACTAAAGCAAAAACACAAAAAAAAAAAAAAAAACAAGCAAAAAAATGAAGAAAAAGGTTCTGATCCAACTAATCGGTCATAAAATTATGAATGAAGTATGGGGCAAAAAAAAAAGTTGTTTAAAAGGCATAAATTTGCTATAACACGATATGCTGCATAAATACAGCAGTTGAGAAGCGTAGCAAATGTTGAGATGCAAGAAATAAACATGAAGAGAATAAGGATAAATAAGTAGCAGACACAGGACAGGATAAGTCAGAGGTTGGGGAAAATCTTTAACATCAATGGATTTACTTATCAATAATGCTGAATGCGGCTTAGCAAATTGACCACAATTTATGCTATTGAGTGTTTGGTTAAGTTTTTTTTTTTTACTTATAAGTAAGTCGTTGTTGTGGGGATTTTGAAAAAAAAAATTTTTTTTTGCTTTCACCAGAAATCCTAGAAATACTACAAAGAGGGGGGGGGGGGGGGAAACAGAAAATATGCTGAATACATTTAAATATTGCTTTGAAGTGGTTACTGCGTCAGTGAACTAGATTTGCTCTAAGCCAGCTCTTGACTCTATACATATGATATGCATGCATATTTTACACACAAATAAGTATATACACACATACATTAAAATCATGTCAATTTGTTGACTTTTAATAAATAACTAATTTTTCATTAATATTGGAAAATATTTCTCTTAAAAGACTCTAAATATTATTTTTAACACTATACTTAAATGTTGCATTAACCAATATTTAACGTATTTATTTAACAATAATAAAATAATTGTTTATAAAACCATTACATTACCGTAGGTAGGTATAAGCCGTAGGTAAGTAAAGTTTTGTATTAGGAATTTATATAGGAAGGAGAATTTAAACATGCTTGAACAATCTCTGAAACAAGTTTTATAAAAGGTCTATGCGAGGAAAAAAGGCGTATGAAATTGTTTCCTTTAGACAAGAACTTATATAAAGTTTGGTCTAAGGTTTTTATTCAAGGCTTATTCAGGAACTCGGAAGCTGAGAAAAAGATTTAATTGTTGTTAGTAATCTCCTTTTCTACGTTTCCTCATTTAAATGAAATTAGCACTGAAAACTTACATTTTAAAAATCTTTCATATTTACTATGTCCCAACCAGCACGGATTCGATCCTTTGTATCGCCAGCCGCACGCTATACCCACTCGTCTATTCAAGACTTTGCTCACGCGACGTTGGAACTCAATTAGTATTTGCTTTGGATTCAATTTTATAAATTTTTTTAAAGCTCTTTATTGCAATCATTTCATATACGCACCAAGTTTGAAATCGCCTCGGTACCCCAGTGGTTTAAGTAAACATTTTATGAGCAGATGATAACAGGTAGTAGAATGATCCTAGGTTCAATCCCGCGCTTAGATGAAATTTTGTTTTTGTTTTTTTTTTTTTGTTATTGAAGTAGTTTTCTTTTATGATAGTGAATGTTTTTTCATTTAAATAAGAAATTTGTAATGTTATTGTTTTCACAAACTGAAACTTTGTTTATCAAAAAAAAAAACCTAAGCTTGAGTAAAAATCTTCTTGACTACTTCCTAAAATGTGTCATCCCAATAAACATAGTGGCGAGGGGGGATTCGTTAACGAATCGCTGTGAATCGGTTTTATTAAAGTTTTCGAATAGTTTCATACCAACTTCAGCAGAGGTTGGCTTGATGCTTAAAGAAAGCACCGATTGAAATCATGACTTTCCTATACTCCATTTAAGATGTTTTGAAGCCAAAAAAAATTTTCCGACTTTTCAATATACAAATTTTTTTAAGAAATGTATTTTTTATTAACTTTCTATTGGTAATACGTCATTTAAGCTAATATTTGTTTTTTAAATTTTACGTTTTTTTAATTTTAAGGGTATTTTAAGTGAAAAAAATATAAATTTTCATAAATTTTTATATGAAAAAAATTATTTATATTTTTTTAAATTTATAATTAATATTTATAATTTAAAATATATAATATATAATTTATTATTTATATTTTGTGACATATTTTTTCTTGTTATTTCGTGCTTACTCTTCATATAAATAATTTCCACTTATAATTTGTTCAAGATTTTCATATGAATAAGTTCTCGTTAACAAAGAGCTTTTTGTTGTTTTGGCGACTCGTTAACGAATTGCTTTTTATAGTTTTGGTGACTCGTTAACGAATTGCTTTTTATAGTTTTGGCGACTCGTTAACGAATTGCTTTTTCATAGTTTTAGCGACTCGTTAACGAATAATGCCTTTTTTCGGTTTTGACGAATGTATTACGAAGCCGAAAAAAAGTTGGTCAAAAAATGAAAAGAAAAAATAATTTCGAGGAAAGCCAAATCTTTAAAAAAAATACCTAAATAACAAAAAAAATACCAAAAAAAATTTTTTTCTTTACCAAGTTGGGGTTGGGGTTAAAATAATTTCGAACTTAGCCAAATCTTTAAAAAAAATACCTAAATAACAAAAAAAAAAGAAAACAAAAAAAATTTTTTTCTGGACCAAGTTGGGGTTCGAACCCATGTCCGCGAATGCTGGGTTTAATTATCAAGCAAATTAAGCAAGATATATTTAGCATCTGAAATAGCCGAATGGGTAAGGTGCCGGACTAGCATTCATATGACGCGTTTTCGATTCTTAACGTGGTAAGTTTGAAATTAGTTTTTATTTTTTTTTTTTTTTTATATGATTTATATGATTCGTTATCTTTAAGTTTTTTTTAGTTTTGGAAACTCGTTAAAGAATTGCTTTTTATAGTTTTGGCTACTCGTTAACGAATTGCTTTTTATAGTTTTGGCGACTCGTTAACGAATTACTTTTTTCGGTTTAGAAAAAGTCATTAGACCTTCGTCATTGACGAAGGAGGAATTTCTCCCGCTCGCGATATTATAAATGAATCGCTACTAATAATTGCTAATGAATGAAATGCACGAGAATGCGATTCGTATACGATAACATTAGTGAATCATTTTGTTTGTTGAGATTGAATAAAGCTTTATATAAAAGATTATACAAGAAATTTAAATTTTCAAGGCTTTCCCAAGGCTCTTTCAAGAAAAACATGAATTACTTTTGTTATTATTACTTTGTAATAATAACAAGGCCCTTTCAAGTTCAGTATAAATAACTTCAAATATTTAGGTGAAATTGCTATTTGGGTTTGACCTGCTAAACAATTTAAGTTTTCTGACCTTGCACATCCTTTGCGTATCTTTTATATAATCGTTGTACGCTTTAATAACTTCCACATAATTGCCAAAAATATTGTGTCGCCCAATGACCTTTTATAGTATTTTCTTTTTTGCTGTCCTGAAACATGAGCGTAGCGACTGAATACACCTAGGGCAAGAATTTTACTCTCCGGAGACTGATGACCGCAGCTGAGGAATTATCTCGTTATAAAAATTTTAACCCTATGTGCAGGGCAATGGTCATTTTTATTATTTTGCTTTTTTAAATAATCGATTTTTTTTTTCTTTTTTTTTTTTTGTTTTCTTACACACTCAAGGAAACTTAGTACAGGTTGATTATGACAAATACACAGGTCTGTGAAATACGATTTTTTTATATTATTTAAAGAAATTTTCAACAGTTTACCAACAAATTTTTCAGTGTTTTAGCGCTGTACTCAGTTTTTTCACATTACATCTAGTTGTCGAAATACAGGGTGTTTTGCATTTTTCACGTTTGTAAAGTTATTCTAACCTACAGAATCAAAACGTTCCAATACATTGCAATATATAACTATAAGGCTAAATAGACTCTCCAATGCAGCATCAAATACTTCTTCTATACTAGTTTCTGAGAAAGAGGCATCCAAACTAATAATAAACATTTTTTTTTCCTTAAAACTTTAACTTTGCATTCAATTATCTGCAAATACTGTGGCGGAACAGAAATCCGGACACCTAAAAATTATGTTTTTTTTGTGTTATTTTTTTATGTCTGAATAAATTAAAAATTTGACCCTGGTTACAAGTTGAAGTCAGTGGCGGTTCTAGAATTCGCCAGAGGGGAGCACGATAGCAAAAAGATTGCAAAAAAAAAAACAAAATGAAAAAATAAGAAAAAATTACATATTCCATGTCAAATCGGACGTTTTTCACATATTTGTAAAAAGTTGGTACTTTGCACGTCAATATTATATAAAAGAAATCTGCATATATTTTGTTTAATTTTTTTTTGTTTTTTTGCAATTTCTTAAAATACTTTTAGTTTTTAAAAATTTTTGTAAAATATTTTATAATATATGGTTTTTTTTTATTTTTTGCACTTACGATATTTCATTATTTTTCAGCTAGTAATATACCTAGAAATATAAAAGCAGAGTTGTTAAGAATCAAACTACTAAAAGAATGTGTATGACTACAAGGCTCAACTTGTAAGTCAAGGAGTTCCAGACCCAAGCGGAGAGTGGCGTATTGGGTAGAGTGTGTCGCCTATACGGCAGAGGTTCAAAGCCCATCCGACTCAGAAAATTTTTTCAATTGAATTAATTTTTCTGTTCGGCCGTCACCTCTCTGCAGACAATGGCAAACCTCAGGATAAAAACTGCTATGAAAATCTTCTTGAGAACACAAGCCGTTCGGAGTCAGCATAAAGCATGTAGGTCCAGTTCTCGATCATTTGTGTTTAAACATTTCACAACACGTGCAACACACTTGATCATAAGAAGATCAGTCAAAGTCCTTTCAAGGGCTGAAATGGCCATTTCGTTTTTTTTCTATATAAAAGCCTGAAAATTATTTTCAAAACTAAATTTTCAAAATTATAACTCGTTGTATCTAAAAAAAATTTTGTAAAAAGCTGTTAAATTAACCTGACCTTAACTAACCATTAAAGCCGATGTATTTTTAACGATATTTTCAAAGTGTTTTTCCTTGTAAATTTGATCATGTTGATTTCAGCATGTAAATTTGTGAAATTAGCTTTCAAGTAGTATATAAATTTGCACTGAATTTTCAAAATTTCACGATTTTTATCTCCTAAACCATTCGAGACCAACAAAATATTATTGCACAGATAGGTTTATAAATACTACTTACTTACTTAGGTCGGTTTTGGCCTGTTGTAAGAATTTCCGACAGCCATTTCTATTTTGCGCTTGCTGGTGCCAATTGGAAGCTCCAAGTTTCGTCAGGTTGTCCTCTACTTGGTCCTTCCAACGGAGATGCGGTCGCTCTCTTCTGCGTTGACCGCAGCTGGGTACCGAATCGAATGTTTTCTTCGCAGGAGCGTCGTCTTTTTCGACGTCGACGTATTTTTCATTCTATTTTAGCTGCGTCTGAATTTATCAGTTTTGTAGCCTAAGGGGGGACTGAAACGGCTTTTAAGGCTTATTTTTATTATTTTCCCATACAAAATATTCTCCAAGGGGGGCTAAGGCCTAAGGCATAAGGACTAAAAGTCCGTATGCAGATCCGCCACTGGTTCAAGTTATATAAATTGTTGCATTATAAAAGCTATTTCATTTACAGGTGGCTGTGAAGTCGACGCGAAAGTGAAAATACGCCGAATAAAAAGAAAATGAGTCCGCTACCGAGCTGTGTTCGTGTGAAGAAGAAATCAATCAATTGAAACTACTTAATTTCAAATTTGAGTGTGAATTTTGAGCAATAAATGAACTTTTTTTCTTATTATTATTTTGTAATTTATTCAATTATACTTTCAATAACACCAAAGACATAAACATATCTCTAAAAATAAAAAATTTGGCTGTACTAAAAAACTTAACTTATTAGAAAGCAATGATATTATAGAAAATGCAATTATAGAAATAATAATATTATAGAAAAGGTAGAAAATTCAACCAAATTGGATAAAAACCATGCCTACCTTCCATACACAGAGAGGTCATCAAAACGATAAAATCTCTTTAAATTCAACAAAACTTAATATATGTTCTTGAAATTTGGATATGAGCTTTGATATTTAATGTGAACTCTGAGTATGAAATGGAACCAAATCAAATGAAAACTACGCATACTTCCCATACGTTTTAAATTTTATGTTTAAATTTTTAGTGTGCACTCTGACTTTATAATTTGACACAATCTAATGAAGACTCTGCCTACCTTCCTGAAACCCTCGTCCCAGTCAAAAATCGTTCCTTATTAGTTTTATTTTTTAACAAAATTAATAAAAATACTACATAGTGATCAAGTAATTTGAAATTTTATTAAGTATATAAAATTGTGACAATTTTCACAATTTATTTAATAAAAATGATTCGCGCAAAAACGCGCAACTTTTTATTGCAGAATATGAAAGCGCATATTGCAATTTAATACAAAATTTTCATTTCAACTTAATGTTGACCGAATTCCTATTTAAAACTTCTCATATATTTCAAAATTAGAGCAAATTTTGACATACTTAAAAAAATTTCTAACAATTATTGTTAACCACTAGTTTTTTTAAATCACGCATAAATACCTGAAGTTGAAGATTCCATAATAAAATGATCACTTTTGACGTATAAAAAAACTTTAAAGCTTTAAACTATGTCGAATTTAAATTTTTCAACTTTTCGCAAAAAAAAAGAAAAATTTTTCAATTTTTAGGCTATGCAACAGAGACCTGCATCGAGTACTTGAAAAATCAAGCTTTATCAAGTACTTGAAAATTCACTTGGTTTGAACTTGAAAAAGCCAAGCAAAGCAAGCTTCGTATCAAACTAATCAATCGCAAGCTTTACTGCTCTGCTGAGCACAAAAACTTGAAGCGCTTGAAATTTTCGGTAAAATACTTGAAAAGATTGATATGTTCGACAAAAGCTTATAAGCTTGCAAGTATCCAAATAGTTTAAATAGTTCAAATTGGGAAAGCTTGTTGTCTTGGGGGTCGCTGATTGCGATTCTGATGTCAGAATATAAAAAGTTGTTTGGACTCTAGGGTGTACCGTAACAATACTTTTTTGTGATTTTGACTGATTTCTCCCTTTTTTGCAATCTAAATCGGATCAATTATTTGGATTCTGATGTTATGAAGATGATGTTCTGAGATTATAAAGTTCTATATCTGGAAGAGGATGCAAAATAGGTAAAATCTAACCATTTTTTTGGGGTTACTATAGGAGTAAACATTTTTGAGACACCAACAAATAGGGGGTCTATGGTCTATCACTCCCCCATTTTCCACATTGTTAGAGGGGGCGTTGATTCACGTGTTTAATTGTTCACTGTAAGTCAAAATGTAAGTCATACACGTGTTTCGTTTCCTCTCTAAAATTTTTCCGAATAGGGGGGGTTAAAAGACCCCCTATTTGTGTGTCTCAAAAATGCTTCCTCAAATAGGAACCCCCAAAAATTGGTTAGATTTTACCTATTTTGCTTCCCCTTCGAGATATGGAACGACATAAAATCGAAAGATATCGAAAAATCCTCGATAAATTCTCGAAAAAATAGAAAAAGTGCCATATTTCGAAGGGGAAGCAAAATAGGTAAAAATTAACCATTTGTTGGGAGTTTCTAAGGGGGAGAGCATTTCCGAGTCGCACAAATAGAGGGGTCTATCAATCCCCCATTTTGCACATTTTTAGAGGGGACGTTGAAAAACGTGTTTAACAGTCCACTGAAAGTCTAATTGTAAGTCATACACATGTTTCGGTTCCTCTCTAAAAATATGTCGAATAGGGGGGTTAAAAGACCCCCTATTTATGTGTATCAAAAATGCTTCCTCAAATAGGAACCCCCAAAAATTGGTTAGATTTTACCTATTTTGCTTCCCCTTCGAGATATGGAACGACATAAAATCGAAAGATTTCGAAAAATCCTCGAGAAATTCTCGAAAAAATAGAAAAAGTGCCATATTTCGAAGGGGAAGCAAAATAGGTAAAAATTAACCATTTGTTGGGGGTTTCTAAGGGGGAAAGCATTTCTGAGTCGCACAAATAGAGGGGTCTATCAATCCCCCATTTTGGACATTTTTAGGGGGGACATCGAAACACATCAGATTCCAAATAATTGGCCCGATTTAAGGCACAAAATATTTAAAAAAAAAAAGCAAGAAGAAAACATTTTTGAGGACCACCCTTTTCAGATACCCATATTTTTCACAAACTATTTTTAAAACAATTTATTTGGGTACACCCTTGAGCCCAACAAATTTTTCTTCAAATATACTTTCCTTAAGCAAGTAAATTGAGTTAGTTGAAAATTCACAAACAAATTCAAGCTTTTCAATCTCTGTGGCGTACGCTTCAAGTCTGCTGCAGCTTGTTTTTACTTCGTGTCGTAGATCACGATTCGGGCAACTAGCTGACGTTGACTTGACTAATTTCAAGTATACTTGAACTTGATTGAAAATTATCAAGTTCAAACGCGCTTGTATTCATAAATTTAGCAAGTACTTGAAATTGCAAATGAATAGGCTTGTGCAGTTCTCTGCTATGCAGCTGAAAAACTGAACAACATATGACATTGAAATTTTCAGAAGTGATGAGGAATTTTGTACTCTTTAATCGAGTATGGTTCAAAGAAACAAATTTTAATTTTTCAATTAATCTCCACTTTTTCGATGATAACCATCTGTGCGTCGATACTAAAATAAAAAGAGTCGTTCAAAAAATAACGGAACTAGAGCACAAAAATATCAAAATTTCAAAAGATCCAGCTAGGTTGTTTTTGGAGCTACCCTCATGATTCTAGTAGAAGACGTGGTTTTCAAAACCGTCACAAAAAATTCTAAGTAAAGATTTTTTAAAACAAGTGTATTTCTGAAAAAAATAACAAATATCTATCATCTATCTATATTATTATTACGCAAGCGCATTTTTTGTGATAACCATCAAATCTATACTGTAGACGCGATTTTCATAAATAGGGTAGCAATCGAAAGGTCTTGCTCTGTAAATGTGCAATAAGGTCTTAAATATTGTGTATTTTTACAAAAAAGTTGAAACAATTTTCTATGAAAAACCTCAAATTTCATTGATGCCTAAAAATATGTGACCGATTGTTATTATAATGCTATGATAAGTAATACTGGGCTACTTAACAATTCAGCAGAAACATAGAAAGTTTCTATGAAATCTTTCGTTCAAAGTTAAAAATAGTCCTAATATAAAAACACAATGATCTATCAAAAGACATTTTTTATTTTGGCGTTTTATCGTCAAACGTGATGACTAGTTTTATTAATTTTCTTTATTTTTTTGCAAGAATAAATAATAAAGAATATACGAAAAAGGGTAAATCATCAAATATGTGCATATAGCATGATTTTGTGGCTGACTTGCTTGCGCAAAATAGTTCGTCAAATAAAAAAAAAACTGCTCGGTAGATTTGCTTGAAATGTTCATAGTACGTAGAAGGAAAAGGGTATATGTAATTTTTTGAGTCCCAATCGGTGAAAAGTGTGACCTATTTTAGTTTTGGTAAGCCTTATATTTTAAATTTTTTTTTTTTGCTCGAACTTGGAAAAATAATTGAAAAACGCCCCTTTTTTTTTGCATTATGATATTATTAAAGAAAACGTGTGTTATATTCCAACAATTATAACAATTGAGAAAAATAATCGGAATATGAAAATATTTGAAAACAAAATGAACAAACTATATTTGAAATTTTGCCTAACTATCTATTTTGAACAACGTATACTGTTCAAATTAAAAAGAAAGTCATTATCACAATCAAGAAAAAGTAACATATTTTAAATAGTTCGTTACCAGTATTTTTCAGTCAGTTTAACATTTTATTCTTATATTCAATTAGCAGAATTTTATAAATATTCACGTTAACCTGCAAATTTTCTATGTGCACATTTCAATCAATTACTTTAAATTGCTTCCCACGACACCCACACACTACCCAACAACCCGACCCTCAACCCACACAACGATACAAAATATTCAATCAAAGACACAACTAAATAGTAATAAAGCGAAAATTTTGTCTTCATAATTGAACCGTGATTAATCACAAAAATTTTGATTATACCGATAAACAACACCTTTTGTTGGCTCTGTTGTACTGTCGCAGGTCAACGTTTGGATACACCTTCAAGAAGTGACGCGCAAGGTGAGCAATATAATTGGCAGCGACAATTGGGGGTCATTGCTGGTTCAGAAACTAAATATCATAATAGTGGAGGGTGAAATAGAGGGAAGTAGGGGCAACAAAAACCCGCTCAGCTGTCAAAATGTCGTTTAGTCACTTCATAGAATTGTGTATGAATGGATAATTATAGAACGCACAACACAAGGCTCTAAAACCGAGAGCACACGTTCACAAACATGCACACATTCATAAACACACTGCCTCAAACAGTCATATTCACAAATATTGTTGCTACAATGACAACGACATATTTTCAAATCCACGTTAATCGTGTGAAAACCTACCTTAAGGGAAATGGAATCAAAATTAAGTGAGGCGAGATTTTTCAATGGCATACTAAAGGGTCGCATGATGGAGAGGGGAAGGATATAGGGTAAGGTGGAAGTATAATATATATCAGTTGCTGTTGCTTCATTTTAAATGCCACGTAGCTGTACAACAATAAATGTCAGGTTGAATATAAATTCAACATGCATGGTGAATGTACATCTAGTTACAGTTTAGTGGAAAGTTTAGTGGTGAGTTTGGGGTTAACTTTGGTCAAATTATGCGTTAAGGGAAACATTGGTGTGCAATGAAGATATTCCAACACCTCCTTTTAAGGGGCTTAGAGCGTATAACAGATTTGTAACTGGGGAATTTCTCGTAGGAGCAAAATTGTGTAGCATATGGTGAATATATTTTGTGTCGGAAAAATCCATTTTCATGGTATTCCCACCTGATGATTTCTTTTTTCAGAGCTAATTTAAATAAAATCAAATAAATGCTGCATATATTTAGGCAAAATTTTTCATAACAACTTTTTGTAATCAGGTTAAGATCTTCATTTTCTTGAAATTGTTTTTTTTTAACTGAGTTTAATAAAAACTACATCATTTAATCATTGTTTATTTCACAGTCCAATCACAAAATCATAATTAAATATTTGGTCAACTGATTCTAATAGAGAAAGTAAAAAAAAAATTACACATGTGTCAGCGTTTTAAATCTTCACTTCGGCGTTATTTTTAAATGGGTTTTAACTGATCAATTCTGTCACGATAACGTTAATCTTATTACCCCAACAATTCATCTTTTGGTAACTTTTACACCCTTTTAGTGTTCTGCAACCAAGCATTACTTGAATATTGAATATTGTAATCATCTTCTTAGGTGGTAACAAGCAAAACAGTCAGATCCAAGAAAAGAGATTTATTTCTTCTTAAACGAGCTTACTACGCCTTAAAACCTCAGTTTAAAAGAAGTTTGAAAAACATGTTTTGCTTCAAATACCTATTTATGATAGATGGAAAATAACTGCGTTGTCAATTTTCAAAACGAAAGAGTTTTTCCCTTTTTTCCCCTTTAGAAAGGTATTGTGGTTCCTTTGCGGAATATCTTATTATGCTAATAAAAAAAAAATTTTTGGTCCAACGTGCCACTGTAGGAAAATTTTAAGAAAAGCTAAAGTAGTGTCGGAAACTCGAAATTTTTTTTGTGAAAACCATTTATTTTTATTTCTTTGTATTGTTATTAAATATACTTAACGAGTTTAACGTTGATTGTATATTTTTATTAAAACATTAGAATTTGCATACCAACCTCACATGTCATATTATCGTAACTAACTGAGTAGGCATTTTTATCACTTTGATTTTTGAGCGACCGGCTATATTTTGCATTTTTTCACGCATTTTCTTAAACTTTTGGTTTAAGATTAAGGTTTTGGCCATCTTTTATCAATTTGGAACCATTGTGCGACGTGTGGCAGCGTTACCGAGCGCATGGAATACCGATTATAAAGACCGATAACGACTTTCGGTAACATGATTACTATTACCGGTAACGCACAAAATCGAGATTAATACAAAATTTAGCAATTCTGTTGACACTATTTAACAGATATAAAATAAAATTGTATTACAAATATTCTAGTAGAATATTTTAACCGTCTAGTTCCCTTTCTTATGGGCCTTTTTTAACCATTCTTAAAAATAATAAAAGATTACTCATAAAAATCATAGTGGACTAAAGTATTCTATGAAAATGTTCCCTGGAAATATTCATTGTTCATAATAAAAATTGTTTTTATTCAGTATTCGTTATTCATTATTCATTATTCATTATTCATTATTCATTATTCATTATTCATTATTCATTATTCATTATTCATTATTCATTATTCATTATTCATTATTCATTATTCATTATTCATTATTCATTATTCATTATTCATTATTCATTATTCATTATTCATTATTCATTATTCATTATTCATTATTCATTATTCATTATTCATTATTCATTATTCATTATTCATTATTCATTATTCATTATTCATTATTCATTATTCATTATTCATTATTCATTATTCATTATTCATTATTCATTATTCATTATTCATTATTCATTATTCATTATTCATTATTCATTATTCATTATTCATTATTCATTATTCATTATTCATTATTCATTATTCATTATTCATTATTCATTATTCATTATTCATTATTCATTATTCATTATTCATTATTCATTATTCATTATTCATTATTCATTATTCATTATTCATTATTCATTATTCATTATTCATTATTCATTATTCATTATTCATTATTCATTATTCATTATTCATTATTCATTATTCATTATTCATTATTCATTATTCATTATTCATTATTCATTATTCATTATTCATTATTCATTATTCATTATTCATTATTCATTATTCATTATTCATTATTCATTATTCATTATTCATTATTCATTATTCATTATTCATTATTCATTATTCATTATTCATTATTCATTATTCATTATTCATTATTCATTATTCATTATTCATTATTCATTATTCATTATTCATTATTCATTATTCATTATTCATTATTCATTATTCATTATTCATTATTCATTATTCATTATTCATTATTCATTATTCATTATTCATTATTCATTATTCATTATTCATTATTCATTATTCATTATTCATTATTCATTATTCATTATTCATTATTCATTATTCATTATTCATTATTCATTATTCATTATTCATTATTCATTATTCATTATTCATTATTCATTATTCATTATTCATTATTCATTATTCATTATTCATTATTCATTATTCATTATTCATTATTCATTATTCATTATTCATTATTCATTATTCATTATTCATTATTCATTATTCATTATTCATTATTCATTATTCATTATTCATTATTCATTATTCATTATTCATTATTCATTATTCATTATTCATTATTCATTATTCATTATTCATTATTCATTATTCATTATTCATTATTCATTATTCATTATTCATTATTCATTATTCATTATTCATTATTCATTATTCATTATTCATTATTCATTATTCATTATTCATTATTCATTATTCATTATTCATTATTCATTATTCATTATTCATTATTCATTATTCATTATTCATTATTCATTATTCATTATTCATTATTCATTATTCATTATTCATTATTCATTATTCATTATTCATTATTCATTATTCATTATTCATTATTCATTATTCATTATTCATTATTCATTATTCATTATTCATTATTCATTATTCATTATTCATTATTCATTATTCATTATTCATTATTCATTATTCATTATTCATTATTCATTATTCATTATTCATTATTCATTATTCATTATTCATTATTCATTATTCATTATTCATTATTCATTATTCATTATTCATTATTCATTATTCATTATTCATTATTCATTATTCATTATTCATTATTCATTATTCATTATTCATTATTCATTATTCATTATTCATTATTCATTATTCATTATTCATTATTCATTATTCATTATTCATTATTCATTATTCATTATTCACTTTTCATTAAAATTCCTCCTCATTTATACATAAATCTTTCATCTCTCCTTTCTTTATCCTTAAATTTACTCTTTGAAATTTTGAAAATTTTAAATTTTACCATATTTCGAACTTATTTTGCCTCAGTACATATCTTTAAGATTGTGAATTATTTCTGGCTCACTTTGCTATCCAGATGCATTAATCTTTTTTCTTGAAATAACCTCTAATTGTTTCCCACTCTGGTGTTGACAACAGATACGCTTTGCTATATAAACCAGAAACTTGATTAAAAAAAATTTCCGACCTTAAAAATACCAGGCAAAAACTTCTTCAACTTTTGTTGTCATTGTCCTTTGCTGGTGGTGCTTTTTTGTTGTTATTCTTCCTGGTATTGCGTTTGTTTATACTGTGCTGCTGCTGTCCAACTCTTTCACGCAAGACAAAAATTATCTCGTAACGAAAAATATATATTTTCCACTTGCATTATCACAGGGCAGACAAACGGATAAACACAGACATGCGGAAAATTCGAGCAAGCAAACAAAAAAGTTCAACTTAACTTTTGTTAACAAAAACCTATTGCATGGTATCGAAAAGAATGTAGAGTCCAGAGATTTACCAACGTAATACATGCGAGGACTTAAGTTCAGTTACTTGTTTATATATATGCTGTAAAACGTTGCACAAAGTTAATAAAGTTTAAACAAAAACAAAAGAAATTGCTTCCTTGAAAGGACAAAGACTATAGAAAATATCCTAAGGCCAATATTTTGACTAGTTTGAGCGGGAGAGCCCTAAGAATTGAAAAGGAGAAAGCATGAGAAAGTGAAATGTGTAAAAGCAATAAACTGATGAAGTAGTAAAAAATTTTTTGCGAGGGACTAGTGTAAACTTGAGCATTTATCGATTGACTTACTTTGATTACTCAATGCGCTAAAATGTTTGAAAAGCTGTCGAAGAAAAGATTACTAAATATTTATTATTTAATGTTTGGTATCTTACCTTGAACAATTAACATTAATTAATTAATACATTAACATTAAAAATTTCACATTTAAGAATGTACAATTAATATTGTATGTTTTACATTTAATATTTAACATTTAATATTTGATAGTTAACATTTAACATTTTGTATTTACATTTCATATTTATTTTAAATTTTTTTTTTTTTGTGCTTAAAGCCCCATTTCCAATAACGCGTGAGATGCGTTGCGTAAATTGACACAAATAATCAATGCATGAAAACATACGTAACAGGTTCCAATAACCAGCATGCGTCTGCACGCAGCGTGAAATATTCGAAAAATTGAATATTTCACAAGCGTGAAAATTTGACAGCTATTGAAATCAAAACAGCTGTTCACTTTTACCAAGGAAAAATTGAAAAGAGGTTAGCAGAACATATCGAATAGTAAAATACTTATAATTTATAAATAAATATTCAATTTTACAATAAGCAGCAATGAATAAGCTATCCGAGGAGCAAGTCCAACAACTCATCGATTTTGTAGAAGCCAGGCCTGCCCTCTACGACAAGATAGATGCTGGATATAAAAGGGTCGAGTGGAAAGACAGGAAGTGGAAGGAGATAGCTTCGCATTTGTGTGCTGATGGTAAGGAGCAATGAATATTTTTCGAGATTCCCTCTGCTGCCTGGCGATGACTCAAGGATTAGTTTGTGAAAAGGCTGAACGAGTTTAAAGGCAAAACTGGCCAAGCGGCGAATGAAATGCCGAAGAAATATAAACACTTTGAGCGACTCTTATTTCTGAAAGATTCGATTGAGCCGAGAAAGTAGGACATTTCTTGTTGTTGAAAATCAATATTAATGTATGCTTTTTTTGAAGACATTGCAGCAACTACGACCAGCTCAACATTTCGGAGAATACAAATGTGGAGGATATTATTTTCACAGAATTCAGTTCAACTCAAAGTAAATATTTTGAATGTGAAGAGAATACCATTGACATCAAAATTATTTAAATTTAATTACTTCAATAACAGCTGTACCTGTTCCAGACATATCCCCAGGTTCCACGTACAGTGAATATATGTGCTCAGCAAGCAGTAGCAGTTCGGGGAGGAAAAGGACAATTTCGCCGGAGCCTGGACCACTCTTCGATTTTGAAACATGCGCTTCTTCTTCATACATTAAGTGAAAAGTTTATTAACAGAAGTCATATTACATGCCTTATATATATCATTTCAGCTACACCTGTGCCAGAAGTTTCGCCAACTCAAGGCAACGGAACGCAGGACTTGTGTTACGGTAGTAGCAGCAGCACCTCGTCGAAAAAGAAGAAACTGGATATGACGAACAAATTTTCGGGTTTCCTTGACAAGCTGGCTAGCACAATAGATCAGCAGGAGCCAGACAACGTTGACGTGTTTTTCCAGTCAATTGCGAAGACAGTAAAAAGTTTTAATTTGTCACCCACAGATCTATCAACTTTGATGATGGGTGTAACGGAGTTATTGCACAAAATTGTTACAAATAGGCAACAATAGTTACAAAAGGTATTTTGTCACTCGAAGAAAGTGAATTTCTATCTTGGTTTTGTTTTTAAACATTTAATCTTTTTTTCTTAGTTTTGTTTTGAAACCATTTGAAATGTTAATTTTTATTCAATTTCAACTCACCAGGATTTTGGATTGAGTCTAAAATATTTTTCTTTCTAAACGAGCTGTTAACAACAAAAACAATGTTAAAAACAATAAAAAATGCTGAGCAACAACATATTCACAAACATTTTTCCTTTATTCGGAGAGTTTACGTAATCTATGTAACTTATTGTAATCTGTAAAATATTTAAAATATATTCACTTAGTGCTCCAAAAAGTAAGAGGACACTGTTTTTCGCAACTTGTATGCCTCTCGAGTAGCATTGTGACTACGTGATGAAGGTAATGGCTCAAACATTCTGTTTTGAGTCTCAGTCCTCCAATTTCCGGACTGCAGCTCTCCATTGACCACAGTGTCGATGTAGTTTGCTAGACAGTACGAAGAACCTTTTTTCAACATCAAAAAATTGTGCAGGACGACTGTTGCCTTTGCAATTTTCTCAACGTTCTCAGGCAATGCGTGTATGTTGTTGAGTAAAACCCGCCATCGTGCTGACATAACTCCAAAAGCGTTCTTAATCGTTACGCGAGCATGGGACAGTCTTTTGTTGAAATTTTCTTCCTCTGCAGACAAATTCTGCCCTAAAATTATACAAACAACAAATGATGACGTTAATAACAAAAGCCGTGTAAAAAATACTCCAAAATAATGATAAGATATGTATTTAAAGCCTAGCTGCCAACCAATTTTACCACAAAAAATACCTTTTTCCTACATCGATAAATAAAACATACCAGAAAAATTTCCACGGTATGTTTTGAATTAAAAAATGTCACAAAAATTCTCAGTCATTAAAAATACCAGAAAAATTCCAACAGTCTTTGACGAAAAAAAAAAAAAATTCCCAGTCAAAAATACCACGAAAATTTCCACAGTCATTAAAGAATACCACGAAATCATGATCTACCTGCGAATGGACGCATCAAATTTTCTCCGAGGGGAATAGCGCTGTCGCCTATGAAAAAAAAGGGGCACTCTGCATTGCTTCCACTGAGCACACATGGATGTGGAATAGGCAACTTTCTTTGCGACAGCATTTGCCAAAAAGTTATGTTCGCCAGTATGCCGCCGTCACTTTGGGAACCGGAAGCTCCTATGTCTACCATTGTAAAACAATAGTTGGCATCACAGATGGCAAGCAGTACTATACTATGACGACCTTTATAGTTGTAATATTGCGAGCCTGCATTAGGTGGACACACAATTGATATGTGCTTGCCATCAATGGCGCCTAGACAATGTTGGAACTTCCACTTCTGATCATACTCGCCCGCAATACTTAGCCAATCGGTTGAGTTTGGTGGTGACAAATATATCGGGCTCAACTCTTCCCATATTATTTTGCTCGTTTCGGCTATAATACGCCCAACAGATGTCGTTGACATTTTGAATTTAAATGCGTATGTATACCGCGCGCCTTCATGAGCTAAATATCTGTTTCAAAATTATTCAATCATATTTCAAATAAAAATACTTATACTTAATACTTATTTTTTACTTACATTATTGCCAAAGCCAATCGACACTCAGCAGGTATGGACTTGCGATGAGATGTCTTCTCTAGCCTAAAGCGCAAAATATTGAGAAGCGCATCGAACTCATCTACGTGCATGCGAGTTGCTCTGAAGAACATTTCTCCATTTACCCGCTTCATTTTTACAAACGTTGTCTCGTAAAAAACATGTTGATCTCGATCCTGAAACATTGGACGAACCCACCACCTTCTCGCTTTTTGTAGTTCCAATGCTTCGTTGTAGGCAAGAAAACCTAACGTTGCACACCTTAAAATATATTATTTTCGATTTATTATGAACAATAGAAGTTGCCTATACGCACCTTAACACTCTTAAAACTTTCCTTCGGTCTGCATTAATTTTAATATTTCGGGAGCTCGGCGTTTAGACTCCCACGTTTCATCCGGCAGCTATAACTTTGAAGTAGTCAAGGAGTTCGTTTACCTTGGCACCGCCATTAATACCAAAAACGAAATCAGCCTGGAGATAAAGCGAAGAACAATAATTGCTAATAGGTGCTACTACGGGCTCAGTAAGCAACTAAGTTCCAGAGCCCTCTCTCGATCGACAAAACTAACACTCTACAAGACGCTCGTTCTACCTGTGCTGCTTTATGGCGCTGAGGCATGGGTAGTTTCGCAAACTGACGCAGCCGCTCTGGGGGTGTTCGAGAGAAAAGTTCTTCGCAAAATCTTCGGTCCTGTTCGAGTCGGCGATGACTATAGCATCCGAATGAACCACGAGCTGTATGAGCTCTACGATGACATTGACGTAGTTCGGCGTATAACTGTGCAGCGACTACGCTGGCTGGGTCATGTCCATCGTATGAACACGAAGCTCCAGCGAAAAAGGTGCTCGAGGCGAGGGTCGCTGGTCAAAGACGACGAGGGAGACCATGCCTCCGATGGATGGACCAGGCTGAGGAAGCCCTAACCGCACTTGGTATATCCGATTGGAGAAGGCGCGCGCAAAGCAGAGGCGCCTGGCGAGAGCTGATGAGGTCGGTTGAAACCCGGACACGGGTTGTTACGACCAACTAAGTAAGTAAGTAGTAATTTATTATTTTATTTTACAATGTTTACAATTTCGTACAAATTTGTTTTTTCGAGTAACTAAAAACAGTGTTGTTTAAACTGTTGACAACTTATTATAAGGTAATTGGTAGTAGTGCGAATATTTTTTAATCAAAATTGACAAAATTACCTCAAATTATTTTTTTTTTAAATATAAGTGTATAGTTGCGTAATTTGTGTCATATCGTGATTGTTGAAATTTTACGTTCAGTCGAACTCAAACAAAACATCGCAAACAAAATGCTATTTACAAAACTAACTGAGCCGGGTACTGTTCAAAATTATGCTTCGATAAGCAGAAGTGCGGGCAATCATATGTTCACGCACACGCTCTATTGGAAATTGATTTTTTCACGCAACTTCCGCAGCGTAAAACGCAACGCATCTCACGCGTTATTGGAAATGGGGCTTTAGTGATGGTTGTCAGGGATACAACCTTCAATATTGCCAGGGCTTAACAACAAAAAGATTTTAGGCAACTATTGACTAAATGTCATTTCCAACCGTTTACCACTGCTTATACACTATGAAAAGGCTTATAAATATATATCAATTGAACCGGTGTTGAAGGAGTGAGCCCAAGACATCTTCTAATAGTTTTATTCTGAAATGTTGGACATCATTTCGGGATTTTCTGTGACTAGATAGATCAAAATTGTTTTCTGTAAATTAAGGGTAAAATTAATTAATAATTTCTGTTAATTAACCTTACACGTGTTACCAAAAAAAATTACGACAGCAGAGTCAAAATCCCTATTAAAAGACAAAATCAAGAAGTCATCGGCAAATTGATTTAAAAGGGTTGAATCATCCTCTATTTCATGGAAATCCAGCGTATATTCGTTAAAGAGCAATGACGACAGGCAGCTTTCTTGTGGAACACCATTATTAACCTCAACCAAGTCACCATCCAGTTTCAGGATTCTTTTAGCCAAAAAACTGTGAATCCAGTATCTATAGATCTGAGAAACATTAACATTGCATAAAATTTTGTCTAATTAATCAATTTTTACATAACTGTAAGCATTACTTATATCAAGAACTAGTAGTGCAATCAGTTTGAAGCCTCTTTGTTTGAGACACGCCACTCTACCAAGAGAGAGTTTGATCCAAAATCGTGCGATTTTTTTAATCAGTTTTTGCCTGCGGAGCTTTTTTCCCTTATAAATCAACAGAAAATGGTTAGAAAATATGATTAAAATTTAAACATTATAAGTACAAACCGCGTAATTCTGAAAAATTGTTCCTTTGTAATTTAGGGCCTTATTTTATTATGAAAAACTCCGCAACAAAAACGCTACGAATAACCCCTTATTTGTTTTGTAGATTTCTGTTTTCAGAATTGGTTTCTGTAAAATTTCAAACCTTTTTATATTTCCCCCAAATTTCTTTTTAAGGATGGACTTTCGATTGAGCAAACATATTAGTTCGCATTTGGAAGTTTTTCTCCCTAACCGTGAAACATTTTCTCTTGGGAGTAGTTAAAGGGGAGTTTTCTTTTTAAGATAGCAGATAAAACATATATTTTTTTTTATTTTACACTTATGAATATTGACTTTTGATGAATAAATTTGCATTAAAAATTTCCAAAAAGTTTTTGAACTTTATCTTAAAAATGGAAACTCCCTTTTACAACTCCCGGGAGAAAATGTTTCACAAATATTTGACCATCAATCACTGCTATTGTGACTTAGGTGATCTTAAATTGAGCATATTTGATATAAAGAATGGTATCTTGAAAAGCTCCCGAAAATGCGACATTGTTGGTTTATCAGCGTTTTTCTTAAGAAATTGTAGTTTCTCTCTTTCGAAAATGCTTTTAGACATTTTTAATAAATCTCTATCTTCGGGGGATTTTATTTATAACTGGAAAATTGCACATATCACTCCTGCTTTTAAATGTGGCCAAAAATGTGGTCAAAAATTATAGGCCTATCTCTAAATTGACAACTGTCTCCAAACTTTTTTACAGAATAGTTAAAGAAAAGTTCTTTTTTCAATTAGAAAGATTTATTAAACCAAACCAACATGGGTTTTTTACCAGTTGGTCCACGTTTACAAATCTTGCTCTTTTTTCTGAGTACTGCATATCCTCCTTTGAATCTGGACATCAAGTTGATGTTATGCTATATACGGACTTTTAAAAAGCTTTGATAAGGTCTCTCATATAATTTTAATAAATAAACTCTCCAAAATAGGTTTCCATTCAAATTTTTTAAAGTGGATACAATCATACCTAAGCAATAGACTTTGTTATGTAAGTATCAATAATATAAATTCTTACTATTTTATCGCAACATCAGGAGTTCCACAAGGTAGTATCCTAGGGCCTTTGCTTTTTACACTATTTATAAATGATATTTCTCTTTGTTTTAATAAATCTAGTTTTCTGCTGGTGACTTAAAAATATTTTCTAGAATTGATGGTCCATAGACCATCATTGTTCTCTTCAATCAGACTTAAATAACCTGCTAAATTGGAGCAAAACGAATAAACTTTCATTGAATATTTCCAAGTGTTGTCATGTTACATTTGCTAAAACAAAAAATAATTTTATCTACTCCTATCATCTGGATAATAGCTTGTTAACAAAGGTTGATGAAATTCTTGATTTTGAAGTAGTTTTCGATACTAAATTCACTTTCGTGCCACATATAAATTATATAATTCCGAAAGCATATTCTCTGCTTGCTTTTTTTCGTCGTAATAGTTCAGAATTCTTAGAATATGCATCGTTTATTTGGAGCCCATATTATGCAACACACTCGGCAAAACTTGAACGAGTGCAAAAATATTTCTAAAATTCTCGCTTAGATCTTTAAATTTTGTTGAGCCACTTCCTTCATATAATACGTGATGTTTGCTTATTCGACTTCAATCTCTCGAAAGCAGGAGACGAATTCGTTCTTTAATGATCATTTTCGATATAATTTCAGGTCAAATCGACTGCCCAGATCTGTTACTTCTTAATTTCTTTTTTCCTTCGTGACAATTACGTCAACATAACATGTTTGCCATTCCATTTCATAGCAGTAAATTTGCGCTCAATGAGCCAATTTCTAGAACTATGAATGATTATAATTTGCTCTCTACATAGAAATCATAGCATCGACTTTTCTATTTCTAGGGATAGCTTTATATCTATGCTAAATGAATTGTTTATATTATTGTATCTTTGCTTCTTAAAAGCCTTAATATTGAATATTTTTAATAAAGACATTGTTAACATTTGTATTTATTTTAGTATGTAAGGTTTGTGCCATAGGCAAATAAACAAATAAACATAAACAATTGGGCTGATTGTATCTATTTTAAGTGTTATTTCATTTTTCATGAGAGTTGTTTAAGTTTTTTTTTTTGGGAATTTTTTTACTTCTTTTGGGAGTTATTTGATTTTTCTCAGGACTTACTTCATTTATATTGGGAGTTATTTATTTAATTTCTCTTGTTAGTTATTACGTTAATATTATTTGTCAATTAATATTATTGAGTTATTTCATTGGGACTTAATTCATTTTTGGTTTAGGAGTTATTTCATTTGCATTGAGAGTTATTTAATTTTTTTGGATTTGGGACTTATTTCATATCGCTTGGGAGTTATTTTTTTGGAAGTTATTTCATTTCTTCATTTGGGAGTTATTTCGCTGTGCTGTTCTCTTTTTATATTTTTGCATTTTATGTACATTTTTAATATTTAACATTTTATATATAACATTTAACATTTATATTAAACATGTAACATTAATCGTCATTAAACTTTTGATTTTTAACATTTATATTTAACACTCCACATTCAGCATTTAACATTTGAAATTAAACAATTAACATTTTAAATATAACATTTAGCATTTTAAATTTAACATTTAGCATTTTAAATTTAACATTTGTTACATGTAAAAGCAAACATTAAACATTTAAAATTTAACATTTAGCACTAAATACTTAAAATAGAAATTCTTAAATAAAGTCTTAATCTAAACTGCCTAAATTCTCCTTCTCCTCCTAAGCTTAATAGACAATCTTATTTGCTAACTACAGCTACTAAACGAATTTTGTGTAATTTGTGCCACTTTTAAGTTGTTGTTCTCTACTTTATTTTGTCAACAAACTTTAGTTCAACAATTTACTATATAATGTGTAGAAAATATTTGTGAAAGAAATTTATGTTTCGTCTCACTCAGTCTTTCACTCAAATGCTTTCTTGACTTGTCCTAGTTTTGCAATAAACTGTTTTAAGTTCTCTTTCTTTATCTTTGTATATATTGCAGTATATCTATCTCTTTCTTGTACACGCTCTGTCTATTATTTGTTTATAAACAAGTTTTTCAATGTCCTTCTAAGCTTTTCTTGTTCTGATTTCCTTTCAGCTTAAGTGAAATCGTGGTATTTTTTTTATGTTGAAATTTTCTTTTACCAAAGCACAAGAAACTTTCCGCTCCCTCTTCAGCATCATCATCATCCACATCAACTTTGTCAACATTTTCAACATTATTTTATTATAAATCTTTTTTTTTTTGTTATTCATATACGAGTAGCATAAGCTGATTTGACGGTATCTTTTGTCGAATAGAAATTCATAATCTTACCTAAGTTGAAGAAACTTTTACTTTTTGGTTTGGTTGCTGCTTAGAAAGTTGCTTATAAATCCGATTTTCTTACTTCGATATCAATTTATTTATTCTCTTTCTTGTGATGTGACTGCTTCAATGATAGCAAAGTTATTTATATGAATTTATAATTTTTAAGTTTCTATGGATCATTTATTAGATTGGCATAAATAATATAATTAAAAATTTTAACTTGGATTTTACTTGAATGTCCTTTATTTTAGCTTAAAATAGCTAGTTAAAGCCTTAAAGCAACCTAGACGCTAAATAAGATATTGACAAGCTTGTTATTCGTGCATAAATTATGCGAAGTCAGTGCGGTATTCTGCAAATTATGAAAAGAGTCGAGTCGCAGAAGTCTTGCAGTGAACGCATTTAAGACCTGTTGTCAATAAAGGTTGTGAAGGACTTTGTCTATCTGGGAATTTGTACCTGGGATCCAACATAAGTTCCACCAAAGATATCAGTATTGAGATATCGCCTTCTCTCGACGGACAAAAGTCACGCTCCATAAATCACTTATCATACCGGTCGTGTTCTATGCAGCGCAAACGTGAATGCTGAGCAGCTCTAATGAAAAGACTTTGGCAGCCTTTGAGAGAAAGAACCTTCGCAAGTCGCCATAATGAAGTGCATAAAAATCAAGCGTTTTCGCTGGCTAAGTTATGTTGAGCAAATCGAATACAACGCACAGAGTGACGAGCCCTAGAATCATGAAATTTTTTGAGAATGAGCTTTGCGATAAATTTATACATGCAATAACAATAGAGTTCAGCTACTACAGCTTTATCGCACTTCCTCAGCATTAACCCATCTAAAGCTACTACCCAGTAATCATTGAAAAAAAATTTCAATGTTATGGATACCCGTGACCACAAACAAGTTAATGTGGGAAAAATTTACCCACCAATAAATGGGTTGGGCTCAGGGACAACACAAGACGTAACAACTAACCATGCGTATACATAGTTCTAATTACACAACTAATTTTAATCTACTTTTGAGTTGACCTTTTGACAAATTAACATCAAAAACGCTACAATTGTTAACAAAGGAACTCATGCGACTTAAAGGAGCAGTAGCCATATAATTTGTTCTACTAAATGGCAAATAAATTAAGTTGTTAGCGTTTCTACTGCTTCTACGGTTAGTGTTAAAATTTATGTGAGAAAGAAGTTCTGGAGAATCGAATACACCTGTTATGAGCTGGTGTAAATATACGATATCTGCCGATTTCCTTCGATCACCTAAAGACTGCATTTTTAATAGTTTTAAACGATCCTCATAAGGAGGAAGGTCTAATATGTCAGTTCCACTTAATTCGATTCGATTCGATTCGATGATTCTTTCTATTCGATCAACATGCACATTGTAACTTGGGGACCAAACTTGACTTGCATACTCTAAGTGAGGACGCACGATTGCATAATACAACGTTGTAGTTGTAATCATGCTATTAAATTCTTTGGCCCAGCGTTTTACAAAACCAAGCATTGAAGATGCTTTTTTACAAATATTATCAATATGAATGTTAAACGACAGCTTAGAATCCATGCATATACCTAGGTCTTTGACGGTGTCTACACGACTCAAGGCAGTATCTTTAATCTTATAATCAAATATAAAATTATTCCTTTTTCGCGAAAAGGTCATAGTTTGGCATTTATCTGAATTTAAAAACATATTATTTTTAGAACACCAAACTTCAAAGGATTTTAGATCAGACTGGAGTAGATCTGAATTATCTCTAGAATTAATCGTTCTGTACATTTTCATATCATCGGCATAAATAAGCAGATGAGAGAGATGAGAAGAGGACCAAGGTGACTACCCTGAGGAACACCTGATCCAGCAATAAATTCAGAAGACAATGCGCCTCGGAAACGTATTTGATAAGATCGCTCTACCAAATACGATTTAATCCAGTTCACAAAATATTGTGGAAATCCCATTAACTCAAGTTTAAATAAGATTAGATTGTGTGGTAGCTTATCAAATGCCTTACTAAAGTCAGTGTAAACACAATCGACCTGGTTACCAGAATCAATAGAATTTAAGCAGAATGTTGTAAAATCGAGAAGATTAGACACAGTGGATCTGCCATTCACAAAACCATGCTGACGAGTTGTTATGACTTCCCCACAGTGAATTTTCACCCGATCATACACCATCCGCTCAAAAAGTTTTGGAATCGATGAGAGCTTAGCGATAGGCCTATAGTTACTAACATCGTTCCTGCAACCCTTTTTAAAAATAGGACTTATAAATAATTTTTTCCAAAAAAGTGGAAAATAACTTTCGTTAATAGATTTATTGAATAATAAAGAAAGTGGTTGACTCAAAACGGAATAAAGAGATTATTCTCACAAAATGTTGTTTAAATTGGATGAATAACACGCCCAGCTCCCATGCAAACGAAATGGATAATCTGGTATATTTCCGCAAAAAATTATCCCAGAACAATAAAATTTGGTATTTTATAGTAAAAAATAGTTTCCTACGCAAAAAAAAAAAATACGTCACCATTTTTATACCATTTTTATACCCCAATGCATATTGCATCACCACCTAGGTCGATTTTGTGACGATGGAAGTCGCCCAACTCGTTTTCAACGCACAAACTATATCAAGCTTGTCCCTTTTTCTTTGCACTAACTTATTGTTAATAAACTATGTTAATTATGTTTTAAATCTCTTTAAAATATTATGTGTTTACTTGAGGTCACATAAATTTAGTTGTTTTATTTAAGATAATACCTGAATTTAAAATTCACGAAATAATATTTTATTGTATAAAATTCTATAAATCATACTAACTATGAGATGTCACAATTAGATATTCATATATAAAAGTATAAGATTTTATTAATTTATTGCTCTAACATTCGATATAATTCACAAATATTCATATCATCACTGTTTTGTTAGAGCAAGCGCAAGCCAACCAGCTTATTTCACTTCACGCGGTTGCCAAAACTAGACCGTGGTGAATACATATGCCTGCCGACCAGGGATGATATTGGCTTAGTTGGAAAAGGGTCAGAATTCAAACAAAAATTGGGCCAATTTGACGTTAATAGGGCTTTTAGTTTTAAAAAGTGGCAATTCAATATTGAAGACCTTCTTTATGGTCACACGGTCTTGCCATGGTCTCACAAATAGCACACTTTTTAATAATCTCAACAAGTCCAGTTTATTTTTGGTGAAAATAGTCGAAATCTCGAATAAACAGTTTTGGGAAATCAAAAAAACTTTAACTTTTTCGTGTTTTATTTCGTTTGTACCGCTTAAGCCGAACATGGAAGGAAGTTCTTGGTTGATCACAAAGATCTTGCAAGCTCTAATTTAAGTGATTAAATTATATCACTGTCCATCTTAATAGTGTTTAAGGTGATTATTTCAAAATTTTTTTTAATTAAAAAAATGGCAAAAACAACCTTTAGATATAGAGTATTTCTGTAAAAAAATTTTTAGCATAAATTGCAAAGCCGCAAATTGGTTATATCCACCTTTAAATAGTCGTAGAACGTCAGAAATGGATGAGAAATTTAATGTAGACTCTTCTCATTGATTAATTGAGTAGAAAAAATTCACTCCTGTCAAAAAATATATTGAGGCATGGCTGAATTTAACAAAAAGGAGTTTCATAAATGACCACAATTTTAGAATAAAGAATGTTGCAAGAAGAAAATTAAGTCAAATTAATAAAAAGAAATAAGTTTGAAATTTGCCACCAAAACTTTATCAGGGTGTAGAGAGATGGTACTGGCCTGATTTTCTTAGCGTTGATATTGAATTGATAACAAAATGGATTAATTTGTACGTATATTAAGGCATTGTCAGGACTACGATGGAGCCTTTAGAGCTCGCTCTTTTCATATAACTTGGAAAACAAACTAAATTTGTAGTTGAAATTACTAAAAAGTATGCATTTATGTGATCATTGCTGAATATAACGGAACTTATTTTAATGAGAACATTTAAAAAGGCTAAAGGAAATATAGACTTTGAATAAGAATCACCCAAAATTTCTCCATACAAAAATTCGGTTCATTTTCGTTTTGAAACCGCAAAAAAAAGTATGCGGTTTTGCACGTTTTTGGGCGAAATTTCGTTTTTTGGTTTGGCTATTTGCCATACAAAAATCACCTAATTGTTTAGGACTATTTCACTTTTTGTTTTCGAGTGATAGTTCACATTGACTACTAGTGATATGGTTATAACTATTACTATCACTCGATCATCATGTTTTTAAAAAAATTAAAAGTTTTTAGTCAAAATCAGTCCCCGTCCCGCGATAGTCATACCTTACTACTTATGAATAATATTTACTTCTTTCTCCAGATATTTTCATTTATTTAGTAAAGAGAGCTTATTCTTGTCAAGCACTCCGACACCGCAAGATTGCATTTTAGGCAAATTTTCCAAAATTGTGGCCATTTTTCGTTTATATTGGTTGATTTTTTTGCATTTTTCTTTAATTAATTTTAATTTAAATTTTTGGGGAATTTTTCGTTTTAGTGATCTTTAATTTTATTTTTTGTGCGATTTTTCTGTGGACGATATTTCCTACCTCCATTTTCTACCTCCAAATTTAAAATTTTGTAGAACGATTGCATAGTACATAAATGTTGTCAACAGACATCAACCATTAAACTATTCTTGTTAAAAAGTGCGATTATTTTTTTTGGGTTAAATTTTTTCAAAAGGGATTAAAACGACTAAAAAGGGCCTCGGGGCTTTTACAATTAAAAAGGGCTCAAAAAAGCCCTAAAAGCCCCAAAATATCATCCCTGCTGCCGACACAACGAAACAGCTATAGCAGAATCTACTACACAATCGCTGTGCAGCCAAGCTTAGACCATGATACAATAATAAGGTAGGGTAAGGAGATTCACCACACCGACCTGGAATGTCAAAATTATAAAATACGATGATGCTGTATCTTAAAAAAACATTCATGAAAAATCCATGTTTGTTCTCTGTGTATTTGATCATTTACTTAGCTGTGGCGACAGTTTTAACTTCGTTAACGTCGATTTTCGAAGTTCGAACACATTCGACAGGCGATCATTTTGATAAAATATCGATTTGTTTCCTTTTTTCAGACAATTCTATTATTTTTTTTAATTTAGGGGAGAGTGCCCTCCTACTGGCACTGCCCAGCTACTGGCACTCATCACTTCTGACGCTCGTGGCGATGACAATGGCAATGTGCTTAGTACCAAAGTATCATCTCATTAAGCGTTCACTTTTCATAAATTGTTGAGTTGTATGCACGTGTTGCTGTAGTCGCACGGTCGTCGAAAAATAAAAAAATACGAAAAAATTAAGGCCGATCTAATATCGTTCATCATTGTTAAATGAACTTTCAAGTATTTTTCATCAATATAAAAGGGTAAATATGAGTGGAATTCCTAGTTTGTTCTTTATTTTTCACAATCCGACGAGCAGTCGAACATTATTGTGAAATGGAAAGAAATATTTCGCGTCATGTCAGAATAGCGTCAGTGCCCACCTACTGGCACTCTTGGTGAAACATCGCGCAAGCGTACGATTGTCAGTGTTATGATTGCGAGTAGTTTTTGAAATAACTTTTTTTTTTTTGGGTTATTTAACTGTGATTTAAGTGATTCTGAATATCAGGAAGAAGCTCAAGACAGCTAAACATAATTTTTACCCATTTTCACTTAATTTTTTTTCACTAATTTCCATTTATTTTGCTACTAAAAAATACCACAAATATATTTTTTTAATTCAAATTTACAGTGTCTGCTTAGTTTACGATTTTTAACAGTGAAAAGTTAATGGGTGCGAGTAGCTGGGCATCTTTTTTGGAGGGTCAAGACCTTACGGTGCCAGTAAGTGGGCACTCTTCCCCACTACATACTTTAATATTGATATTTCGCTTCGAAAGTAAGTTATAACATGTAGCCACTGAAAAACGGGGAAGTACATTATTTTACTATTAGAAAAGATTTTAAGTTTTTTGTTTTGGTTTTTCCATTCGCCATTAGGTCATAGGCCATTTGCTATAAATTCGTTCTCTGTTATAGTAATGCCCTTAAGTTTTCTGCGATTTGTGAATATAATAAGTAAATATATATTTATAGTTAATTTAAATATTTTTGATATATTTTTTGATATTATATTTGATAGATTTTGAAATGTAGAAAAGACTTAAAAAAAATTAAATAACAGCAATGTTCCAATTATCAAAAACAAATTGTTGATTTATGTTCAACACTTTCTTAGTCTAATAGCAATAAAAAATTATGTAGTATATTTATGGTGTATTTAGAACAAAAATTTCATAAAAAAAAGTTAAGAACACAAAAAGCTAAACAAAAACCAATGGGCAACAATAATTTACTGTGAGTGTGGGGAGTTTCTGTATGCTACCTTATAATATGCTACATGGAAAGTTGTCTTAAATTTCTTGGCTCCTAATTCCTTTCCTTGTGGTGGCCATGGCGCAGTGGGTAGAGTGCATGGCCCATACGCCTGAGAACCCTGGTTTAATTCCCACCTGACATAGAAAGTTTTTTCAATTGAATTAATTTTTCTGTTCGGCCGTCACCTCTCTGCAGACAATGGCACGCCTCAGAGAGTAAAAACTGCCATGAAAAGCTTCTTGAGAACATTAGCCGTTAGGAGTAACCATAAAGCATGTAGGTCCAGTTCTCTATCATTTGTTTTCAAACATTTCACAACACGCACAACACAATTGATCATAAGAAGCTCGGTCAAAGTTCTTTCAAGAACTGAAATGGTCATTTCGTTTGTTTTTTTTAATTCCTTCCCCGCGTTACGCCACTCTTGCATGGCGTAATTCTTTCTAAGACCTATGCCACCGTTACTTCGTTCTTGGATAGCAAAATCTTTCCTAAAACCTGTGCCTGCGTTACGCCGCTTTTGGATGACGTAATACTTCCTAAACTTGTGCCTACGTTACGCCGCGATTGGATGACGTAATCCTTCCTAAACTTGTGCCTACACCGATAAAAAAAGCAATAGGTAAATTACCTAAGTCGGCTTGGGTAAAGAGAATTGTATGGGAATTATAAACTTATGCTTAATCACCTAAGCAATTTATTGTTTAATACATTGCCTTGAAAGCACATACTTCGATACCTTGCCAAAAAAACAAATATTTGATTCACCTAAGCCCAAAACCCAAAAATACAAAATTAAAAAACAACTAACATGAATGTCTTGAGGATGTCTGAAGTTTTGAGCTATTTTCCGCAAAAAAAAGCACAGCTGCGTCATTAGACACCCGAGATTCGATAATTTAATGGTTTTTTTTTTTTAATAAAACCACTTTTAAATTCAAATAACATAAACTAAATTAAAAAACACACGTTAATATTCACACTATTAAATTTTACTACATTTCATCAACAAAAAGAAATGAAATAAAAAAATTTCTTTGCCCGCCTTGCGGAATCGAACCTGGAACTTTTGGTGCCAGTCCAGCCTTGCTACTACTTGCTGACATAACTGCAGCTATGTTAACAGATGCTGTTGATAGCCATACAAGAAAAATCTTTTAATAGATTATTGTGTTATGCTGCAGCATAGCTTCAGTTGTAAATAATATTGAATAAATCAATAAAGTTTGGCTCAATGCGTAGTGTAGTGACTTCAAACACAGTAGTATCGGTTGGTTGTGGGTTCGAATCTCAACGGCATGCGAAGGTTAAATTTTTGTAATTGATATTTAATTTAATTTAATTTAATTTAATGTTCTTGTTATATGTTAATAGACGTCAAGCAGCAAGAAAAGCAGAGAAGTCATTAATTTCTAAGAAAAAAAAACGGTGCTGATAAAAGAAAAATGTATGTTGTTACTGGTTAATTATCACTTGGTTAATTTATCACCCAAATAAAAATTGGCAAGTCAACATGTAAAACTTAGGAGTTTTGATGAAATATTTGGGAGGCTGAAAACTGCCAAGGCCATCTTTATACATCTATTATCCTAGGTTTTTTCAATTTAACATAAGCTTTTTTCTCGGTGTACGTTACGCCGCTCTTGACTCACGTAACCATCCGCCTTTTGGGTAGTTCATGAAAGAACTAGTTCATTACATACGATTGAACTAAAAATAGCGATATTTGTAGTGAACTAAAATGACCAAGCCTAGTACAATTAGACTAGGGGGTCTAATGTGAGTCTACAATACCTTGATTTTAATGTATAACCTTTAACAATAAAATCAAAGATACATTTTTTGATATGAAAAACACAAGTTGCTTTTTAAGTTAATCTACTACAAAAATCTCATACAATTGCTGGCAATTTTTTTTTAAGTATTTCACAAAGAACTTAAATTGTATTTAATTTAAGCTCATTTGAAAGTTATTAAAATCAGTCAAACCCTAAAGTTATTTAGTTAAGAATGTTTGTACGTAAGGTTTGTGAGGACAAGAAATTATGTACCAATTTCTGTCCCACAAATAACATGTTAATAATGTATATTAAATATTATTAAATTATAAATTAATATATAATATATTATATAAATTATATTGTAAATATTATTAACTTTGTATTATATAGTCAACTGTTGTACAAATAACATTTGCATACCAATAAATAAACACATACACGCATACATGCATGCACATGCATGTAAACAAAACAACCGAACAATGAAACAGAAAAACAGCGCAAGCAAATAAAAAGCGGCGCGCTAGCATAGGAAAATCAGTCTTCTCCAGAGCACAGGCGAGTGCACATGTGCAAGACTTAGCTCAGGTTTTCATAGTAAAGGCGTTCACACCCTTTAGGCTCAGGTTTTCGTAGTAAAGGCGTTCACACCCTGTAAGCTCAAGTTTTCATAGTAAAGGCGTTTACACCCTTTAAGCTCAGGTTTTCATAGTAAAGGCGTTCACACCCTTTAAGCTCAGGTTTTCATAGTAAAGGCGTTCACACCCTGTAAGCTCAAGTTTTCATAGTAAAGGCGTTTACACCCTTTAAGCTCAGGTTTTCATAGTAAAGGCGTTCACACCCTTTAAGCTCAGGTTTTCATAGTAAAGGCGTTTACACCCTTTAAGCTCAGGTTTTCATAGTAAGCTCAGGTTTTCGTAGTAAAGGCGTTCACACCCTTTAAGCTCAGGTTTTCGTAGTAAAGGCGTTCACACCCTTTAAGCTCAGGTTTTCGTAGTAAAGGCGTTCACACCCTTTAAGCTCAAGTTTTCATAGTAAAGGCGTTTACACCCTTTAAGCTTAGGTTTTCATAGTAAAGGCGTTCACACCCTTTAAGCTCAGGTTTTCATAGTAAAGGCGTTCACACCCTTTAAGCTCAGGTTTTCATAGTAAAGGCGTTTACACCCTTTAAGCTCAGGTTTTCATAGTAAGCTCAGGTTTTCGTAGTAAAGGCGTTCACACCCTTTAAGCTCAAGTTTTCATAGTAAAGGCGTTCACACCCTTTAAGCTCAGGTTTTCATAGTAAAGGCGTTCACACCCTTTAAGCTCAGGTTTTCGTAGTAAAGGCGTTCACACCCTGTAAGCTCAAGTTTTCATAGTAAAGGCGTTTACACCCTTTAAGCTCAGGTTTTCATAGTAAAGGCGTTCACACCCTTTAAGCTCAGGTTTTCATAGTAAAGGCGTTTACACCCTTTAAGCTCAGGTTTTCATAGTAAGCTCAGGTTTTCGTAGTAAAGGCGTTCACACCCTTTAAGCTCAGGTTTTCGTAGTAAAGGCGTTCACACCCTTTAAGCTCAGGTTTTCGTAGTAAAGGCGTTCACACCCTTTAAGCTCAAGTTTTCATAGTAAAGGCGTTTACACCCTTTAAGCTTAGGTTTTCATAGTAAAGGCATTCAAACCCTTTAAGCTCAGGTTTTCATAGTAAAGGCGTTCACACCCTTTAAGCTCAGGTTTTCATAGTAAAGGCGTTTACACCCTTTAAGCTCAGGTTTTCATAGTAAGCTCAGGTTTTCGTAGTAAAGGCGTTCACACCCTTTAAGCTCAAGTTTTCATAGTAAAGGCGTTCACACCCTTTAAGCTCAGGTTTTCATAGTAAAGGCGTTTACACCCTTTAAGCTCAGGTTTTCATAGTAAAGGCGTTCACACCCTTTTAGCTCAGGTTTTCATAGTAAAGGTGTTCACACCCTTTAAGCTCAGGTTTTTCATAGTAAAAGCGTTTACACCCTTTAAGCTCAGGGTATTCATAGTAAAGGCGTTAACACCCTTTAAGCACAGGTTATTTCGTAGTGAAGGCGTTTACACTCTTCTAGCTCAGGTTGTTTCACTTCATATAAGTAAATACACGAAGTCTACATAATCATATAATTAATTAATTTTATATTATAGAATATTACTAAACAATAATAATCACAGAAATTATAAATATTTTGAATAATGATTTAATTTATTTTATATAAAATATAATATTACTATTTTGAATAATTACATTTAAAATTTAATCATATTAAAGTAATAGCATTAAATAGATAAAAGAAATGCCCAATAAAGATTACTTGTAAATTAAAACTAAAACTACCGAGCTATAAATTTTTTGTATTGAACCCTTGGCTTACTCACTGAGCCTACCCCAGCAATTGCAAACGAACTGGAGGGTTCGTTACGGGTTGCCACATTACATGTTGCCTGCTTTAATTGCTAATAAACAGATATCGGCATGTTATTCACATTTGATGCAATATAAACATTGTTTAGATAATGAAATTTTGTCATTAGTATTAAGATATTATAAGCAAGAAGTCTTCACTAAATACGGCATGGAGAGTATGTCAATCTCATTACGTTAATGCAATAAATAATGAACCCGATTATTTCTAAAAGACTAACTTAATGCTTATTGCAATACGTTTTGGATCAAAAAAATTACAATTTTTTTATTCAGTATTTTTAATAACTGACCGCTTATGCCGGTTTCATAATTTCGAATAAAACAGTATTAAGTTTTCATTACTGCTCTGAGCTCACGTACAGAAAATGTTTGTCTTCGCGAACAAAAATCTTAAATTGCACCAAATAACATTGATCAGTTGGTATATTATTTACTATCTGGCACAATTTATGGGATGTCTCGGGTTTAAATTTAAAAGAAACAAAAATAGAAAACATATGACGATAAGTGAACTAATACATAAAAAATTTTCATATTTCTTGCTACTATCTCATTTCTACTACTCATTGCTTTATATTGCAATTATAATTCTTGTACTTATAAATGATGTATGGTTTGGCAAAAAAATATCAGCGCTTCGTGCCCAAGACCACATTTTAGAATATAGTTTTGGATTAGTGGATTTTTTCTCAAGTGCAGTTATATGCAACTCGCTAATAAATAATCAAAAGCTCATTAAAGACATCATGGATAAATTTCAAATGATTAATGCCAAGATCGAGCAGTATTGTTTCCGGAGGAATATCATAAATGGCAAATACATCATACTCATACTCTTGCGTTGGTTATGGAATTTTCTCTGCATAATAGGCTTTAATCGGAGTTATATTGCCAAAACAATTTCTTCAAAGTCTTATTATGAATTGTATTACCTCGCCCATTTGTTGTGCATTATAGCCATAATGAATTTTTATAAAGGTCTTAATAGTATGCTTTGCGATTATTAACGCATTGTTGTAACAGCAGCTGAGAAAATGCCCAAATTTCCATTGGAAATCATAAGAATTGAAAGGCAGGTTCAAAGCCTACACTTGAAAATTTCCAAATGTGCTGCGCCACTATTGATCTGTATTTACTGCTACTTGTTTTTTGGTTCTGGCAAATTATACGAAATAATGAAATGTTTGTTCTTCGCTAAACATGTTGGTAAAGCGAATTACGTCAATACCGGTATTCTAACGATACCTTACATATTATCAGTTTTTCTGGAGATGTACCTTATATCGTATGCAGCTGATATGCTTCATTTGGAGCGACAGCGTTTTCAAGCATATCTCTACGACATTGACTTGTATTTGGCCAAACAAGCCGGCAAAACAAAGCAAAATCCACGAGTTGCTCGACGTATGCGCGTTATAGAGCAAGAGGTAAGTATTAACTTAAAAAAGGTAATCAATACAGAGCAAAACTTTTCTCTCGTAGCTGCAATGGACTTTACTGCACACCAAAGTTAATCGCATATCCGTTTCTGCAAATGGTGCTTTTCTAACCAATCGTTCAACAATTCTGGCATTTATCAACACCTCGTTCATGTTAACCATAGCTTATCTGCAGTTCTTTGTGCCCGAACACCGCAAGAATGGCTATTATATGAACTGCCGGTTGCGCTTTATGTGGGAATAGGATGCATAAATTATTCTGATCGAAATATGCTCGCATTATTACACTGCTGAATATAAAAATTTTGTCAAAATATTAAAATAAATATTACATTTATAATATAATTTTTACAGACTCTATCTAGTTAGTTAGTTAATTAAGTGAGGAGGGAGCCTAGTTACTCCATCATCTAATTACTGCGGCCTCAAAGGCCTATTGTAACAAACCTCTATAAGTTATAGTTCATCCTTAATCGTTAAGTGCGTTAGGAACCGAGCGATGTCCTTGGGTGAATTATCCGCTATTAGATGCGGTTCTAGGTACCATGCACCTAAGTAACGAAGACGGGTCCTGATTAGACCGTTACAGTGGCACAAGATGTGCTCTGCTGTTTCTTCATCTTCATTACATAGTCTACACAGATCTTCCTGGACTATACCCATGGTTGATAAGTGTTTATTTTCCTTACAATGTCCAGTTAGGAAACCTGTGACAAGTCTGATAGATCTTCCACTTAGTCAGGAATTGTTTCGTTCTTTGGAGCGAAGTGGTTGGCATGAATGTTTTAGCCTGTCTGTTACCTTCAGTTTCCCTCCAGTAATGAAGTGCCTCTCTGTTTAGCCACATTTTAATGTTATGGCGCATAGTGGCCCATGGTATCCCGCTGAATGGTTCTGGGCCTATGAAGGAACTTGCAGCCCCTTTCCTGGCTAGTTCGTCCGCGATTTCGTTACCTAAATAGCCGCTATGACCTCGTACCCAAATGAAATGGACTCTGTTATGGGTAGATACCTTCATAAGTAGCTGTAGGCAATCCCATACGAGTTTGGACGTGATTTTATATGCGCTAAGTGCAAGTAGAGCTGCTTTACTATTAGAGTGAATGTAAATGTTTTTGTTCCTAGTGGGACTGTTTACATACTCTCTTAGGCAGATCTCAATGGCGTGGACTTCAGCTTGGAAGACTGAATTACCTGTCCCCATGCTGGCACATATAGATTTTCCCTGCCTTAAGCCAAAAACTCCAGCTCCTACCCCTTCATCTGTCTCTGAGCCATCAGTATACCAGGCTTGAAGATCACCAGTGAACCGTGGCCTCTCTATTTTCCATGTAGTTCTGTTTGGGAAGGAGACTTGGAAGTTTTTGTAGAAGTTAAATTTTGGAAGGCAGAGATCGCAGGTTGATAGCCTTAGATTCTCGTCCTTGGTTATTTCGTCTAACAGCGCTGAGTGAGTATTACTTTGTATAATCAAATTGTTGTCAGTGATGAGCCTGACTGTGAAGAGCAGAGCTTCTTTCTTAACAAGAAGATGTAATGGTGATATACCAAGCAAAATCTGCAAAGCAGCAGTTGTAGCAGAACGCATCGCTCGTGTGATACATACACAATCTAGTCGTTGCAATTTTCTGAGCTTGGCTTGAGCTGTTTTTTGGATCGTTTTACTCTACCATACTGGTGCGACATATAAGACGATAGGTCTCGTGATGGAAGTATACATCCACATGGCTAGTTTGGGACTTAGGTCCCAGTTTTTACCTACAAAGCTTCTGCTGGCCCATAATGAGGCCCTTGCTTTGTTTACGGTGTTGTTTAGGTATGGGTTCCATGTGAGTTTATCATCAAGAGTCACACCTAAGTATTTGACTTCTTTTGAGAAGTTTATAGTTTCACCGAGAAGAGTGGGTTCAGTTAGATTTTCCCTGACTCTTATCTTGGTGAAGACGATGATGTTGGTTTTCTTAGGGTTGATGTTGAGCCCTGTTTCCCTGCACCATTTAGCTACTATGTTGAGTGCTCTCTGGAGGAGATACAATAAAGTATCCTCGTATTTTCCTCTGATAAGGATCACGATGTCATCAGCGTAATCCTACACATCGAAGCCATTTGAGCTAAGAAGCTCTAAGGGCTAAAAGTGCCCCGGGCGACACTTTAATAAGAGGCCGGCAAAATCACAGATATAGAAAAATGTTCATATACTCGTATATATCATATACAGGGTGTCCCGCAATTGAGTGCAACTATTTACGCAGCTGAAAGGTTATGTCGAGCTGAGCAAGAAAACGCATGGGAGGGGGGGGGGTCTATTTTCACATTCTTAGGAGCTACAGGGTTAATTAACACTTCACGACTTTGATTCACATTATTGTTTCTAGCAGAAAAACTAACTTACATAAAACTTATTTTAAAGGCAATGAAATCACCTTTCCAACGGTATATGAACAGACCCCACCAACTTAGCCCTTACCGAGCTGTGATCGTGTGAAGAAGAAATCAGAAGCAGAATATATTTTTTAAGAAGATATTTTTATATTGGAAAGCACACAACTGCAATTCCGCTTTGGTTTTAGCAGAAGGTGTGCTTATAAGATTTTCTAAGTTAATGGACTGCATGAGCCACAGAAGATTACTGATGAGTTGATGTAGCGACCAAGGAAACAGCTGTCTAATCTGCTGGTGGTTGTTCTGTAAAGAACATTGCTGTTGTGGTAACCTGTTGCTTCATGGAATTACTTGACATAAAACTCACTCACATATGTAATTCTTAAAAATTAATTTTTTTTAAGAATTGCTACAAACAAAACAAAAGATATTGAAATTTTAGAAGTAGATACTGAAAAAGACGGATTACCTTATACAAAAGTTCTGCAACAGCCTTGTGGCCTATTTTGGGTTCCATATCAAACTGCGGCAATATCGTACCTTTTCTTATTGGAGCATATCTTGGCAACAGGAAACCTGAAGATATTAATGATTTTCTGCTGGACTTTGTTTTGGACTTTGATGGAGAGTATAAGTGAAAGAGGTGTTATCGTCAACGTCAGAAGGGTTTTTATTAAATTGCTAGCATTTGTTTGTGATGCTCCTGCGATTGCATTTGTTACGGGAACTGTTTGTTAAGGCAGGTTACTCCAAGCGCTACCAGGAAACTAGAAAATAAAAACAATCGGCTGCATAATGAAAAAAATGTTGGGTTTAATTTGGAATGGAAAAATGTGCGTATGTAACTTGCCGTCTGATAAAAAATTAGAAAAACATAAATAAAAGATTCATGTAACACAAGTCATTCATTCCAAAAGAATTTAATAGAAAGTCTCGTTTTATTTTATGATATTTGTAGGTGGAAGGCTGTGGAGTTCCGTTCACTTTTCGTAGCAAGAACTAAGCGCTTTTTAAATCACTTTTCGTAGAGAGGGCAAAGCGATTTTTTACATCATTTTTCGTAGCGAGAGCAAAGCGCTTTTTTAAATCACTTTTCGTAGCGAGATCAAAGGTCTTCTTCCCAATGACATGCCAATGTTAAAAAAATCACTATTAAAAACGATAACAAAGCGCTATTGTGGTTTTATAAAGTGCTTTGAAAGTAGTTTCGAAGCGCTTTGTTTCCTAAAGGGGATGTTTGTGTCTATGCTAAGTTTTTTTTTTTTTACGGTGTGTACAAATGCTGTCTGAACAAATCACAGGATTTTCGATAATGGTTTTATCAATGTGCTCTTCCTCCTGCACTCCACTCTATGTTATATCGTTCTTCTACATCGGTGGTGTCCAACTGAATTTGTACTAAGGGCTACTTTGAAGCAAATACCATGACTTGCGGTCACCGATCCTTAAAAAAATATTTATTTATTATAAAAGTCATACAGAGTAAGGAAACTACATACAGACATATATAAAGCACATTCGTTTCATTGCGACAAAAATAATAGTAAAGTAATATATAAAGTAACCATAAATTAAATGTGTTACTTGACTCTGCACATTTTCAAATAACTTCTTGAAATCTGGTTTGTATTGCTCTGTTGTGTCAGTCAACATGTTTCTGTACATGTTTTTTACATGTTTCGCATATATACGAGTATGTTGACCCCCCGAAAAATGCTTTGACGATGAGTGCACAATTGCGTACGGTTTTGTATTTGGCAGGGTCCATTAACTTAAAAGCTGCATCGTTTTGATTACCTGTGCTATTGAGTACTATACCACTGCAAAGTGTTATAAGTTCTAATTCGGCTTTGGCTTTATTGAAATAGCAACGTATTTCCATTAAGGAAGCCAGTAGTGAAACCTTGTGATTTATAAATGTATTTTTGGAAAAAATAAGCACAGGTTCCATAGAGAACATATTCATGAATCACTTTCCGAAATTCGATAGTAGCTGGTGGAACTTTTCCCCGTGTTAATCTGGATTGTAGTCCGCAAGAAATTCTCGTGTTCAGATTGGAAATGCTGAAAGTTTTTTTGCTAACTGCCCCTTCCATAAATCGAGTTTCTCCACGAATGCTGAAATTGCACTCATCATTTCTAATGTATGTTTTTCTGTCATCAAGGCTACAAATCTTGTCAGCACATTACCTCGACACAGCCAGCTCACTTCAGCGTAGTAGATTATGTTACCATAATCACTCTCCAATTTATCAAGCAAATTTTTGAAATGTCGATGGTTTAATGATCGTCTGCGAATGAAATTAGCGGTACGAACGACCACACTCATAACATGAGCAGGGTTATAAAATTCATTATTTCGTCCGATCAAAGCAGGCGCTCGAATGTGTCTTGTCAGATTGCAACGATTAACATCAGCGTCTGCAAACAAATAACTCTTCAGTTATTCAGTTATTTCATATAGTTCAACTAGTTCAGTCAGTGTGAACGATCGTGTTAAATGAAAAGCTCTTTTCTTGTTTAACATGTTGAGTCAGTTTGAAACGATTCTAAATGTTCTTCTGTGCATCATTTTGTTTTCGGGCGTCTAAAAATATAGCAGCGAGCTACCAGTCGCCCGCGAGCTACCGATTGGACACCACTGTTCTACATCATTTAACAGAACTGGCTTAAGCCTGACCCGTACTTGAATTGATTTTGAACTGCCACCTAAGAACTTTCCTTACATCTATTACAACGATTAAAAGTAACAATTTCAAGTGGTCAATAAACGTGTTATCGTGTCAGAATATTAACAGTCAAATAAAGTGTTTTTTGATTTTGTTATCACTCACCAAGAGTTTCAAGATATTTGTGAATACCTATTTAAATAAACTATAAATGGAGCTGCTTGTATGGCATTTTTTAAAAACAGTTTTTAAGTTCTAGTTTTAAAAAAATATGTTAAACAATTAGTTTCTTGTTTCAATTTTAATTAAAATAACTTATCAAATATAAAAATTGGAAGAAAACTACCAAAGTTGTGATTTTTTTACTTTTCGAAAAAAAATGTATTTTTAAATTTTCGAAAAATCTTTGAGCTAGTCTAAAAATAAAGTGCCATGCCCCTGTCTATTACCGCCCATATAAACTTAAGATTGCTCAAATTACCAAGGCTTATGTGTGAAAAATTTGGTTGAAGTCAGACACACGGTGTAACAGAAGTTCGATCAAGAGTAAAATGCCACACCCACTTTTCTAATGTACAGAATCCATATTATACTGAAGAATATATGTGTGGGTTGGATAAACGATGCGGGCGCAATTTGGGTACATACAGACCCGATGTAATTCAGTAATCATACATTTACAAAAGTTTTTCTATTCTGATGACGTCATTTTGTATGGGAGGGGAGGGCTTGGCTTTCATCTGAGTTTTGCCAAATATCATAGAGATATTTCATGTTATATATCAAAGCTTATGTGCAAAATTTCAAGTTATTTATTTAATTTTTGTGGATTTTTAAGAGATTTTACATTTAGAATAAAGCCACTTTGTATGAGAAGTAGGCGTGGTCATCCGATTTTGCCAAATAACATACAGATGGTTTATAGCATATATCAAAGACTATGAGCAAAATTTCAAGGCATTTCATTAGTTTTTGTGAATTTTTAAGAGATTTTACTGTTAAAATAAAGTCACTTTGTATGGGAGGTAGGTGTGGTTTTCATCCCATTTTCGAACTTGATCTTCCTTTTAATCGTGTCGACAGTCGGACAGACGGACACACGTAAATCGATTCAGGAGGTAATGCTGATCAAAAATATAGTATATATATTTTTCTATGCCTGCCACGCCTCCTTCTTGGCGTTACAAACGGAATGACAAAGTTAATATACCCCTTACGCAGTACGCGTTGTAGTATAAAAATATATAGACTAAGGTGCCTCGACCTTCTTAGAAAAAAAGGATGTCAATGCCATCGACTAGAAATGAACTGTTTTATGATGATGTTCATGATGAAATGAATGAATTTTATGAAGATTTCTAAAATATTTTGGCTAAATACAAAAAAAAATCGAAAACGAATCTACTTTTAACTCTTTTTCTACAGAAAAGTATTAAGTGCGTTACCGTTTTTTATTTTGCTATTTGGGTAAATATTTTTTTATAAACACATTTCTGTTTTGGCGCTTTACTGCAACTGCCCTTTGATCAAATTTCATATTTATTTTTTTTCCATTATTTCTTACCTACTTTTGCCGCTTTAGGCGACTCTTAAAGAATTGAACACAGATTCACGCCTTTTAAATCCCGCTGCAGGTACAGCAATGTTCTTTCAAGTTTTTTGATTTTTTTTTTTCGGATAGCAACTCAAGCTATGCACTACTAACACTTTTGTTGTTTTTGCTGTTGTTCTCTTTTAAAGCGAACACTTAGCCAGACATACGCATCGCTTGCTGGCCGTTGCTGAAATTCAATTAAAAAGTTTTACTTTTAAGTTCGAGCGAAAGAAATACAGATTATTTTAAGTTAGTTAAGCAGAGGAGAAAGTTTAATTTTCGCTTAGATGTTGACCAAATTTAACAGTGTTATTTTGTATCGCTTAAACTTTGAATGAAGGCAGATAGATACAAAATGTTAAATTGATAATAAATGGAAGTTGGATTATTTGAAAAAAATCTTAACTGCCAAGGCTTAGACATAAAAATAGTCATGGTGGTATAAATTTTAACCCTCTGGCACTGTATCTATGTAAAAAGAGTTATTGCAGTTAATTAAAATTAAAATTAACTGTGTAAAATTAAAACTATTTTTAATAAGTTTACCAGTTGAAGCTTGATTACAACTTTTATGGGACATTTTACATAAACGGGAGAACCGAATATACAATATTTATACAATTTATACAATATTTTATAAAATATTTATACAATATTTATATTTATACAATTTATACATACCGTATACAAATATTTGGCCCTGTGTGAAGCCTAGTTCGAGTTATCGTAAAAGGCGAGTTCTCGAAAAAGATTGCGATGATTTAAATTATATTCAAGAGAAACTATTTTAAAATCTTCAAAAAATTTAACTGTTCCATTTCACCATAAAAATTCGATAACATGACTGACAAAATCATCCAATTCCCAATAACAATCAATGTATAACTTTTTTATCTATTTTTTTTTTTTTTTTCTTATATAATTCATATTGTTTTTTTGTCAAATTTATTTGACACAACTGAAATTTATTGAAAGAAAATTAAATTATGCAATCAGAACAACAAAAACAAACAAACAAAACAGAAAAACAAAACAAAAAAAAATTGAGTTTAAACACTAGCAAATAAAAAAATTATTTCAAATTTTTCTGTGAATTTAAATACAAACGAAATATCAAAAACATATTTTTTCTATAAAAACTTAACAACACTTGAACAGTTCTAATTAATTCGCCATCAGTTTTTGGGTTCAGAAGAGAGCGCAGTAACAGTGGCAAACTGAAAATAGAAATAGAGTATATTTCATACATTTTGTACAATTTTTTTTTTTAAGCTAGCTATTGACGCTGATCATTCTGTTCAGACCAGAGAACTGCAAAACTCACTTTTTGCTTGATTAAATCATCCACTGGAATTCTTACTCAACTCAACTCATTCAACAAAGTTCAGCGTTGAATAAAATCAGCACACTACTGGGGAACGCGTCTTTTGTGTCAGTTTGAGTTTGAGTTCGTCTGATTGAACTCACATGTTTGAGTGAACGAGTGTTGGAGTTGAATAAAATAAAATGATACTGCTGAAGTCATCGTTTGTGTGAGCTGATTGACGGATTAAATTCACAGGTTTGAGTATTGGCGTTGAAGTGTATACGGATATGTGTTTCGCAAATGAGAACTCAAAGAAATAGTTAAATTTAGTTGTAATGCAGTTAATCGTTATAAAAACTTCACACTTCTTCTTCTTGTTCTCTTTTTCTCTTTATCTCTGTCTGCACACGAACAAGCTCATACGAGTTGATTTTTGCTTTTTGCGTTTCATTCTTGATGAAAATAATCGTTGTTGAGCCCAACAAACAAGCATGAAATATTTATCCGAAGACGTCCGTTGACTAAAATCACTGAGCCAACACGAAGCACATGGTTTGATTGAATTTAACTGAATAGCGAGTGTATGCATTCGAGCAAGTCTGATCGATTGAACGCAGAGGCATGATTTTTACAGTGATGATTACGTATGAATATTTTTAAGTGAGTTTTGCAGTTCTCTGGTTCAGACTATACATTATCATATTTTAATAAAGAAGTGCATTTATTTATTGCTATTTAAGCTTTTGTGTGAAGGAATAACTATGGAAATAACTAATGTTTAAATAGTGTGAGAAGCTGTAAGAATACTTTATGCGCTTGAAATGAAAAGCGAAATAAATAAAACCCAACAACAACAGTCACAACAACAACAACAACAATAAGCTTAAGCCAATGCAGACGCTTGTGACTTGGTCACGTGCAGCATTAATTGAAACTAGACGAGAGTGAAGACGATGTGAATGACGCTTGTTGCTATTGCTGTTGTTGCCGTTATTTTTCTTTGCTTGCAATGCAATTTGACAGCACAAAAATGGCAACAAGAAGCTGCACATTGCTAAGAGTTACTTCCGGTCACTGGCTGACACACACACACACATCCACACTCTTAAACTTTAGTTAGAACGCCCACACAAAAACTTGATTTTTTTTTTTTTAAAAGTTTAACAAAAATATCGAAGTAACTGCTGGTTGTGTAAATAGAAGAAAGTGGGTGGAGATGAAAAATAAAGAGTTGAAAAAAGAACAGTTAAAAGTCATGACAGCACACGTGCCAGATGTCAATGCACCAACACAAGCACGCACAGCTACACAGAGACTTTTGTACGAGCAACCATATTTTAAGGAATCACATAAAAGTGCATTGCCTCGTTTCCGTTTCCGTCTGCAAAGCTTATTTGTGTGCATTGTGTTTTTTAACGGCTGTTTAAGTAGCTGTTTTCGCTATATTGTGTGATTTTATACAAATAAACGTTTCAAAACTAAAGACAGTCAGTTCACAAAATTAATGTGCTGTTCTATGGCAAAACGTGTGTATACGTGTATCATGTGAATGTGTTCGTTGGTTTGTATGAGACTGTGTGTGTGTGTGTGTGTGTGTGTCAATTTGTACTGTCTCGCTTGTTCACATAATAATGCATTGCTGAGTGGTCACGATCATCTGAAAGAATGTACTTGACTAAAGCTCAACTTAGAATGCTTGGCTTAAACGCTTTAAACTACACTATTTAATTGTTAATTGTATTAATTGTTAATTGTTAATTGTTAATTGTTAATTGTTAATTGTTAATTGTTAATTGTTAATTGTTAATTGTTAATTGTTAATTGTTAATTGTTAATTGTTAATTGTTAATTGTTAATTGTTAATTGTTAATTGTTAATTGTTAATTGTTAATTGTTAATTGTTAATTGTTAATTGTTAATTGTTAATTGTTAATTGTTAATTGTTAATTGTTAATTGTTAATTGTTAATTGTTAATTGTTAATTGTTAATTGTTAATTGTTAATTGTTAATTGTTAATTGTTAATTGTTAATTGTTAATTGTTAATTGTTAATTGTTAATTGTTAATTGTTAATTGTTAATTGTTAATTGTTAATTGTTAATTGTTAATTGTTAATTGTTAATTGTTAATTGTTAATTGTTAATTGTTAATTGTTAATTGTTAATTGTTAATTGTTAATTGTTAATTGTTAATTGTTAATTGTTAATTGTTAATTGTTAATTGTTAATTGTTAATTGTTAATTGTTAATTGTTAATTGTTAATTGTTAATTGTTAATTGTTAATTGTTAATTGTTAATTGTTAATTGTTAATTGTTAATTGTTAATTGTTAATTGTTAATTGTTAATTGTTAATAGTTAATTGTTAATTGTTAATTGTTAATTGTTAATTGTTAATTGTTAATTGTTAATTGTTAATTGTTAATTGTTAATTGTTAATTGTTAATTGTTAATTGTTAATTGTTAATTGTTAATTGTTAATTGTTAATTGTTAATTGTTAATTGTTAATTGTTAATTGTTAATTGTTAATTGTTAATTGTTAATTGTTAATTGTTAATTGTTAATTGTTAATTGTTAATTGTTAATTGTTAATTGTTAATTGTAAATTGTTACTTGTTAATTGCAAATTGTTAATTGTTAATTGCTAATTGTTAATTGTTACTTGTTAATTGCAAATTGTTAATTGTTAATTGCTAATTGTTAATTGTTAATTGTTAATTCTTATTTGTCAATTATTAATTGTTAGTTGTCAATTGAGAATTGAAATTGAGAAATGTGTATTTTGAATTAATATATGCAAATTTCAAGAATTCAAACTGAGAAAAGAGAACTGGATTGAGGTAGTTTAAATTGGAATTGAGAAATGTGAATTTTGAATTATGAAATGTAAATTGTGAGTTATGAAATGCAAATGGTGAAATGAAATTAATTGTAATATATAAATCATGCACTAAAAATAAAGTTTATCTACTACAGCTTTTCATTTATCCATTTGTGACCCACAAATCATTGAAAAATATCAATGTTACGAGTATGGACACTAGTGACCACAAACAAGTTAATGTGAGAAAAAATGTGCCCACCAAAGAATGGGTTAGAATGTAATATGAATCAAAAATATGAAATGTGAATTGTAAAATTTGAAATGTGAGTTGTGAATTGTGAAATTTAGATTGTAAATTGCCGTATTTGGATCATAAATTAATAATTGTGAAGTATGAATTAGAAATTTTCAAAATATAAATTGTGAATTGTGCACTCCAAATTGTAAAATATGAAGTGAATTATTAGTAAGTTAATTAATTTTGAATTAATCTATTCCGATTCTTTAATGTGAATTGTTAATTGTGTATTTTAAACAGCAGACATTGAATTGTCAATTTAATTTTTACGTTTTTGCTTTCATTTACATTTAAGTGTCGTACTCTTGCATTATATAACCAAGAACAATAAAAAAGCTTTTGCATTTGCATTACTTTTCAGACCAATTAATATTACAAATGTCACAAATACTAGCTTAATAACCAAGCAATTTCCTAATCTGACAACTCAGTGAAACCATAAAAATAATTCATAATTAATGAAAACAACAAATATCAACCACAGAAAAAGTCGGAGGATTAAAAATAAACGTGTTTATGTGTGGGTGTTGGCAACACTTAAGAACCGAGTACACTGAAAACAGCACAAGTCTTACAACAAAACATTTGCACACATTTACACCAAAAACACTCGAGCACACACACACACACACACACCAAATGCACAGCGCTTACATGTTAAAATAAATGAAAATTGTGGTTATTTTTTGGCTTTGGTTTAACATTTATAAGGATGCAGGATGCGTTACGTTATGCCAAAAAATAACCTAAAAAAAAAACCAACTACATGTGGCAACGCCATGCAGTGCCATGTAATGCCAACACCAGCGAGTTCACGATATGAACTAGTAGGACCAGCAGCAAAACATACATAGACGAAAGAGAAGGAGGAGGACTTTTATGAGCACGACGGATGTTTGCGTGCATAACATTCAAGAAAACGTGACAAATGATGGCAACATTTGTTGTTGGATATATTGCTGTTGTTGTTGTTGTTGTTGTTGGTCCTTCTGTGTTGTTGTTAATATTGCTGTTATTATGTTTCATATGCTGATTAAGGCATTTACAACATGAATGCGCTGATATGAAACGAAAATATTGTTGTTGTTGTTACTACTAAAGTGCTGAGTAGGCGGATATGTGCCTTTGTTGAGGAGGGCGTGTGAAAAGAGTTACGGGATATATCAGTCTATGATTAGTTTGTGACCATTTAGCTGCCAGATGTTTTTGATCTTCTTGTTGGTTAACATAAAAAAGCTGCCACTGTATAAACAATGGATTGGCAAATGATGAGCTCAAATTTTTGTAGCATCTGAAAGGTGAAATTTATAAACAATTTCAATTTCACCTAAATAAGCCTTAAGTAAAGCCTTGTATATGGAATTTATACAGGAAGGAGAATTTAAGCTTCCTGGAACAATCTTTGAAACAAGACAATCAACAATCTTCGTGAAAGGTATATGCAAGGAAAAAACGATTATGAAAATATTTCCTTTATACAAGAACTTATATCAAGTTTGATCTAAGGTTTTTATTCAAGGCTTATTCAGGAACTCGGAAACTGAAAGAAAAATTTATCGTTGTTAGTAATCATCACCTTTTCTATTATACTTTTCATCATTTCATTTTATTCAGCACAGAAAACTTATACATTTTAAAAATCTTTGTATATTTACCATGTCCAAACCAGCACGGATTGAACTCGGATCGTTTGTGTCAACAGCCACACGCTCTACCCACGCGGCTTTTCAGGACTTTGCTCGCGCGACGTTGAAACTTAATAAGTATTTTCTTTGAATTCCCTTAAGAACAATTCTATAAAGCTCTCGATAGCAATTATTTCGTATACACACTTAATTTCAATTCAATAAATTGCCTCGGTAGCCGAGCAGTTTTCAACAGATAGATTAAAGGTTCAAACCTTGCTCAGACGAAAATTTTTTTTTTTTTTTGTTATTGAAATATTTTTTTTTTTTTATGATAGTGAATGTTTTTTTATTTATATCAGGAATTTATAATGTTATTGTTTCCACAAACTGAAACTTTGTTTTTTAAAAAAAAAAAAATCTAAGCTTGAGTAAAACTCTTGACTGCTTCCTAAAATGTGGCATTGAATAAAGATTTATATAAAAAATTATAAAAGAAATTAAAATTTTCAAGGCTTTCACAAGGCTCTTTGTGAAAAAGCATGAATAATTACTTTTATACAAGGCCTTTTCAAATTGAGTATGAATAACTTGAAATATTTACGTGAAATTGTTATCTGTGTAAAGCATATACGTTTGAGAGAGGTGGTAATAGACTTCATTCCAAAAGCTGGTAAAGTAACTTACTCGACCGCAAAAAATTATGAACCCATTAGCCTATCTTATTTCTTATTGATAACATTATTAAGATTTGTTTTACTTATTTATTTCTTTGAACTGATAATAAACAATCTAAAACACTAATGTTAAAAACTTAAAATTAATTAATAAAAAAAACCTAACAAACAAGGTTTTAACAATTTCTACGATTATATAAAATTGAAGTTCAAATTTGTATTTCCAAGTAAACTGCAAAAGTACTTGGCCGATTTTTAAGAAACAAGTTTCAAAATCTCATACTTATTTGTGCTACAGATCAGTATAGGGGTATTTTCATTTCGAAATTTTAATAATAAGCACGTTTATATAAAGTGTTCAGTTTTTTTTAAGAAATCATCCCCAATGCCACGAATTGCTTGATCGTTTTCTTTTCACGCGTTTGTGTTGCGAGAGTTTCAATTAACTCCGTGTTGCTCTCTACACTTCTCTTTTTCTGCTCAGCTAGCACAGTACAACAAAAAAAAACATCAGATGGCCTCAAGCAAAGCCAAAAGTGTGATGCATATACATGCAGTGCTGCGCTGCAAAACATAACAAAAGAAAAAAATGTTTTTTCTTTCATTTGACATTCATTCATTCATGGCATTCAAAAGTTTTTGCTGTTACTTGCAATAGAAACTATTTAAAAACAAAATTTGTTAATTTTTTTAACGTAAGGAGATTTACTGACCATCTTCAGCGTGCTTAGAATTTTTTACATGAAGTTTTTGCTCACTATCTCGCTCCACACTCATTCAAAGAGAAACCAAAATAAGTTAGCGCTCTTTATTGATATACAAGAAAACGTCCGTGGCGAAGCCGCGGACCACTGTTAGGGTGATTTTTTAAGAGCTTGATAACTTTTTTTTTAAAAAAAACGCATAAAATTTGCAAAATCTCATCGGTTCTTTATTTGAAACGTTAGATTGGTCCATGACATTTACTTTTTGAAGATAATTTCATTTAAATGTTGACCGCGGCTGCGTCTTAGGTGGTCCATTCGGAAAGTCCAATTTTGGGCAACTTTTTCGAGCATTTCGGCCGGAATAGCCCGAATTTCTTCGGAAATGTTGTCTTCCACAGCTGGAATAGTTGCTGGCTTATTTCTGTAGACTTTAGACTTGACGTAGCCCCACAAAAAATAGTCTAAAGGCGTCAAATCGCATGATCTTGGTGGCCAACTTACCGGTCCATTTCTTGAGATTAATTGTTCTCCGAAGTTTTCCCTCAAAATGGCCAACTTTTTGTTGCCAAAAATGGAAGAACTGAACTTGGTTGACATGTGGTTTCAACAAGATGGCGCTACATGCCACACAGCTCGCGATTCTATGGCCATTTTGAGGGAAAACTTCGGAGAACAATTAATCTCAAGAAATGGACCGGTAAGTTGGCCACCAAGATCATGCGATTTGACGCCTTTAGACTATTTTTTGTGGGGCTACGTCAAGTCTAAAGTCTACAGAAATAAGCCAGCAACTATTCCAGCTTTGGAAGACAACATTTCCGAAGAAATTCGGGCTATTCCGGCCGAAATGCTCGAAAAAGTTGCCCAAAATTGGACTTTCCGAATGGACCACCTAAGACGCAGCCGCGGTCAACATTTAAATGAAATTATCTTCAAAAAGTAAATGTCATGGACCAATCTAACGTTTCAAATAAAGAACCGATGAGATTTTGCAAATTTTATGCGTTTTTTTTAAAAAAAAAGTTATCAAGCTCTTAAAAAATCACCCTTTAGTTTACATATAAATAGTAAAACAATATTACAGATTGGCTGATACATATATTTCAGTTACACTTTTTTACAAGAAAACTAAATAAGAAATACAACAATTAAGGAGTTAAACAGATTTGTTCAAAATATTAAAGGTTGGGCTTACATTGCAAACTAAAACACATGCAGGCAGAACTATTGGCAGAAACTGATTCCGAGTATTGTGTCAATAGATATAAATATATAATTGTAAATCGCACCATATCTTAACGATACATTCTTGGAAAAATACCTCTTTTCAATAACATCTAGCATCCAATATATTGATGATAAAAAGTTAAAAGTACCAGCAGAGTTGCCATTAAAGAAAAAAAATTTTTGAAATCGAAACTTTTGTACTCAAGGCGTAGTATTTTCGTCGAATTCTCGTTGAGTTCATTGAAGTCAGAACGATGACAGCAAAAAGTGTAACGTTTATATTTTAGAAACTGTAAATTTGATTCCAAAATTGCATTAATTTTTTTTAACTTGATGATGTGAACAACTCTAAATTTCTTACCAATCTAAAATTTTAGACATAGAAAACAAAGTTTTTCAATGGGTAAATTTTTTTTTAATCCGATGTGATTAAAAAGGGTCTTTTTTTAGAGGCATAAATAAATAAAACAGAAAAAAATTAATGAAATTACAAATATTTTGCGTTTATTAGCTCACAAATTTTATGTCATTTAGTATTTACATGGTAAAAAAAAAGAAGGTAGATGCATTTCGGACTGCGCGCATAGCCACTTTCTCCAGGCCAAAATTGTCAAAGTCAATACAAATCACCTTACTGTTTACATTTTTTCACTTAAAGCTTTCTCATCACTTTCAGATTTTCTATGAGCTCTCAAATTTGTTTCAACAGTTACAGCAGTCTGCTTATTCGCAATATATACACCTTCTCTTATTCTACCACGAGTATTTGAAAATAATTTCGTGCATATGGCCACCATTTCTTATCGAGGCCCTCCTACCGGCGAATTTTGGGCCACATTTTTCAGCACGCGCCAAATGTAGTCGAATACCTTGATTTACCCCCACAAAAAGGAGTCTAAAGTAGACAAATCGCTTGACCATGGGGCCAATTCACAGCTCCATCTCTTTAAGTAACTCACAAACCAAATGTTTGGCCCAATGAAGTGATAGCTTGACCGGCTGCATGGCATGTTGTGCCATTCTACTAAAAATATTTGTTCTTTAAACAACAGGTATGGGCGTAGGGAACGAAAAGGGAACGAAAACTAGCGCTCGCCATTGATGGTAATGTTGGCTCTTTATACAGATTTGATAGATGCGATCGATGGCTTTTTTGGTGCACACAATTTGAGCTCATGTTAGCTGAATAGTATCCATTAATGCAGACGTTGACATAAATCGATCGATAGCATTGCGTATAAGCCGCTCAGCTAAAGGAATATGCGTACATTGAACGAAATTCTCTATAAATTCTGCGTATAGAACCTGGATTTTAGAAAAAAATTTCCACAATTTCTATATGTTGTTTGCGTCCAAGTCTTGGCAGATATACCTCTCGAAAATTTTATACCTTCAAAAAGATAAGCTTTATTAACCATTGTTTTCATAAACTTTGAGAAAATTCAAATGTCGATATATTGGAATATTTGACAACACTGAGTACCAGCGAAATGAAAGAAAAGAGTGAAAAAAAAGGAAAGAGAGAGATTGTGCCTTACACCCAAAAAAATTTTGTTGTATTATTAAAAAGAGTTGCATTGTTAAATTTCTTATAAAAATTTTCGCTAATATTACCTGACTGTTGTTAATAGAAAAAAATGTCTTTAATATAAAGATTTGCCATTTCTCCGAGTTACAACATGCTTGTTCTTATAAAGAGATGCTTCTTGTTAAATTCATTGCATACTTATTTTGTAATAATAAAGAGAGCATGATACAATAATAAGGTAGGGTAAGGAGATTCACCACACCGACGTGTAATGTCAAAATTAGAAAATACTGTGCTGCCGTATCTTATAAAATATCCACAAAAAAATCCGTGATTGTTCTTTGCATTTTTGATGAATGTTTTAACTGTGGAATTCGCTATAGAATCGTTCTGATATGTTTCTTGTAATTTGTGAATATATTAAGTAAATATATATTTATAAAAAAAAAAAACGAAATGACCATTTCAGTCCTTAAAAGGACTTTGACCGAGCTTCTTATGATCAATTTGTGTTGTGTGTGATGTGAAATGTTTGCACACAATTCATCGAGAATTGGACCTACATGTTTTACATACATGCTCGTGGTTCATCGCCGACTCGAACAGGAAAGAAGATTTTGCGAAGAACTTTTCTCTCGAACACCCCCAGAGCGGCTGCGTCAGTTTGCGAAACTATCCATGCCTCAGTGCCATAAAGCAGAACAGGTAGAACGAGCGTCTTGTAGAGTGTTAGTTTTGTCGATCGAGAGAGGGCTCTGGAACTTAGTTGCTTACTGAGCCCGTAGTAGCACCTATTAGCAATTATTGTTCTTGGCTTTATCTCCAGGCTGATTTCGTTTTTGGTATTAATGGCGGTGCCAAGGTAAACGAACTCCTTGACTACTTCAAAGTTATAGCTGCCGGATGAAACGTGGGAGTCTAAACGCCGAGCTCCCTTGTTTGTATACAGCATATATTTTGTTTTGCCCTCATTTATCGTCAAACCCACTTTGGCTGATTCCTTTTCGATAGCGGCGAAAGCAGCGGTAACATCTCTCTTGGTTCTGCCGACAATATCAATATCATCAGCGTACGCAAGGAGCTGGACGCCTTTGTAGAAAATGGTGCCATTACGATGCACACCGGCCTTTCGTACGATCCCCTCCATGATGATGTTAAAGAGATCGCAATACAGTGGATCGCCTTGCCTGAAACCTCTTTCGGTATTGAAGGTTTCGGAGAGGTCATTTCCTACCTTGACGGAGCTGCGTGTGTTGCTCAACGTCATTCTGCAAAGTCTGATCAACTTTGCAGGTATACCGATCTCAGACATTGTTGTGTATAGGCAATCCCTTCTCGGGCTATCGAATGCAGCTTTAAAATCGACAAAGAGATGGTGTGTGTCAATTTGATTTTCGTGGGTTTTCTCCAGGATTTGTCGTAGCGTGAAAATCTGGTCTATGGTGGACTTACCAGGTCGAAAGCCACACTGATAAGGTCCAATCAGTGTTTTTGTAATCGGCTTTAATCTTTCACACAGTACGCTTGAGAGAACCTTATATGCGATGGAAATAAGACTGATACCTCTATAACTTGCGCAAATTGTTGGGTCTCCTTTCTTAAGTATAGGTCACAGTACGCTGAGGTTCCAATCGTCGGGCATGCTTTCTTCTAGCCATATTTTGCTGATGAGCTGATGCATGCGCCTTATCAATTCATCGCTGCCGGTTTTAAACAATTCAGCTGACAGGCCGTCAGCACCCGCTGCTTTGTCGTTTTTGAGTCGTTGGATAGCAACTCGAACCTCATCATGGCTAGGTGGTGGTCATTGTTGATTGGTAGCTCTGGACTGCGTTCTCCATGGGCGGCATTGGTGGAATCGTCGCCAGTAAGTAAATTGGAGAAGTGCCATCAATTTTAATTTTAATTTAAAACTCTATTTTTTAATTTATGTTCAACAGTTTCTCCGTCAAACGGCAATAAAAAATTATGTATTACATTTATAGTCGACATAAGAATAAAAATTTTAAATATCAAATAAATAACACAAAAACTAAACTAAAACTTATATGCAATAATTTACTGAAAACAAAGCTTTAAAATCACAAAACAGCGATTTATTTCATTGTGAATACATTTGTCCGAATTTATCCTATTTATCCTACAAATAATTTCCTTTCTTATTATTTGTCCCACATTTATCAATAATACAGAAAAGTGGCAATGCTAAAACACATTTTGACATTCGAGGTCGGTGTGGTGAAACTCCTTACCCTACCTTATTATTGTATCATGAAAGACAGCATCTTTCAATTGTAAACAATGGTGTCAATCATTGTATTATCTCTTTTGTCAAAAAAATATTTAGGTTTTGTTTTGCTATTCACAACACTGTCTTTAATAAGAACGGGGTTTCTTTATTCGACAATGCATCAGTTTTGCCAGATTATTTTTAGAAAAAGCGCGAACTCAAAAATTTGTAGAGCCTAAAATCGCCCAATATAATTTTTTGTGGCCCAAAATAGCGCAAGTCCGAAAAACCTTCAATTTTCGTATGAAATTTCTCCCATAAATAAACAATTAAAACAAATTTTATATTTTTTTAATTGATGCTTGTATTTATTGGCACATACACCATCGAAAATTAAAGAAAATAAGAGAAAATAATTTATTTATTTAGTTTCAAAAAAAAAATTATTGAAAGAATATAATAAAAAATAAAGTTTTTATAAGTAAAATTTGCAAATTTTGATAGGCTTAAAACCATGTCGATCAAATTTGGAGAATTATTTATAATCGTGAGCTTGTTCACACATATGCTAAAGAATAAGGTGTTTCAAATAATTTTTTTTACATATACTCTCATAATAGAATGAGGAAAAGATTTCACAAATTTTTTTCAAAATATAGCCACGCAGAGCTTTTTTCCAAATAAAAGCGCAAAATAAAAAAAAAAACCCAATCGGCGCTTTATCGCCCAATCTTGAAACACTGCAATGCATGCTCTTTCTCCTTGTTGTGCCGATTTTTTCGCTCACAACTGCAGTGTGTTTTAAGCTGTTGAAGCAACAAGGTGTTTGTGCTTGTGAAATAATTGTGCGAATGATAAAATAAAAGATTTACAAATTTAAAAGAAAGGCTGCGTTCTTAAACGTCTTTATGATAAGCATTCGTGTTTTTTTTTTCTAATTGGTGCCTAGTAGATTCACCAAAAATGCGCAACTAAAGCATGCTTAAAAAGAACAATCTAGTTCTAGCCGACATCAAAAAACACACTGATATTATATAAATATTAAATAAATTATTTGTGTATGGAAGAATGCGCAAAATCGTGAGTATTATTCAGTTAATTCAATAAATTGGAAGCAGAAATATGTAAGCTGTGGTAAAATTAACTCAAAAACGCATTTGGGGCAAAAGAGATGCATGACTTGCGTATAAAAGGACGGAGTATAAGGCCGTGCTCTGGAAGTATTCCTCTAAATGACACTAGCAGCGGTTTCTCCGATATATTTTGGCTGTCGCAGTGTTATTAACCCTCCGATGAGTGAGAAGATCCCTAGGGACCTTTTTGCCTTTTCAAACTGATATTACTCCTACTTCGGCCACTACAACCTCCCCCCCCCCCAAAGTTACTCTGTATTCCAAGAGTATTTTGTTGCGCATCTTTTGGAAAAAAAAATCAAGCCGATCGGATCATTACTTTAGGAGTTATTGAGGTTTTAGTGAGAATAGTACGCGGACGTGTGAATAGGTCCGTATAGACCTTGCTTGTACTGAATTTCACTAATAAATGCATGTTTTTGGGCATCATTATAATTTTTTTATTGTTTCAACACATAATTTACTTGTTCTGAACACAAAGACCTAAACTCAAAGACATTAGGGATGATGGTAAAAACAAAAAATTCTAAGAAAAATTCGAAGATATGAACTTTATTGCTTTCAAGGAAAGGCACAATATTCTAATTTTATACTGCTAGCAATAAACCAGTTCTTAGAATTTTTTGTTCTTAGTATTTTTTGTTCTTAGTATTTTTGTTCTTAGAATTTTTTGTTTTTATCATCATCCCTAATGTCTTTGAGTTTAGGTAGACGTACGAAAGAGTATAAAAGAAGTTGTAGTTTCGTAAACCAAATCAGTCAAAGTTTAGACAGCGAAGAGTAAAATCGTGTGTGATAGAAACAAAAATATAAATATGGCAGATGCAAGTGATTTGGACGTTGCTGAATTTGTTGTACGCCGTAGTACACGTTACCAGCAAATGACTGCGGATGAAAGGCGTGCAGCTGATAGTAGATTTGCTGATTTTATGGACGAAGACATGGATGAAGAAATTGATATTGCTGCAATTGGTAATTATGAAGTTGAGGATGATGAAGATCGCACATACCAACCTGCTGAAGAGTCAGATGCCGAAACTGAAGGATACGTCGAGCTAAATGAAGATACTGATGACGACGATGATGAAGTGGAAGAAAATTATGGACAGGAAACGAATGAAAGTTACTATATTGGTAAAGATGGCACCCAATGGAGTAAAAAGCACCACCAACATCACGTACTCATAATCATAACGTGGTCGACTTCACAAGAAAGAAACCAGGACCAACAGGAAATATACACGACCCCTATACAATAATGCGTTCAATCATGACAGAGGAAATAATACACTTAGTGCTACGTGAAACAAATCGTAAAGGCAGGGAGGTTACAGCTGCATGGAATTTGGCGAATCCCACGAAGAAAAAAAAGTGGAAACCAGTGGCAGTGAAAGAGTTTGACGCCTTTGTAGCTATTCTTTTGTATGCTGGACTCACAAGATCAAACCATGAACCAGCTATGGAATTATGGGGCGCGACGCGTTGCCCAATATACAAAGCTGCGTTGTCGTACGATCGCTTCATGTGTATAAAGCAATTTATTCGATTCGACAATGGAAATACTCGACAACAGCGACTCATCAACAGCAAAACTGCGGCTATTGACGATATTTGGCAAATGTTGCAACATAACTTGGCAGCAGCTTACACTCCTCATGAAGCACTAACAGTTGATGAGCAGTTGTTGCCTTACAGAGGCCGCACCCGCTTCACACAATATATTCCGTCAAAGCCAGCTAAGTATGGTTTGAAAGTATGGTGGTTATGCGACTCACAGAGTTATTATCCTGTGAAGGGAATGGTATATTCTGAAAAACTGCCAAACCAACAACGGGAGATAAACCAAGGGCAGAACGTAGTGCTGGATCTTGAAAAATTATTTATACCTCAAAAAACAAAATTTTTACTTAAGTCACTAAATAAATCCAATGTACTTGCTTTTAGTTATTGCTTGACTTATAACTGGCCCCATAAATGGCTTTATTTTGTAAAACGCACGGAATGACCTCAGTTGGAGTTTTTTCCCACACAATTCCGTGCTCATAGGAAGTGAAAAAACTTTTTATCTCACTGAAATTTTCTTATGAAATTAGCAAAAACCCCCCATTGAGGTTATAGCATGCATTTTGCAAAATAAGGCCATTAATTACACAAAATTTTGTAAAGAAATCAGTTTGATATAAATATATAACTTCTTTATTATAAAGATAACTGTTTTTAAATCGAAACCATACCTTTGTTTTATTAACCACAAGTGTCTTTTTAGCCACCATGGGTAAGTTTGTATATAAAACAAGAATTTTTACATCAACATGTATTTTTTCAAATGTGAAGAGGTGCCATCTTCATATTAACAACAACAATTTTCATTTACCCTGTTGTTTTAAAGATACTATATTTTAAATATGACAAAATTGTATTTTCATATGAACAACATTCTTGTTGATTTCTCAATTCAACAATTTACATTTAAACTGATTATTTTGTAATTTTAAAGATACGACATTTTAATGATGACAAGACACATTTTAAAGATGACAAGATTGTCTTTAACAACATTCTTGTTGAATTCTCAACTATTAAAAATTTGTATTTAACAACACCTATCTTGTAACATACATACAAGTTATCTTGATGGAGTCAAAAATACAAGATTTTTTTAAATGGGAAGACAATTTTCTTTACAACATTTTTTTTTTTTTTTGGTGTACAGGGTTGTCAATATTCGAAGCGCCCATCTGGCAACACTCTAACTTTCCGCAGTGATGCCAAATCGACTAATGACATACCGCGTTTGAAGCGTCATTCCAAGCAAATGTTTACAATGGAACAGTACACGCCACGCGAACGCTCTAAAATTGTTGAAATTTACATTCAACAAAACAAGTCAATAGTGAAAACTCAACGTGCTTTTAAAAAAATAAATAAAGTGAAAAGTGCGCCTTCCAAGAAAACAATTTATCGTTTGTATGAAACTGAAAATCCACAAGAGATTCAAGAGGTACCTCTTCACGATGCAAAAGTCACTGTTTGGTGCGGCGTTTGTGCTAAAATGCTCATTGGGCCGTTCTTTTTCAAAGATGATAATGGCCACAGAGTTACTGTCAATCAGGAGCGTTATCGCGATATGATAAACAATTTTTTCATGCCAATCGTTCGTCGAAAGCGTATCAGGTACTACTGGTTTCAACAAGATGGCGCGCCACCACACACAAGCCGCACTACAATCGATTTTTTGAAGCAATTGTTCCCTGGCCGTTTGATGTCAAAAAATGGTTTGATGTCAAAACGCCTCCAGACTTCTTTTTGTGGGGTTATTTGAAATCAAAGGTTTACGTCAACAAGCCAAAGACCCTAGAAGAGCTGAAAACCAACATCCGTCAAGAAATAACCGCCATTCCCATCGAAATGTTGAAGAAATCATGGAAAATGCTGCAAAACGGGCACAATATGTCGTAGAGGCCAATGGCGACCATTTACGAGATATCATATTCAAGAAATAATGTAAGCAAATCTACTTGAACTCAATTAAATGATATTCATGCCAAACAGACAAAAAATTGTGGTTTCTTTGATTTATTTAAAAATAAAATGGGCGCTTCGAATATTGACAACCCTGTAGTTAGAAAAATAATTTCTTAAAAAATTGCACAAAAACGCAGATGAAATCAAAACTCTATTAAAAGCCTTTTAGAGGTTTCTTGATGATTTGATGCCAGCATAATAACTTCAACTCAAAAATCCACATAATCCACAATCAACAAAGAAATTCACAAAAGTTCTTTAATCAGAGTCAATTCTATAAATTTTTAATAAGTGAATATGAGAATAGTAAGATAAATGTGCTTTTTTAGTTAAAATAAATACTATCATAGATTTTAAGGCTTAACACACCATCTTTGCGTCTTACTCACTCCAGCATTCAAGGAAATAAAATTTTAAATACACTTAAAAGCATTTTTTGCTTGAGACTTTAAATAAAAAAAAAAATAACGCAAAGCATTCAACAAGAAATCCAATAAAAAAAAAAGCTATTAAATAAATATCCAATGAATTCTTCACTTCTTACTAGCAACCATGGAGATGGCACATAATTTAAAAATATACAGTTAGCAACAACAGACAATAAAATTCACATTTTCATAATGCACCTAAAAGTATGCCTCATAAAATGTGTCAACATACGCGCAAATCACCGACAGCGACAAGTAAATAAAACTCATGCATTACGACACATAAAACAGCGTGAGTTCAACGTAGTGTAAAATGAAATCGAAAAGAAACAAAGGGAGACACAAAAAGATGGAAATAGAGAGAGAGACAGAGGCAGAGAGAAAATGAGTTGGAAGAAAAGGAAGCTACTTCCCAGTGGTGAATAGACAAATAAGGTAACCAACTATTTCTTAAATACGATGTAGCTGTGAGGCTTCCAACGCCTGCATACAAGTCTCTATTTGAAAAGCACAAAGTAACTGCAATTCCGCTTTGGTTTTGCAGAAGTTGTGCCTATTAGATATTCAAATTTAAGGGGGTCCTCTGGTAATCTATGCCAAATTTTAGCCTTTTTTCAAAATATTGTGGAAAGAGAACGAGTAAAGATATTTTAGTTCCGTTTTTTGATTTGGGTAGCTTAATTTATTGAAAAAAATACAAAATTTTGAAAAAGTGACTTTATGGACCGTTCAGAAAGTTCTCGGCCTGGTAACGAGGTTCTCCGGAAAAAAGGTGGGTCCAAATTGCGCACGATTCCAAGTGTAAACATCGTCTGAAAAAAAAAAAAAAATATTCAGTTACTTAGAATGAATGTCCCTATAGCCCCTACCTCGGAAACAAAAATCGAAATTTTTTTAGGGGGGGAGCCGCCACTTTGAAAATGAAAAATCGAATTTCGACCTTTTTTTTTGTAGTCTAGTGTAGAAAAAAAATAGTAAACATTATTTTTTCGGCAAGTTTGAGATAGGGGCTATAGCGGCGTAAATTTTGCGTCGTTTCATGCCTCATATATCAAAATCGGTCAAAAACTGTTTGAGTTATCGTGCGCAAAGTTTTGAAAAACATGGTTTCGAGAAAAACGCGTTTAAAGTTTTGACTTCAATTTTGAGGCACACAAATGACATTAACACATATTTTTTTAATACAATACTTACGAATATTAATCGGCAATTCCAACCCCATAAAGTGTGCCTTCCTCCATCTCATAAAACGAGTTTTCCATGGCTTTTTGGGCTCTGCGGGCTGTGCGACCCTCTTTCGATGATGCGTACGTTTTTAGCTCTGAGCGTTGAAGTCGTTTTCCGTCGCGAGATTCAGCATACATCTCGGCTTGTGGGCCGATGACAATACCCATTGTTGACATTATTTTTAAAATACTTGTGAAGCCTTCGTTGAAAATGCAGGTTGCCAGAAAATTTGCGATTTCGACTGTGGTAGCACCACAGTGGATATGTTTCGGCGCAAAGGTCCACAAAAGCGTCGTTACAATTTTGCGTTTCACCTCCAGTGCATCGGTTGAGTAGATCGTCGGATGATAACGCTTCGTATATGGGCTTCATTACTTGCAGAACCTTTCCATCAAGTCGGGCGTACGTGTGGTGAAATGAGGCTAATGAGCCTTCTGCTGCTGACTTTTGATAGGCGCACCAGCTGGACTCACCAGGTGGGCAATACATATGTTGTGGATTACTATCACTTGCACTTTTGTGATAATATGTTGACCATATTTCTTTTCTCATGTTTTCCACAGAGTCCTTATTACGTCGAATAGCAAGTCCATAGTAAGTAGTCAGCTCGCTTATGACTTTGTCTGTCAGTTTGCCAGTGCCTTTTCCACCGATGCCTTTGTTTTCTTTTTTGGCCTTGCGCAGCCGTGTGCCCATGCGTTTTTGCACGTGAGCGATGCACTCCTTTTTTGTGACAACGGGGTCGCCGTTATACGGATCAAGGTCTATAATGGCCTTGAAGGTTTTGCTGTCGCCATCGCCAATATATTTTTCATATTTTATGCCATATTTTTCGATCGATGAGGCAAACATTTCCTTCACGGCATCTACCTCCATCTTGCCCGCACTCCCACTGTGGTTGTTTGTGCATGTTTTCTGGTGCGATTCGTACCATTCTTCGAAGTCTGCAGAGTCATTTTTTTTTTCCCCACATTTTGCATGCCTGGCAAAGGCTTGATTTGACAACGGAGTCAACCACTTTTTTGGTATGTTTACCGACAAGCGTAGTGACACCAAAAAGAGACGAGAATCCCCGTTTTTTCCAGGTGCCATCCCCTGAAACGGTCAGCAATGAGGAGTCACAGTCAGGATTTTTTTCTTTCTGCTGTTCCTGCTCTTCTTTAACCGCATTCAACAGGCACTGCTTGTAAACTGCTTTAGCAGACACATGCATGTTTTTCAAGGTGCCATAGTACGCATCAAGGCACAATCCTTGGCATATGTCCATTAATCCGCAGAACATATTAATACCTTCTCTCCCTATTCCAAGCAATCTCATGGCAAATATCAACCGGCGATTTACAACAAAAGATTTACCGACCACCGGCGAAGAATTAATATACTGTGTAGCTTTACATTGGCACTGCAGACTCACTTTGAAGCCGACTCCACGCATACATGTTTTTCCAAATCGAATTTTTTGGAAAAATGAAAAAAATTCCAAGAAACAGAACTGGAGGTTGTTTTCGATGATGACTTCATTGTCTTGCGTTTTCTTCAATTTTTTGGCCGATGTGCTGGCAAAGTCGGTGTCCTCTACTTGGGAGTGCTGGTTTCCACGGAAATGCCTCTTTTTTGTTCGATACGCGTACTTACGCGGCGCGTTTGGGTGGCTTTTTTTATCCATAGCAAAAAAAAAAACACAAAACGATTTTTCTTTTATTTTACAACAGCAGTTATCGCGCACGCGTAGCTTTCAGCGTTCGAAAATAAACTGAATCTCGTTCGTTTGCTTCTTTCATGTGAACACCTGGGCTCAAAATCATTTCAACCCCTAAATCAAAACATGCATGTATACATACTGCATGTATACATACTGTGTGTGTATATTTTGTAATATTTTATAAGAATTCCATATATTTTGGAAGAATTCCACAGAATTTTCGACTAATGACTGCAGGCAAATAAACAACTTTGATGATGCGTTATTTTGACGAAAACATACCTACACAAAAATGCCTGTATCTCCTAAACTATTTCGAATTTTGAAAAATCCTTTTGGGAAAATGTTTTTGAGTATCTGAGCAAAAAATTTTTCGGATTACCAGAGGACCCCCTTAATGGACTGCAGAAGCCACAGAATAATACTGATGAGTTGTTGTAGCGACCAACGAAACAGCACTCAAGTCTGCAGGAGATTTGTTCTTTAAACAACCTTGTTGTTATAACTGTTGTTACAACCTGTTACTTAATGAATATTTTGAATAATCATTAAAAATTTATATATCCAAGAATTCCAAAAAATAAATATTCTATTAGATTTGTTTGAACATGGCCACTCAAACAATGATGATATCTAGCTTACACTGTAAGTGGCCATGTAAGTGGGTATGCTGCTGACCATGCACAAATGCCAAAAACTTAACGAAAACGAAAGAGAAACAAACGAAAGCAAACGACGGCACAAATTATTTTTATAATAATTTCTACGATTTAATGGCCAAGTTGTTTTTTTTTTCTTTTTTGCTAGCATTTTGCCACAATTAGAGTTTATATTTTATATATTAAATTTTTTTTCAGGTTGATGCAATTATAATTTTTCTCAAATATCCACACTCCACTGCAAAACTTCCTAATAGAAAATTAGATTTAGCTACACAGCTGATTTCAGTAAAACTGTTGCATTTACAATATAAAGAAACTATCTAACTTAACAATGCAAAACTCTTTTTCTCACATCCCTCTTACAGTTATGCATTACATTATCATCACCGACAAACTTTTACCAGCGGGTTGTAGTCCAAGAAGCGACAAAACAAAGAAGCAATCATTTAAAATATTTGCGGGAAATATAAACATTTCAGCAGTTTGCTTTTGTTTTTATTTTGTATGCTGTAAAATAAATTTCTCTTTATAATGTGTCAATTCATGCTTTGTCCTATTTGGAAAAACTCCTCAACTTTTTTATTTATAAAGACCCCAAAAACCCAAGCTCAACGCCTCTCAAGAACATTATGATGCTCTCATTAAAACGCACTCGCTCATAAATTCTCTCATTACATTTATTTCACTCCCCTACAACAAAAGCAGTGTTACAAAAAAAAAAAATAAAACGAAAACAAAAAGAAAAATTTTTCCATTTTCACAAAATTAGCCAACAAAAATATGTCCCCTAATTTTCTGCTTGAAAACAAAAACAAATCCTTAGACAATTAAATATGCTGCTGCCAGTCGTTGTCTAATTAAGTTTTTCCTTACGTTTTCTTACACTCTACTACATACAGTCAGAGCATACTTTCAGGCGCCAACGCTGGTTTTTGTTGTCATTTAATTTAATGTTTAGTGTACAAATCATTGCAGACACAAGCATAAATAATAATTTTTTTTTTTCCAACATTTGTCGTAATGTTTTGTGTCCATAAATCATTTAAATGACATTGAAGTGGTATGTAGGGGATAGGGATGGCAGAGGAGAGACTGTGGTAGGTCTCAAACAGCATTTGGAGAGAAAAACACGGGGGGACAAGAATCAGTGTTCAAAGTGTGAAAATGTCTAATTTGTCGCAGTGTCGCTTATTAATTTTAATTGTGTGAAATTATAATGAAAAGAAAATTTGTGTAGGGCAATCAAAGGGGTTGTGCGCCTAAGAATATGCAATTAATATGAAAGGAGGCATTACATTTTAAATACATTATAAATATTACTGTCGAAAAGCAACAAACAAGCTTATAACAACTTAAATGAAAACACTTTTTAACAAAAAAAAGCGACTTCAAAATCAATACAAATTAAAAAAAATAATTTCATTTTACTTTTCCTATTAATTTTTTGGTCAAATTTGATAATTTATTATAACGTCCACAGGGGAAAGAATTAAGCCAAAACAATTTATTTTGTTTTATTATATATGTAAGATAATTATAAAAAAAAATTTAGAACTTAGAATTAATTCAGTTAAATTTTCCCTTAAATTTCTTAAAAAATTTCCACGTTTTTTTTTTTTCTAAATTCCCCGAAGATAACAATTAAATAATAATATTTTAAAATCCATTATTTTTTATAACCTAATTTCTACTAATTTTATAAAAATAAAAAAATCATTTTGATAAAAATAAAAAAAAAAGATATAAGTTAAAAAAAAACTACAATAACAAGTATAACAAGTTACACAATGAATTATGTATCACATTGTTTAATGATTTATGTTACTCCTTTAATCGCATTGTGTATTGTTTTTAAATTAATATAAAAATAATTTTATGAATAAGAAAAAATTCATTTTAGTAAGAAACAAGTTAAAAGTTCAACGTGTTGTTTTATAAATAAAATATATATATATATAGTAAGGTGCCTCGGCCTCCATAGACAAAAAAAAAGGTGTCAATGCCACCGACTAAAAATGAATTTTTGGTCTACTTTATTATAATTTCCAAAATATTTTGTCTGTCAAAATAACCGCCAGCGAGCTAAGACATTTTTAAATAACCTCCAAAAATCATGTTTTTCGTAAGAATTTCGACTGGTGTGGTTGTTAAAATAAAACAAGCGGTCAAAAATAATAGTTCTGAAAAATTTCTTCCAAACTGCATCAAAAAATTTAAAATCGTTGCCGTTTAACCAAAGATAATGCTGGTTTTGAGATAGTGCGCAGGGTTTGGGTCCAGCCACATTATTACTGCCCAATGAAAACCAAACCAGCCTCGGATAAGAACCCTAATTACGTTGACAACCACCTCAAACGAAAAAACGGACAATGATTTACGCATAAGCACTTGGAATGTCCAAACCATTTATAGGGAATGTGACACTATCCAACTGGCGAAAGCCCTCAAAATCATAAATAAATGCGATTGAAGGAACAAGTCTGCTCTAAAAAAGCACACTGTCATATTTACTCCAGCTGCCATGCGGAGAAGCGCAAATTCGGATGTGGATTTGTATTTAGTCGGAAGCTACACCACCTTATTTCCCGGTTCACACCTGTGAACGAAAGATTGGCCACGATCCGCATCAAGAAAAAATTTTTCTTCATCAGCCATATTCAAGGACGCTTTCTACGCTAGTCTTGAGAATGTATACGACTTTTCCGGTCCATGACGTGAACATAATCATCGGCGATTTTAATGCGAAATTCGGAAGGGAAGGCATCTTTGGCCTCACTGTTGGTCAGTTCAGTTTAAGACAGCTAAGACATCAGTTAAGACTGATTGACTTCGCCGCGGCTCGAAATATGGTAGCTAGTAGCACCAGACTTAAGCACCTAGACATCCACAAGGCTACCTGGCTGTCACCTGATCAAAACAACGTGAAACCAAATTGATCATGTTGTAATCGACTGAAGGCCTCTAGTGTACTAGATGGGCGAACATGTTGGGGGTTAACATTGACTCCGACCACTATCTTCTTGCAGCCAAGATCCGCATGCGATTATGCAGATTAAGCTAGATGTCGCTAAGCTGCAATAACAAAGGACTTTCGAGGCCTACTCCGCTCAACTCTTAACCAAACAACCTCTGGACCCGAAGACGCCGGCGGACTTTGGGCTCATATATTCCAATCCATGTCGCTGCCTCTGAAGAAATCATTGGTTTCCGGCTCGCGCAACCTCGGAACCAATGGTACGATCAGGAGTGTCGCATCGCGACAGCAGTACAAAACGTAGCTTATAGAAAACGCTGCAGTCAGCTGCTATGCGATCCGTGCAAGAAAACTACCTCGAAAAGAGGAAGGAAGAGAGGTGCCTTTTCAGACTCAAGAAAAGAGAGCAGAAAAGCGTGAGCGTGAGGAACTAGAGGTATACCAGGGCAAGAAGGATGTACAAAAATTCGATCAACAGGTTAAGCGACTAACCCAAGGAATAAAGCTCCGAGCATCCTGTTGTAGAGATTAAAATGGAGATCTGGTTGCAGATACGCAGTGTGCGCAGAGATTGTGAAGACAGCACTTCTCCAACCGGTGACGATTCCACCAATGCCGCCCATGGAGAGCGCAGTTCAGCACCACCAATCAACGATGACGGAGTGGAAGTACCACCACCTAGCCATGAAGAGGTTCGGATTGCTATCGAAAGACTCAAAATCAATAAAGCAGCGGGTGCTGATGGCCTGTCAGCTGAATTGCTTAAAATCGACGACAATGAATTGATAAGGCGTAGCATGCCCAACGATTGGAATCTCAGCGTACTTTATACTGTACTTAAGAAAGGAGACCCCACAATCTGCGCCAACTATCGAGTTATCAGTCTTATATCCAACGCATATAAGACTCCCTCAAGCGTTCTGTGTGATAGATTAAAGCCGATTACAAAAACACTGATTGGACCTTATCAGTGTAGCTTCCGACCTGGAAAATTCAGCATAGACCAGATTTTCACGCTACGACAAATCTTGGGAAAAACCACACGAAAACGAAATTGACACACATCATCTCTTTGTCGATTATAAAGCTGCGTTCGATAGCCCGAGATGGGATTGCCTATACGTAACAATGTCTGAGTTCCGTATACCTGCAAAGTTGGTAAGACTTTGCAGGATGGCGTTGAGCAAGACATGCAGCTCTCCGTCAAGGAAAGAAATGACCTCTTCGAAACCGCCACTACCGAAAGATTTTTCAGACAAGGCGAACCACTATCTTGCGATCTCTTCAACATCATCATGGAGGGGATCGTACGAAAGACCGGTATGCATCATAATGGCACCATTTTCTACAAAGGTGTCCAGCTCCTTGCTTACGCTGATGGTATTGACATGGCAGAACCATGAGAGATTTTACCGCTGCTTTTACTTCTGCCGCTGCTTTCACTAAAACAAAGTATATGCTGTCTACAAACAGGGGAACGCGGCGTTTAGATTCCCCTGTTTCATCCGGCAGCTATAACTTTGAAGTAGTCAAGGTGTTCGTTTACCTTGACACCGCCATTAACCACTACAACGATGTCAGCCTGGAGATAAGGCAAAGAATATTAATAGATGCTACTACGGACTCAGAAAGCAACTAAGTTTCAAAGCCCTCTCTCGATCTACAAAACTAATACTCTACAAGACGCTCGTTCTATCTGTGCTTATTTATGGCGCTGAGGCATGGGTAGTTTTGCAAGCTGACGCAGCTGCTCTGGGGATGTTCGAGAGAAAAGTTCTTCGCAAAATCTTCGGTCCTGTTCGAGTCGGCGATGACTATCGCATCCGAATGAACCACGAGCTGTATGAGCTCTACGAAGACATTGACGTAGTTCAGCGTATAACTGTGCAGCGACTACGCTGGCTGGGTCATGTCCATCGTATGGACGACGAAGCTCCAGCGAAAAAGGTGCTCGAGGTGAGAGTTGTTGGTCAACGACGACGAGGGAGACCATGCCTCCGATGGATGGACCAGGCCGAGGAAGTCCTAATCGCATTTGGTGTATTCGATTGGAGAGGCGCGCGCAAAGCGTTTGCTTAAGTTTGTTCTCAAATGTTATTGTGGAAGAAGATTTTTTTTTTATCCCCCCATTTTCAATAATTTGTTGGACCTTCTTTGTGCAAGTAAAAACAAAAATAAAGGTAGCCGAACTATTCTGAAGATGGGCTCGTATATGGCATATAACAATCATCGAGTGTGAAGAAAGTAAGGAGTGAGCAACATGCGTTTTTATTAAAATTATATCTCCTTTTAAAATTGATGCTATGGTAAAAGCATTTGATACACAAGTAGATAGAGTCTGTAAAACCATTTTTTTTTTTTGTTTTTTTACTTTATATGAGGTTTTAAATATTTGATAAAATTTGTGCATTCATTAGTTTAATAATGTGTACATATTTCAAATAATTTATGAGTCCTAGTTCCATATATATTTCCAACGACAGTTCAACTTATAGCCATCCTTGTTGTGTTCTGATACAAAATACTGCAGAAAAGCTACGGTTAAAAGTACTACGGTGTTAATAAATGACAGATTTGTTGAACGATTGGTCACAATAGCACCATAGGCGGAAACGGAAATGCAATTAATTTTGGAATGCAGTAAAGTCCATTGCAGCTATGAGACAATAAAGTTTGTTACTATTGACTAACATCTATAAGTTAATACTTACCTCTTGCTCTATAACGCGTATACGTCGAGCATCTCGTGTCTTTTGCTTTATTTTGTCAGATTGTCTGGACAAACACAAGTCAACGTCGAAGAGATATGCTTGAAAACGTTGTCGTTCCAAACGAAGCATATCAGCTGCATACGATATTATGTAAATCTCCAGAAACACTGAGCATGTAAAAATTATCATCTGAACAGTGTTGCTGATGTCTTTTTCTATATGTTTAGCGTAGAAGAAACATTTTGAGTATTCGTATAAATCGGCTGAACCTATCAGCATGCAACTGTAAATACAGACCAAAAATGGCGCAGCACATTTGGTAATTTTCGAGTGTAGACTTTGAACCTGCGCTTCAATTCTTAACAGTTCTAATGGAAATTTAGGTAGTTTGTCAACTGATATTACAAGATGTTTTAAATAATCACGAAGAACTCCATTAAAACCTTTATAAAAATTCATTATTGCTATAATGCATAATAGGTGAGCGTGGTAACATAATTCATAACGCGACATGTATAACATATTAGAGCCAACATAATACGCACTTGCGGTCATTACGTAAGGAAGATTGCTTAACCAACGCAAGAGTATGAATGTCATGTATTTGGTATCAATGGTATTCCTGCAGAAACAATACTGTTCGATCTTGGCATCAATCATTTGGAATTTATCTATGAAGTCTTTAATGCACTTTTGATTTTTTATTAGTGTACAGCATATAACCATATCTGATAAATTTCTCACTAATTCGAAACCAATTTCTAAACTAAATTCCTGAGCATCAAGCGTGGAAGTTTTTTCAACAAACCATATTTCTTGTAGAAGTTCTTTCATTAAATCTACAATCTTAAAGAAAGATTTTAACAAAACAAATCGTAGCACTACATAGGAGTATCTTTTATGTATTACTTCAGTTAGTGTCATATTCTTTTTATTTTTGTTTGATTTCGATTTAAATTTAAACCCGATGCATCCCCAAATTCGTGCCATATAGTAAATAAAATACCAACTGCATACTGTTATGTGATGCAATTTAAGGCGTTTGTTCACGAAGACAAACATTTTTGCAAGTTTAGATCCGTAGTGAAAAATGTATACTATTTTATTCGAAACAATGAAAGCAGCATAAAGTATAACTCATTGGAAATACTATAAAAATTTTCTCATTCTTTGAAAACGAAATAGAATGTAATAAACTATAATTGAGTCTTTTGAAATTAATCTAATTAATATATAATGCACAATATTGTATTAAGGTAATGAAATTTCCATACTTCTCCGTGCAGCAATAAGCGGCTATTTCTTGCTTATGATACGAGTAAATCAATTTTAATGTCAAAATTTGATTATATAACGATTTTTATATCATATGAAAGTTTTATAACATTACGATGATGTTCCTTGGGTTGAGGCGTGCTTTTAAAGGCGATTTTTAAAGGCTGATTAAAAAAAACTACTGCAGATACTTAAAGAAAATTTTTTTTTTATTTTTTAATCAAGTATTGTTGTGGCAACAAAACAAAATTTTTTAAAAAAATGCAGGTACATGTAAGCTCATAGGTGGCGTGGCAAATTGGCCAAAAATACCGGTAGGACACATAAATCCATACTGGGTCATGGGAAATAAAAAGGTTTGTGGTTAATTTAAATACCTATCCCTTGGGATTGCCATAAAATGTCATCAATTTTCGGTTTTGAGCTCAAATTTTTTTTTTTAAATCAAAAATTTAAAAAATCGGCAATGGCGATCTCAAGAGATGGGTCCTTAAATTAAACACAAACCTTTTTTTTTTTTGTTTTAAGATGACCCGGTATGGATGTATCTGTCCCACCGGAAAAGTTCTTGTTTTTGGACGTCAATTTTCAACGCCACCTATGGGCTTACATGTGCATGAATTTTTAAAATGAAAATATGTTTTTGTATTCTTGAATTCTTTATTAAAATAATAAAAAAAAAATTTAAATATCTGTAATAAAAACCGCCTTTAAAAACACGCCTCAACCCGGAACAGTCGCCTTAAGTAACTTTAGATTTTGACTGATTTTAATAACTCTCAAGGAAATTAGTTTAAATTAAATATTTACAATTTAAGCTCGTTGTCAAATTGTTTTAAGAAAGCACTATCGTAATAACAACAAATAATTATAAAATAGTGACCAGCAGTTATGTACATGGGCGTCCACAGGGAGAAGTTGGGAGCATCAGTTGCACTCCCCCTAGACCCCCTAAAATTCAACAAAAACAAATGTATTTTGAAAAATTTAATTTAATGTGGCATTTTTTATTGCCAAGTAACTCCATGAAGCAACAGGTTGCCACAACAACAATGTTCTTTACAGAACCACCACCAGCAGATTAGACAGCTGTTTCGTTGGTCGCTACACCAACTCATCAGTAATCTTTTGTGGCTCATGCAGTCCATTAACTTAGAAAATCTTATAAGCACACCTTCTGCTAAAACCAAAGTGGGATTGCAGTTGTGTGCTTTCCAATTTAAAAGGCAATGTTTTTCTACATTAATTTCTACTACATTAATTCTGCAAAGGCTTGTTGTTGCGCTCTTTGTTTACTTTACTACTTTACTTTCTTTACTACTTTTCACGATTCCGTTCTTTGGCACCAACAATTCGTTGATATTAAACCATAGTTTAATAAACCATTACTTGGCATAAAGCTCACATATGTAATTCTTAAAAATTAATTTTTTTAAGAATTGCTACAAGCAAAATAGAAATTAAAAAATGCCACATTAAATTTTTCATGTATAAACTGGTACGAGCCCGACCTCAGAAAATAAGATGAGTCATCTTTTTTTCAAAAAAACTTGTCACGCCTTCTATGGTTTAATATAACTGCTAAAACTTATCTGTACTATTCAACAGCTACCGACTAAAACTGATCTGTACTGTTCTACAGCTACCGGCTAAAACTGATCTGTACTGTTCTACAGCTAACTGCTAAACTGGTCTGTACTGTTCAACAGCTCCCGGCTTAAACTGGTCTGTACTGTTCAACAGTTCCCGGCTTAAACTGGTCTGTACTGTTAAACAGCTAACGGCTTAAACTGATCGATAATCAATCAATCAATCATAATATCGATAATCAATCAACCAATAATTCAATATGAATGAAATACTCAATGTACTTCAACAACCTATGTACGATGAGAGTATTATAAAAAGAGACTATCATAGTTACTATCCATACCAAAAATCGTTTAACAATAACGATGAGATTCGTATACCCATTCAAAATCAGGATCTCTTTGTCTTACCAAGTGAGAGTATGATTTACATTCATAGGTTTATAGTAAAACAGGAAGGAGGAAATGATATAGTAACAACAGGTGTGAAATTTAAAAAACAACTTTGTTTCATATCTGTTCGATGAAATTCGATATGAAATTAATGGCTTTGAAGTTGATCGTACACGTAATCTTGCACTTTCATCAACCATGAAAAATTTCGTATCATTGAATAAAGCTGAAAGTGGCACATTAAGAAACGCTGGTTGGGCTACTTTGCAAAATTGGAAATGTACAAGATAATTAAAAACGAAAATTTGCTAATACCAATGGCGTTTAGAAGTTGGGACTATCATATAAATCCTATACTATCAAAGGAAACAAAAGTTTTATGGAATGTAAAGCTTTCACCGCAAAATGAAAGACCACGATTTCTTATAATTGGTTTACAAAGAGATAAAAGTAAACAGGAAGGAAATATATTTGATCATTGTAATATATCTAATTTAAAAGTATAAATAAACTCTGAATCATATCCCTAAGATGATTTAAATAGTCGCTTTGAAATAGTACAGTATGCTGTACTATATGATATGTATACAAAATTTCAACAAAGTTATTATATGCGGGAATCTCAACCATTGCCAGACGTTGGATTCAAGGCTATTGCACCACTTATTGTTGTTGATGTAACACGCCAAAATTATTTTAGAAGTAACACAAAAACATGTTGAACTTCTACATTGCTGCCTTATCTTGAACTTGCGGGTTATGAGTGCGCTTACTATGAAGCTTGGCTCTTATCACTTTAACCTTAAAATTAGTATTGAAATTGAAATTAAATAAAATTAAAATCCGTATCGGGATGGGGATGGGTGACGTCATCGGCATACAATAACATAAGTCGGCTTCTAAATTGTTCTCTACGTTTCTGCATCTCGAAGCTTCTAGAAACTTCCTGACTCTTCTTGGTTGCGGTGTATTTCGTTTACTTAAAATAAAATACAGCGGCGGAGAAGTTACTGGGTGTAAGTGACTTGGCCGGTGGTTATTAAGCGGGGGCTTGTTACCCCTATGTCCCCCAACTGACGAATAGATATTTATACACGCCTATGGACGAATAGATATTTATATACTCCTACGTTTAAATGGTTGTCATCTAATTCTTAAACTACTTATACAAATCTAATACTCGCACCTAATACTTAGCACCATTATGATAAATTTATAAACAATTCTTTAACCCTTCAACCTTCGCCGTACCTAAATTGGTTCAACCCATATTAATGCATATATTTTCATAAAGCAAGTCATATCACCTCAGCTAAAGTCAGCCATCAGAATTTGAGTCATTGCTATTAGGTATTCGAGGGTTAAGAAAAAACAAAATATGCAAGCACTGATAAGAACTCGCTTGACTACCACTACCGATAATGTAGTGTATAAAATTATGACCAACGCTTAAAGCAAACACATACCCCAAACTTGCTAATTTAAAAGTTTAAAGCAAATACATACCCCAAACTTGCCAATTTAAAAGTATAAAGCAAAGACATACACCAAACAGGCCAATTTTTAAAAGCTTACAGCAAAGACATACACCAAACTTGCCGATTTTTAATACATTTTAGCAAAGACATACACCAAACTTGCCAATTTTTAAAAGCTTACAGCAAAGACATACAGGGTTGCCCATATTCGACGGACCCATGTTTTTGTTAAAAAAATCAAAGAAAAAAATAAAAATTTGGCGGTTGGCAATCTTAATCATTTAATTTGTTCCAAGTAGATTTGTTTACATCAATTTTTGAATATGATATCTCTCAAATGGCCGCCTCTGGCGTTGATGGCGTATTGTGCCCTTTTTGCAGCATTTTCCATCGTTTTCGCCAACATTTCGGCCGGAATAGCGGCTATTTCTTCACGAATGTTGTCCTTGAGCTCTTCTACGGTCCTTGACTTGTTAACGTAAGCCTTTGACTTCAAATATCCCCACAAGAAGAAGTCAGGCGGCGTCAAATCGGGCGAACGCGGTGGCCAGTCCAAATCACCACTTTTCGACATCAAACGGCCCGGAAACAAATTCTTCAGAAAATCGATTGTTATGCGACTTGTGTGCGGTGGAGCTTGTTGAAACCTGAACTGCCTCATACGCTTTCGACGAATAATTGGCATCACAAAATTGGTCATCATGTCGCTATAACGCTCCTGGTTGATGGTAACAGCATGGCCATTTTCATTTTGGAAGAAAAACGGCCCAATGACCGTTTTCGCACTAACGCCGCACCAAACTGTGACTTTTTCGTCATGAAGAGGCACTTCTTGAATCTCCTGAGGATTTTCAGTGGCGTAAATACCGCAATTTTGCTTATTTACGGTCCCATTCAATGTGCACTTCTCACATTTTTTAATATTTTAAAAGCACGTTGAGTTTTCACAATTGACTTCTTCTGTTGAATGTAAATTTCAACTATTTCAGAGCGCTTGCGTTGCGTGTATTGTTCCATGGTAAAAATCTGCTTGGACTGACGCTTCAAACGCGGTATGTCAATAAGCGATCTGACATCTCTGTCAAAAGTTATGGCGTTGCCAGATGGGTCCGTCGAATATGGGCAACCCTGTACACCAAACTTGCCGATTTTTAATACATTTTAGCAAAGACATACATCAAACATGCCAATTTTAATAGCTTTTAGCAAAGACATACACCATAATAGCTTTTAGCAAAGACATACACCAAACTTGCCGATTTTTAATAGATTTTAGCAAAGACATACACCTTTGCACATTTTTTAACAAAAAAAATCCCCCCACTAAATGGCGCTGGCCCGGAGTGACGTCATCGGCTTGAGCCACCGAGCCACCTGCGCCAGAAATCGTATCTACTAATTTTAATTGGCGCAATTTGCGTTTGACATGTCCGCAGTCAAAATCAGCTGTTTTGTGCTTGAAACTTACTAGAAGCTGTTTCCGTACTTTTGCAACTATTCTCACATTTCATTTTTACTCTCTCAGTTTGAACTTACACAAATCTTGCACAGTGTAGAGTACGGAAACACACCTAATATGAATTCAATACCTGTATTTTATTGGGATATATTAACGCATATTAGCTTAACTTATAAACCAGATTTTAAAATGGAAGTATGAGCAAAAGTATTGTTAAACACTATATTCTCAGTGAAACTCATTAAACTTATTCTATTATTTACAATGAACTAGTTTAAACTTTACATGATATTCATAGAAGAACTTCACTATAAATTAATGATCTGGATAAAATCATTTGCCTAGTTAAACAATTTTTACAAGTTGAATTAAACTTAATACACACATTTTATCAGTATCTTTTAATTTTTTTTTTTTTTTTTTCTTTAAGTCTTTAACCCTCTTCATTTAGAAATGATTCAATATTCAATATTAAGTGATATAATATTCTCACTTAATATTTGCATCACCGAACAACTTCCTATACTTCAGCTATAAACATTATTAGCTCGCGAGCTAAGAGCTTTTTCAAAAATGTATACGCATATGTAAATTCTTCCGCTCCAAAAAGCTTTCAGTCAGCAGGCAGACTCGCCGCAAATAGGGTTACGTCGCTTTGTTCGCTAGATTTCAAAATAATTACGTTGTGTTTGTACACCGAAAAGATTAAAATAAAGAAACGATGTGTAGTTCTGTTATATTTGTTTACATTTAATACTTAAGAAACGCAGCGTTTTTTAAACATGTAAGCCATCATTGTTTTCATAGTTTGCAAGTGTAAAATAGTTTGCTTTTTATATTTATTTTGTTTTTGTCCAAACAAGGCTTTATTCAAAATGCCGAAAAAATATTACTTTATTATTTATATGTTTAATATATAATTAAAATTTTATTGATGTTTAATGAAAATATAAGGGGAAGGAATAAGGTAAGTATAATTCACAAATCTAATAAATAATGTTTTGTACTCTTTCTAAATTTATTTTTTAAATAAAAATTTGGTCTTGCCGAATAGGATCGCATAGGTAAATATTCATCTAGAAGTATGAATGTCTTTATAATCAGAAGATGAAGGTCGCCTGTTTTGAACATTTCTTGACATATTGTGTGAAATATTCTCGTCAGTATACTCGTCAGAGGATCGATACTGGAACGAGTCGATAAAGCAGTAAGTTTTAAAAATCTACTACTATCTTTTGTTAGGGTTGCGGCCTAAACAAAGGGGTTTCATGCAAATGGAAAAAATCTTTATAAATGGTATAAGCCGTATAAGTTTATCACCTGTCAAAATTTTTTATACTAAATTTTCTATACCATTTATAAGGGTTTTATCCCAATTTCATGAAAAAACTTATAATCAATTCTTAAATATATATGGCATAGGGAATATAGATTTTGTAGTGACATTAATTTACTTTGTAATTTAATAATTTTTTAATGTAATGTAATGTAACTCTGTTTTATATGTATACATAATATGTATCATAATAAATATAATAATATTTGTAATAATAATATAAAATAAATATATAATATTCATTTACAAATCAAAAATCAAAAAATTTAATATCATTTATATTGGTACTCATTCGGTTACAAATTGTCGATAGATGGCTCTAAAATGCAATATCTCTGGTAATATTAATTGCATCTGGCAATGTTTGCAAGGTGACATTTAAAGTTTCATTCTGTTAGAAAACATTATTAAAATCGCATTGTTTTGTGGAAAGATATCGAAATTTAAAAAACTTCTTGAAAAAAAAATCACTACAAAGTAAAAAATATTTTCATATTTGATAATTTTTTTAAACATATTATTACATTGCAAATCTTATTATTTTAATTTTTTTCGAATTTGTTTTATTATCATAAATATATAAAGTTCTCTATGAATATAAAGCTTTTAAGGTCGGCGCCAATATAATCAGACTTTTAATCGGAAGCGCTAACTTCAAAGCTTTTGGATTCATTAAGAAATTAATATATTTATGATAATAACACAAATTAGAAAAAGATTACAATAATAAAATTTCCAATGTAATAATATGTTTAAATAAATTATCACATATGACCAAGAGATTAAAAGAAAAAGTTATGTTATTTTAAAATTATTTTTTTCTTTGGAGTGATTTTGTAGTCGGTTTTTTAACCATTTGGTTGTACTCAAGGAGGGAATGTTAATAAAATAAATTAGCAATCTTCCCAGAAATTCCATTTGTGGGTAAAAGTTTCACTTCTACAGTGCGTGGCGGACACACACATATTTTTTTTTTTTCTGTGAACAATATTTTAGTGACAATATTAATAGAGATATAGTGTTTTTCTAATATTGACACGCTCATTTGTCGAATAATGCTCGCTTTCTTGACCGTCATTTGTAATAATTGTACCTAGCTCTGTACAAAATTTCAGTACGCTAGTGTCAATATTATTCGAGATGCAGTGTTTTTCTAATATTGCCACTAATCTTTGTAGAATACTTTCTTGATCGTGTTTTGTTATAATTCTACCTACTCTTGTACCGAATTCAGTTCCTTAGTGTCAATATTAACTAAGGCCCTGTGCGAGTTGATCTAAATACGTCCTTAAGGGGGAGGTAAGGTTTGACCACTTTTTTTTTCCATATTTTTTTTTTATTTTTGTTTCTGAAAGTACAGCATCTGAAGAATATTGTATTAAATTTTTAGGTCATTCGGAGGAAAACTAACGAAGTTTCAGTACGTTGAATGACCGTATCTCTAACTAAGTTTTGAGCGCCTTTTAGCTGCCTGCGCTGAGCGGCGAGCGGCAACTGTTTCGGTCTCTATTGTATTACTTTTATCCCCTCTTTTCGTCTTAATATCTACAGGTAAATAAAATGTGTAACGTACATTGTATCCTTCGATGTAGATTATGTATTTCAGTATGTGCGTCATTTCAGTTTTGCTCCGATTTCGTTAACTCGTGCTCCGTTTTGTTTTTTCTTAGTTTTCTTAGTGATTTTGTATTTATCATCGAAGAAATGCCGAAACCAACTGGCAGAGAAGGACGAGCACAGGGTGGCCCAAGAGTAAGCCGACCGAAGAAAAAGAGTAATGCCGCAGGATCGAAAAACGAAAGTAAGAGCGTCTAGTGCATCAGCGAAAAAAATCACATTGAATATTTCGCTTGAACTCGAGGAAGATCTTAAAAAACATTGTCGAATTATAGACTTTCTTCTAGTTTTTTCTACTGTAGCAACTTTAGTAAAGTGTAAAACGTGTAATAGCTCAGTGGCATTTGAATCTTGTAAAAAAGAAGGTCTTGGCTTCAAAATAACAATTAAGTGTGAAAAGTGCAAAATTCCAAACTATGTTCCATCGAGTGAAAGAATTGATGGTACGTAGGGTGCCTTTTATATTTCGGGACTTGGCAACCGTGGTGTTGCAATCTGTCAACTGAAAGCTCTATCGCAAAGTTTGACATTTGTTGGCTTATACGTACTCAGAACGTTTTGACATACGAGCGCTATTTTTATTTATAGTAACTTAAAAGATTCATCTCGGTCTCAAAATGGAATTAAATCGTGAACATTTTCGTGCGATTATTTTTTACAACTTTCGACGTGAATTAACACAGCAACAGTGCATGGATGAACTTAATTCAATTTTTGGCGATGAAGCTCCATCAAGGACCAGTGTTTATCGATGGTATGGTGAATTCAATCGTGGTCGTAGTTCACTCCAAGACAAATTTCGTGAAGGTCGTCCGAAATCAGCTGTTGTTCCGAAAACCATTGATGCTGTGCGCGAACTGATATTGCAAGATCGTCATGTTACCTATCGTGAGATTGAGGCAACCTTAGGCATAAGTGGGACCAGCATACATTCAATATTGCATAAACATTTGACTGTCAAAAAAATTTGTTCGCGTTGGATCCCACACAATTTGTCAATCGCTCAAAAAAAGGCTCGTGTCGATTGGTCGAAGGAAATGCTCAAAAAATACGATCGCGGTGCTTCGAAACACGTCTATAACATCGTGACAGGTGATGAATCGTGGATTTACGCGTATGAGCCCGAAAGTAAACAGCAGTCGACTGTATGGGTGTTTCAAGATGAGCCAAATCCAACAAAAGTTGTTCGCGCACGAAGCACTTCCAAGCAAATGGTCGCCTGTTTTTTCGGAAAATATGGACATGTCGCAACCGTACCACTAGAACAACGCAGAACAGTCAACTCTGAGTGGTACACAACCATTTGTTTGCCAGTTGTCTTCCAAGAAATCAGGAAAACCAACCGCCGAAGACGGATCACTCCTCACCACGACAATGCGAGCTCTCACACATCGGCTCAAACAACTGCATTTTTGAGCACCCAAAACATCGATTTGATGGGTCATCCGCCGTATAGTCCTGACTTGGCACCGAATGACTTCTTTTTATTCCCAACCGTGAAGAATATACTGCGTGGACAACGATTTTCGACGCCCGAAGAAGCGGTTGCGGCATTCAGAATGCATGTTTTGGAGATACCTCAATCAGAGTGGCAAAAGTGCTTCGACAATTGGTTCAAACGCATGCAAAAGTGTATAGATCTTAATGGAGAATATTTTGAAAAACAATAAAGTGATTTTCGATGATTAATATTTGTTTTTGTTCTCTAATCCCGAAATATAAAAGGCACCCCTCGTAATGCCTACAAAATAATTAATATGATGGAAATGGCAAGTGTTTTATTTCAAAACCGTGCTACAATACTTTCATTAAAAGAATTAACCCCAGCGTAAAAATTGTTGCGAATAAATATTTTGCTTCTGCCATCAAAGAAGAAAAAGCAGAGACTTGTAAACAAAATAATTGTGAAGACACAGACGAAATTACTGTATCCGGTGACGTCACGTGGGAATAAAAAGGATTTAATTCGGTCTTTGGTGTATCATCATTGATCGGCTATTGGACCGGCAAAGTTGTTGATATTTTTGTCAGCAGTTCGTACGGTAACTTGTTTGAAACCTGGAGCAAAAAACTAAGACCTTCAGAATATGAAGAGTGGCACGAGGAGCACGTAAACAAAGGACAATGTTAATCAAATCATAGTGGGCGATCCGGTAATGTGGAAGTGAGCGCTATCGTGGAAATTTTTCAACATTCAATAGAGTTCTTAAAAGTAAAATACCGTAATTATATTGGTGATGGCGATTCCATAACCTACACCGGAGTAGGTTAAACCTTAACCTTACGGTGATAATTTCATAACAAACAAAAAAGAGTGTATTGGACACGTTCAAAAACGGATGAGCCAACGTCTGCGTGACTTAGTGAAATCGCACGTGGTCAATGCAAAAACGAAATCTAATAAGAAAGTGAAGAGAAAAACTCTTTCCGGTAAAGACAAACTAACTGGCAGCATGATCGTCAAATTAACAGTGTATGATGGGCTAGCAATTCGAAGAAATCACGATTCTGTAGACAAAATAAGGAACGCTATATGGGCGAATTTTTATCATTAGTCTTCGACTGATCAAAATCCGCAGCATGAAAAATGCTATGAATCGTGGTGCGAGTGGATGGAGGCTGAAGCTGCAAAAACATTACGATCATTCAAGCACAGTTACTCTCCACTTCCAGCTGATGTTTTAGACGCAATAAAGACAATGTATAAAGATTTAAATAAAGACACGCTGTTGCAAATCAGCAAGTACACACATAAAAAATTTTAAGAATCGAACTAGAAACACCGAAGATATAACAAAAAAATGAAAAAACCACCAACTTTTGAAAATGTCTTTTAAATGTGTAACGATTGAGGCCGGTTCAAATATAGGTTAGTTTTTGTGATGCGGTCTAATGTACTGTATGGACCCGGCATCGATAATGACATGTATGTATTTTATAAGAAAATCCAGTTTTTTTCAAGATATTTTTATTTTTTCAGTCTATAAAACTTTAAATCGATTTTCCCAAATATGTAATTTTTAAAGTCGATGACCAGCCTACAGAAAAAACTAATGAACCGATCATTTTGAAGTTTTGTACACATATTCTACATGTAAATAGCTCTTTAGTTATGTCGAATTTTTTAAAATTTTTTAATTACTAACAATTTTTCAATAACAAATAAGTCGATTTTTTCGTCAAAAATCGTTATTTTGGCTTCAAAATGTTGCCAAAAATTTAAAAATTAAAAAAACTCAACGAGACTGGAGAGATAAAGTAAGATACTAAAGAAAGCATATTGATTTTTGGTTTTCAAATGATCCAGCGATGCTGTAGGCTGGTTACCGCAAAAAACTTTTTTCGCGGCGCCTGCGGAGTTCTACAATAAATCCTAAGCCTATATACCTATATATGTACCTATATATATAAAGGGTGCCCCCCTATACCTATGGCATTGGCTTAGGTTAGGTTGATTCTGAAGTATTATTTGTATAGGATCGCGCTATTTGCTATCTCCCTTTCTCTCTCTTACTATCAAATTCTCTCTCTCCCTTTCTCTCTCACGCCATTCGCTTCGGCATACAATGACATAAGTCAGCTTCTAAAATGTTTTCGAAGTTTCTGCATCTCGAAGCTTTACAGACTCTTGAATTTATATAAAATATAAGCCAGAGGCGGAGATTTTGCTGGACGACTTGACCGGGGGATTGAGACTTGTACCTCAGATGTATCCCACTTATATACGCCTATGTTTCAAATGGTTGTTATCCAATTCTTAAACTACTTATGCAAATCTAATACACAAACCTAATACTTAGCACCATTATGATAAATTTATAAACAATTCTTTAACCCTTCAACCTTCGCCGTACCTAAATTGCTTCAACCCATATTAATATATATATTTTCATATAGCAAGTCATATCATTTCAGCTAAAGTCAACCAGCAGGATTTGAGTCATTGCTATTAGGTATTCGAGGCTTAAGAAAAAACAAAACATGCAAGCACTGATAAGAACTCGCTTGACTACCACTACCGATAGTGTAGTGTATAAAATTATGACCAACGCTTAAAGCAAAGACATACCCCAAACTTGCTAATTTTAAAAGTTTAAAGCAAAGACATACCCCAAACTTGCCAATTTAAAAGTTTAAAGCAAAGACATACACCTTTGCACATTTTTAATACATTTTAGCAAAGACATACACCAAACTTGCCAATTTTTAAAAGCTTACAGCAAAGACATACACCAAACTTGCCAATTTTTAAAAGCTTACAGCAAAGACATGCACCATAATAGCTTTTAGCAAAGACATACACCATAATATCTTTTAGCAAAGACATAGACCTTTGCACATTTTAGCAAAAAGCCCCCACAAGATGGCGCTGGGGTGCGGGCGTGACGTCATCGGCTTGCGCCTCCGTGCCTCCTGGTCCAGAACCGCTATATTGTATCTACTCTCGGAATCTGCCTTAATTATTTAGAAAGCACTGTTTTATCGACACAATTTAGTTTAGGTCGTATTTAGATCAAGGTACGGTGTCTTTCTAATAGTGATATGCCCTTTGATGAATTCTGCCCACATTTTAAATGGGAACCATCGTGTATCATTTTTGCATTAATTTAACTTAAGTGTCGATCCTTTGTAAAATTATAAATGTAAACAAAATGTATGCTCAATTTATTAACAAATTTTTGTTTAAAAGTGCTAGTACAAAAAAAAATGATTTCAAATTAATATATTCCAGCTAAGCTTTGCATAATGTTATCATGCAAAAATATTTGACTATGTATAAGAACTTCTAAAAAGTGCCAAAAATTAAGGGAATTTAAATAAACAAATTACATGAGTATTTTGCCAAATTCATTCAATAAACTGCTGAATTATAAAAATCAAACTTAAGCATGCCTCTAGATTTTCAAAAAACCTGTAGCTAAAATAATTATGACAGCCCACTCTTTAGTGAAACTTTAAGACATTAAATATGCAACAATTCTTAAATTTTCCTACCCTATTCTATGCTTCAAGCAGCAAGGCAAATTATGGAACAACAACAACAACAATAGCCAACTCTTCACTTCAGCTTTTAAAAATAATTTATATAAAAGCTTAACCAAGCAGCACTCAACACTTTGGCCGAACACAACTACCCGAAAAACCGACGCTTACCACCTTTGAAGAACGCCGCCGCCTACAACAACAGCACAAAGACGACGAACGAAAAGAGGATGGCAGCACAACAGAATTAATGGCGCAACTTATGCAAGAGCTAAAAAGACGAAAAAAAAGAACAGAAAAAAAAATTAAACTTAAATTTATTACGAAAATTTAACGCAGCGTAAGTGTTTTTATGGGCTTAAATTGTGGAGTTTGCTATTTAGGGCCAAAGTAGCAACCCCAGATAACAACAATGACAACAAGAGTCACCCTAACGCCCATGCTCCGACGTCAACACAGGCAACAAAGGACGCAGTCAGTGTAGCAAAAGTTCCACTTTGGAACTGGTTGCAACTTCTAAGTTTATTAGCCAAAATTGGAGCAAGCTACAGCGTTGAAGTTGGTAACGGGAAAGAGTTTATAACAAAAACTACATGCAAAGTGTTGAAAAATGCGCGCATCCTGCTGTTAATGTCCTCGAGAACGGCAAACGTTGCTGCTAAGTCGTGTCCAATCGAGCGTGGGACCCACAACGATTCACAGACAGACAGTGTGCGCCCGCCGAGCTTTAACTTTAAGAAATATTGTAAGTACGTTGCCAAAGGCGGATAGTGGCATGCGCGGGTTAAGGTCATTGTTCATTTTTTTTACGCAACACCCCTGCTCGATCTTTTTTCTTTTTTTTTTTGGTTTATATTTATATACATTCAACGTAACTGCAGAAATTCTATAAATTCTTGGCTACTTTTAGTTGTGGGTGTTCTTAATGTCCATTAATTAAGAGTTAATTTATTTAGGAGTCTCTCGAGAGCCATACACTTGGTAACGCCTGTAAGTTGTATGTGAGAGTCAAGTGAAGAAAAAAATATGTGATATAATGTTCTACAATAAGCATGACTCAAGAGGGGGAATTTTATTTTTAACTTTGTTTACCTTAGTGTTGCCAAATATACCGTATTTTACGCTTAATTTTAAATGTTCCAGAGCAAAAATATTTGTCCATATCTTTGTAATGAGCCTATAGTTAAAAAAAAACCTTAAGTTCGTATCTATAGCATTTTCCAATTGAATGAAACATTTTTTGAATTAAACGAGACTATTTTCAAATTAAACGAAACTATTTTCAATTTAAATGAAACTTCCAATTGAGTGAAACCTTTTTACAAACTAAACGGAACTTTTGTTAAACTAAATGAATTTTTTTTAAATTAGAAAAATTTTTTCAATTAAAATAAACTCTATTTAAATTAAATGAGTCTCCTTAAGGTATCATTACAGTTTCGAATAGGGAAAATGTAAGCAATTTTCTGAAGTTAATAACTTGGACCCTTTTTATAAGCTTTTATTTAACTTGCTTCGTTCGTATATATGCCCTATAGGAACAAACTAACTTGTTTTTAAGAACAACTAATTAAAAAACTAATATTAAATAAACTAGTATATTAACTACTTTGAATTACATTAACGCGGCATCCACTTCAATTCTAAATAGTTTTTATTGCATTATATATGAAGTAATTGAAATACTACTTTAAAACAAGTGGTTGAAAACTGCTTTGATTTATATTAATGCGGCAACTCCTCTGATTTTGACATGTTTTATTTGCAAATTTTTATTAGATTACAAGTTTATATATATTTAACAATTTTTTTTTATCAAATATTATTAACTTTTGGCTTCACTAACATTTTGTTTCAAAAAGGCATATTTTTTATTTACGACATTGAACTGCAAGACAGACGTGGAAAACACACTTTAAAACTAATAAACTGCCTTCAAACCCTGTGAAACGATTAAAAATTATTTATTATTTAAGAAATTCAAATTACAAACTGGTAGTGTTTAGCAAAAATTGCACAATTTGGACTCTGTACGGAAATTGATGCATTGCTTAACCATTCAGCAAACACCTCATCACTTCATGATTTATGTATTTATGTATTTTTCAAAATAGTCAAATAAATGATCTCTTTGATGTATAGAAATTTAAAATTTTTATACTTTTAAATTCATCTTCAGTAAGTGGAATATTAAATAGTTTTCAATTGGTTATTTAAAAGCAATTTAAAAAATAATTTAAATGTAACTAATTTAACAAGTAGGTGAAAATATATGCAGACGAAAGTCAATTGACTTATTTAGCAGACATCACCATACAAAATATGTTAGTTCGTTCTATGGAAAAAAGTCAGAATTTCAACTGACAAAAAACTTCTTTTTCAACTACTTTTAAATTAGTTGATTTTTCTACAGGGTGTATATATGTATATATGTATATATGTATATATGTATATATGTATATATGTATATATGTATATATGTATATATGTATATATGTATATATGTATATATGTATATATGTATATATGTATATATGTATATATGTATATATGTATATATGTATATATGTATATATGTATATATGTTTATATGTATATATGTATATATGTATATATGTATATATGTATATATGTATATATGTATATACCCTATAGGAACAAACTAACTTGTTTTTAAAAACAACTAATTAAAAAACTAGTTTAAAATAAACCTGTATATGAACTACTTTGAATTATATTAAGGCGGCATCCACTTCAATTCTAAATAGTTTTTATTGCATTATATATGAAGTAATTGAAACACTACTTAAAAACAAGTGCTTGATGAACTACTTTGAATTATATTAGGGCGGCAACTACTCTGATGTTGACATGTTTTAATTGCAAATTTTTATTAGATTACAAGTTTATATATATTTAACCATGTTATTTCATCAAATATTATTAACTTTAGGCCATCAGTAATAGTTTTAATTGGTTATTTAAAAGCAATTAAAAACACAATTTAAATGTAACTAATTTAACAAGTAGTTGAAAATATATGCAGACGAAAGTCAATTGACTTATTTAGCGGACATCACCATACAAAATAAGTTAGTTCGTTCTATGGAAAAAAGTCAGAATTTCAACTAGTTGTGGTTGACAAAAAACTACTTTATCAACTACTTTTAAATTAGTTGATTTTCCTACAGGGTATGTATATATGTATATATGTATGTCCGCAAATCTTGCAAACAATTTTTCGAAAGCTCGTGGGTCTCCGAATAAGCTGAAATTTAGCAAACATGTGTAAGCCCGGTGACAATGCAATATTATGAAAATTGCCAAATTTTTTGCCACACCCCCTTTTACCGCCCACAAATCAATAAAAATGCCATATCTTCAAAACTACTAGGCCGATTCAGCTGAAAATTTGGCAGCACATTTACATCAAGTAGGAGAAAGGGGTTTAAATTTGGCCACACCTTCTATTCCCGCCCACAAATCAATAAAAATGCTATATCATAATAAGGTATTTAATGCAATAAATAATGTAAATGATATAAATAATGTTGATATGTACTGTTAAGGTAAATGGTCTACAAAAATTAAAATGCTATATGTACAGATTTCAAAACAAAAGATGTTCATAATAAACCTTTAAGACTAAAAAGAAAATAAATAAAAAAAATATAAAAAAAAAAATTTTTTGAAAATAAGCTTTTATTTAAAACCAAAACGTGAACTAAAAAGAAAAAAATTAATTTCAGTGACATTTGTCATATATGTATATAGTAGGTATATTCTACAGAAGAACCTCTCCCCCGTTTACCCATCATCATAATAAAAGCGTACGTAATTAGGTAAGTTCTAGGGTCGTACATAAATTTAGAAATTTTCAAAATGTAAAATACATTTAAATTTTAAAAGCTTAAGGCACTGATATTGTGCAGTAAACCTGCATAATGAATCTCGATTTATATACAGATAAGCCTACTTAAAGATTCAATTCCACTGATATTGTTTAGTAAACTTGTATATTTTCAATTTTGAAAATTCTAAATTTATATATATATCCCTAGAATTTACCTATTTACGTACGCTTTTATTATGATGATGGGTAACCAAGAGAGAGGTTCTTCTGAATCTAGAATATACCTTCTATATATGTGATAAATGTCATTGAAATTTATTTTTCTTTTTAGTTTACGTTTCGGTTTTAAATAAAAGCTTCTTTTTTAACATTTTTTGTTATATTTTTTTTTTAGATATTTTTTTTAAATAATTTTGTTCAACTACTTCCTTTTTTTACAGCTGCTCGTAGGCTGCGCAGTATACAGTTTTCTGAACTATATTTTTTTTAAAGAACTTTTTCAAAGTTTCGTTAATTTTATCTCGAAAACCATAAGAGTCCAAAATCTGTTTTGTACGGATTCATGTTAAGGGTGTCAAAATAAATTAATAGAAATTACCAAATAATTTTGTCCAGCTAAATCCGTCATTTTGACCACTGTGCGCTGGTAGCACTATCTAAAAATTAAAAAAAAAAATAAAATTTTATGCATTCATATAACTACGAGTATCCAATTTTTGATCGAACTCGGTTGTTTTGCGAAACAGTTTTTGTTTTTTTTTAATCACCCTTATAAGCATCCTTTATATTTGTCGCTTCAAAAAGTAGTTTTTTTAGATTCCAAGATACTTTACTCGGATATGCATCTTTTTTGCACTCTTTTTTCGACGAAGAATTCATGCATCCTAAAAGTCATGCATTCCGCTAGTGCTGTCGAAGCTTTTGCCGCGTCAAAAGTAACATATTACAAATATTAAGATAAATATTGCGTTATTAGCTAATCTGTTTCGATTGCTTAGCTTATGGGTTAAATTTAAAATTGGTATCTGTACATTACCGCCTTGTTCAAAAAGAAAGGTTCATTCACGCTGTGAATCGGTCCGAATTTTTTTTAGTAGGTTGTCACATGTGTCTATGACAAGGCTGCCAAATATCAGCGTCTCTCGTTGACATTTCGTAAAGTGACAGTGTTTTGTTTACAAACACTTTTTTCGTGTCTTCGATTTTTACGATGAAAGAAAAAATTGAGCAACGAGTTTGTATCAAATTTTGTGTGAAAAATGGTTTCAACTGCGCCGATACGCGTAAAATGTTGGTGAAATCTTACGATGACTCTGCTCTATCGTATCAAAAGGCAAACAAGTGGTTTAACCAAATTTGTGAGTGGCCAAGACGAAGAAGAAGACGACCCTCGTACTGGGCGGCCATCGTGTTCGACTACCGAAGAAAACGTTGAAAAAATCAAAGAAATGTTGGTCAAAAATCGCAAATTGACGATTAAAGAAATAGCAGAGGAGTTCCGCATTTCAATTGGATCCGTTCAGAACATTTTGAAGAATGAATTGGGCTTGTGTCGTGTTGCTGCGAAGTTGGTACCGAAAGAACTCAATTTCATGCAAAAAAGAGACCGAGTAGACAAAGACATGCTGGAAATGGTCGAAAACGACGAATCATTCATCGAATCCATCATTAATGGTGATGAGACATGGGTATACGAGTATGACACGCAAACCAGGCATCAGGCGAGTGAATGGCGGTTGCACGACGAACCGAGACCGAAGAAACCACGTCGTTTTCAGTCAAAAAAGAAGGCGATGCTCACTGTCTTCATGAACTACAATAGTGTAGTTCACCATGAATTATTGCCAGATGGTCAAACGGTCAATAAACAGTATTATTTGGGCGTTCTGAGATGTTTACGTGAAGCAATTCGCCAAAATAGACCGCAGTTGTGGCCAAACAAATCATGGATTTTGCTCCACGATAATGCACCATCGCACAATGCTCATCTTATTCGTGACTTTTTGTCCAAAAACAACACTATAACCATCCAGCAGCCGGCAAATTCACCTGACCTGGCTCCGTGTGATTTTTTCCTGTTCGATCGAGCAAAAAAACCGCTTCAAGGAATGCGTTTCACCAGCAAAAAAGAGGTCATGGAAAAATCGGTGAACGCTCTGAAGGCCATACCAAAAGCCGTGTTCCAGAAAGGTTTCCGTGAGCGCTGGCATAATTGCGTTGCAGCCGACGGGGACTACTTTGAAGGCGACAATATTGATTTGGATGAATAAACTTGTACTTTAATTTTTTTCAATAAATGAACCTTTCTTTTTGAAAAAGGTGGTATATAATTTTCCACTATCATTTCTTAAAATACTGGTTTTTTATAACCTAAAATAGCAGGAAAAAAGCTATAAGCTAATATCTATAAGCAGGAAAACAGAATACTCAACAAAACGTCAAAAAACTATATAAAAAAGTTCAAAAAGTTTCGCAACAAGTCTTAATCGAAGCATGATGTTAACAGAATTATTTGATTTGTGAGTTATCTTTGTTAACAATTACAACAAACAACAAACGTTAGCCAGCAGAAAGTCAAGACGGCACAGAGTAGAAAAAAAAAATGAAGACAATGCAACAAAATAGAAAACTAACTACCAAAAGTTTATGCTCACTTTACGTTTTTCTTATATATCTCTAATTCGTAAAACTGACTTTAAGAAATTGTTAGTCTTTTTGTTTTATTTATTTTATAATTTCCGTTAACTTTATCTTCAACTTTGATCTGAAGTTAATTTAAGGCAACAGCAAGCAGCAGCAACAGCGACAAAAAGAAATGTAGAAAAATGCAGCAAATAATGCAATAACTTTATCATTTACTTTGAAAATTATTGCAAGGACTCAAACTGAACAAGGACTGAACACCGAACACAAAAGTAGAAATACAGCAAAAGATGAAAGTAGCTGATAAACGTAGAAAAGCGAAAAAGAAGCAGCAGCAAAAATGAAAAAGTACAAAATAACTAAAAGTAAAAAGTAAAGACTAACCAAAGAAAAACATAGCAAAAACATGTTTACGACAGTAAAAATATTTCTTGGTGTCTTCTTTTTTTTTCTTTTTGGTCGTTCTAATTTTTATCCTCATTGCAACGTCTTCGTTTTACGAGTGATAAAAAAATATGAAAGCAGCAGTTGTGGAACTCGATGCTACTTCAGTGAAGAAGACGCTTTGATGTGCTTGCTTATTATGTGAGGCTATATGCTTGTGTTGGTGTGTTTGTGCATTTGGCTGTGTGTCTATGCAACAGGATAATAAAATTATAATCTTATTGTATTGCTGCAGGTCCAGCTGCTGCTGCTGCTGCTGCTGCTGCTGTTGCTACTACAGCAGCGGCTTGAATTGCAGCAACATGCAGCTGTTAGTCGATTTTTTTTTCTTCCGTTTTTTGGTACACGTACCGGTTTATGTGAAATTTCTATAAGAAAAAAATCTTTTACTTAACAAAAATAGCGCCTTGAATAGATTTTAAACAGAAAAGTTCAGTTCGTAGCAAGTTCAGCAAAAGAAGCAACAAGTTAAAATCAATTAAGTGAAGCATTAACTCAATTTGTTGAATGCTTAAGGCGGTCTTCTCATTCAAAACCCGTTTTTTGGACCCTTTTTAAAAAAATTCTTATTTGAAAACGCAAAGAATAATTGAAAACTTTTTTTATTTATTGTATTACAAAAGGTTCAAAGTAAATAAAAAAAGTTTTTTTGCCTCGATACGTGGGCTGTTCAAAAAGTAATGAGACTTCAAAGTTGGTGGTGAAAAAAAAAGGTGTCGTCACGGCGGCCACGATTCCGGGTCTCCGGAGCGTCTAAAATGAAAAAAAAACGGGGTTATAATCAGTATAGATGTAATTCTCGGGTGAACCTCAAACTTAATTTTGTGATTTTTTTGACAAAATGGCGGCCATTCAAAAAAAAAATTTCAATTTCGGGTTTTTCTTCTGTAGTTTAGTGTAAAAAAAAAAATAGTAAAAAATTTTTTAAAATTATGGTCGAGTTTCACCCGAGAATGGTGACAATTCTGCGTCGATTCCATTTTGTTTCATGAAAATCGGTTCAGTTGAACTGGAGATATCATGGCCGCCAGTTCGAAAAACGTGGGTTCGAGATAAACGCGTTTAAAGTTTGAAGTAATTTTTTTGGGAATAAAAAAAAAAAAATCAAAAATGTTTAAATGCAGTTTTAAAGAGCTGACAATTTTTACTTACAAATATTAGTCGGCGATGCCAGCTCCATACAGGCCACCTTCCTCTTTTTCGTAGAAACTGGTTTCTGCTGCCCTCTCTGCTCTGCGAGCCGTTCTGCCAGCTTTTGATGATGCCGCAGCTCGAGTCTCTGATCGGTTCAATCTGTCTTCATTGCGAGATAGTGCGTATTCGTATGCGTTTTTGCCAATCGCAATACCCATCAAACCCATAATTTTAAGTATGGGTATAAAACTGTCGTTGAAGAGGCACGTTGCAATGAAATTGGCCACTTCGATGGTGCGTGCGCCTGAGTTGGTGTGTTTGGGCGAAAGTGACCAAAGAACAGATTAATTATCTGCCGACAGCGCTTCGTAAGCTGGTTTTATTACCTCCATCACCTTCTTGTCCATCAGACCTTGCTTCACAAAAAAGGCTGTATCTTCTAAAGTATTTCGAATTTCTAAAAATCCTTTTAGGGGCATATTCACAACTACCCAAGCTATAAATAAATGCAAAAAAAAAAGTTGAAAAAAAAAGTTGCTCAATGAGAAGACCCCCTTAAAAGCTAAGCTCCTATAAGTATGCAGCAAAAATTTAAGCATTTTTTGAAAATTTATGCAACTCTACATTGAATACTAGCATTAAACAATAAAAAAAGACTTGGAGTGAGTTCTTATTCTGATTTATTTATATACTTTTATAGACTTTTTGAGTTTTGTGGACTTCTTGGACAAGCATTTATTGATAAATACTTGGACAGAAAGGTTCTCTTTTAAAAATTTATAGAACTACTTGAGTCATGGGAATTTTGTTGGGCTTAATTGACACCTTGGTCAAAAATCTTGGTCTTTTTAATAAATACGTGCCACATGGCCAGATTGATTCCATTCGCAATATTTCTGGAACTTGTTGGGTCTGTGTGACTTTTTGAGGTTAGGGGACTTCTTGGACAAAAATTTTTGACAAATAGGTTTCGTTTGGACAAATAGGTTCCATTTCAAAAAGTTTTGAAACTACATGGGTGATTGGAACCTTGTTGGATTTAATGGACTCCTTGGACAAAAATCTTGAATTTTTAAGAAATACGTTCCGCTTGGACAAATAGGTTTTACTCGCAATATTATTGGAACTAGTTAGATCACTGAACCTTTTATGGTTAAGATGACTCTTTGGAAAAAATCTAGGAATTTTTGGAACCAGCTAGTTCCAAAAGCAAAAGTGGAGCCTATTTACCCAAGTAGAACCTATTTATTAAAATTCAAGATTTTGGCCCAAGTATGCCACTACACACCAAAGGCTGCAATGATCCAAGTAGTTACAAAATAGTCCAAATAGACTCTATTTGTCCAAGTGGAATTTTTAATTACAGCATTAGTTTTCATGAAATTGCATGAGATTTTTTTTTTTAATTTTATTTTTTATTATAATAAATAAATTTTTTTGAAAAATTTAAAAAAAAAACACCTAACATGATTTTAGCCTTTTACTTGAGAAATACCCCTTTACTGCAGCCTCTCAAATAAAAGTTTACCGATGTAGCTTTGACCTAAATTTAACCAAAATTTATATCATTTTTATATTCTTTTTCAATTTTTACGAAGAAAAGGCGTCAAAAAGTTTTTTTTTTAAAATTTAAATAAATCGATATAAGTCAGATTAGCTCAAAAACTCGTATTATTCAGAAATTTTTGTGATCGATGGGTCTGAAGTTCAAATTCAGAAATTCCCAAAACTACAATGATGAATTCAATGTTTTAGGAAGTTGGCCTTCTTTACCTACAAATGCTTCTATTTTCACGCAAGGAATCCCACAAAATGGGATATGAGATATGGGAATAACTTATTTTGACGGATTCCTTGCGTAAAGAAATTCTTATATTTAGAGTCGAAAAAATCCACGTTTCCATGAATGCATAAAATATATCTATGTTTTTGCCTTATTTGTATATCTATCTATGTATCTATATTTATATCTTTATCTAGATCTATATCTATATCTATATCTATATCTATATCTATATCTATATCTATATCTATATCTATATCTATATCTATATCTATATCTATATCTATATCTATATCTATATCTATATCTATATCTATATCTATATCTATATCTATATCTATATCTATATCTATATCTATATCTATATCTATATCTATATCTATATCTATATCTATATCTATATCTATATCTATATCTATATCTATATCTATATCTATATCTATATCTATATCTATATCTATATCTATATCTATATCTATATCTATATCTATATCTATATCTATATCTATATCTATATCTATATCTATATCTATATCTATATCTATATCTATATCTATATCTATATCTATATCTATATCTATATCTATATCTATATCTATATCTATATCTATATCTATATCTATATCTATATCTATATCTATATCTATATCTATATCTATATCGCAATTTTTGTTTCCAGGTAAGGTTCAAAAGTACTGAGTCGATTTTTATGAAATAACTTTTAAAATATCATATTTGTGCTACAGCACAATGTATTTTTGAAGCGAAGCTTTTTACTCCCCGTTCTGTGATTTGCTTAGAGTGAAATCAGAAAAATTTTCGACAGATTTTTTCTTGGAAATTTTATGGCTTCTTTGTTGCTAGTGCTTATTACAACAACAAAATTCAATACTTTGATATAAATAAATATTAAAAACATTTTTTGGCCCGCCCGTGGGGATCGAACCCGCGTCCTCTAAAATGAGAGTCAAATGCACTATCCACCAGGCCACAAAGGCTTGCTAGAAATAGTTGTTAATTCAATATTAAGTATAACAGAAGCTATGCTGCAGTAGATCGGCACCGTTTATCAATAGATAGAGGATTGTGTATTTGCTATGCTACACAATTTGCTTCTATTTGCCACAAGGTGTCTCCAGCATCGGTGTGTTTGCATTGTGAATGCGTTTGTGGTGTTGTTGAAACGAAAAAAATGATCAATACCCACAAGCGCGTTTTTAAGTGCCAAAAAAGTAGATGATGTCAATAAATACGGAATTAACAAAAGCACTCAAGACATCGGCAAGGTATCTAAAATGTTTGTTAACTTTTGTTTCGTGTGCGTTCTTTAAAATATATTTTTGAAGCGAAACTTTTTACTCCTCGTTCTGTGATTTGCTTGGAGTGAAATCTGAAAAATTTTATAGATTTTTTCGCTAAGCAGTACGCTGTTGAAGGAAAAAATTAGTTCAGTGCAGCCAAGTTCACAACCATATGTGGAGAGTTAAAATGGAGAGTCGCTGGCATTATATGCACGTATATGTAGTTGTCTTGGCCGAATATGTAATTTGACATTCAACAATAAAAAAATAAGCAGTAAATATGTTTTCTGTATATATATATTATTTATTTTATGTTATTTAAAATTTTTGAATTTAAAAGTTAATTTATTAAAAAGGTAAAATTATTAAGCTATCAAATCTATGTAACTGCGAAAAAGCTTCGCTTCTCTCGTGTGTCCAACAACGCACCTGTTTTTTTTTTTTTATTTTTTTCTTTCGAAATTTTAACAATAAGTATGTTTAGTGTTCCGTTTTCTAAGAAAACATCCCCGATGCCATGAATCGCTTTTCTTTTTCTTATCACGTGTTTGTGTTGCGAGAATTTCAATAAACTCAATGTTGTTCTCTACTTTTCTATTTTGCTCCTCAGCTAGCACAGCACAACATCCCAGAAGGAAATTTGCTGCTTACAATATTAGTGCTGTATTACACACCATGAAGCACGAAGCGCTTCAAGTTCTAATACAACTTTCCATTAAGTTTACTTGGCCGCCTTAGAATCAATGAATTTTCAACACGTATTGTTTGCGGCAAGTATCAAGTCTAGCTACTTCTTGCATCTGTAAATGCATGAAGAAATAAGTAAAAGTACTACTTTCTCGATGTAACGGTGTGCTCAGATTCAACATAGATCGAGTATTAAGCAGTAGATTGCTACATATACTTCTGTTATGGCTCACAGAAGTAGTGCTGCGGAAATAATGTATGAAACCATGCAAGAGATTGCATAGTACTCCGATTATTTCCTTCTGGGTCGCGCAAGGCGCAAAGAGAGGTACAAATAAATGCAGAGCTGAGCTACAAAACAAAACAACACAAAACAAAAAATGTTTTTATTTCGTTTGACATACATTGTCTCAAGAGCTTATGTCACACGGTGATCGTTTGAACGGCGTTCAAAAGTTTTTGTTGCTTTTAATATAAAATGCCAAGAAAACAGTGAGAGTGAGAGCGAATAAACACTTTGTAGAGCGATCAATATTTGTTCATTTCTACATGCAAGGCGATTGACTTAAGACGTTTAGCGTGTTTAGGATTTTCTTTTATATGAAATTTTTGCGCTCTATTTCTCTCCAGTTTAATTCTAAGAGTAACAAATTCGTGTTAACGCTCTTTATTAATAAAAAAAACGTGACCTGCTAGTATTTACATATTTTTGCCCAAAGTAGGCCAAAACTAAGTTTAGGTTTGACTTTATTTTTACTTCTATTTTACCTTTATATGATGCGTAACAAGATTTCGCAAGATAATGCAGTCCTTAAATTTGCTTACCATTTTAATTCTACTTCAAAACCTATAATTGTAATATTTTACTGAAATGCCCCACTGAAATTATTTGCCACAGGAATTTAAACAATATTAAAATTCGTAATTGTGTTATGTTGAAATAATTATATTTAAGTTTTTTTTTGCGTACGCTATCTATATACGAGTAAATCGTTATGAGCTAATAAGTAAAATCTATGCGCGCTTTAAGCACACCATCAATCATTCAATGAATTTCATGAATTTCCAAAAAGTAATGCTAAATATATATATATATACGAGTATATATACAGAATAACATGATTTGCAATATTTAAGCGGAAGTGCGGCCAAATAAATGCAAAATAGTTTGCAAAAATATTTTATAAACTGTGTGCACTTTGCTAAATATTTAATTATATAAAAAAAAATTTAAATTTACGCCAGCTCAAATTTTCAACAACAACAACAAAATATCGCATCATTATAAATGAAAAACAACAAGCCGGAAATCCGACAGTGGCAGTAAATAGCAAATGCAACCAAAATTTCAATGTGGCGACAAAGTGCATCATCTATATCACCATCAACAACATCATCATTATCATTATTATTGACATCGTCGTCATCATCACCATCAGTATTATCGGCTACTAATAAGGTGGAATTTTAGGCGCTTGAATGAAGCTTGACATCAATCAAAATCAATAAATGATTTACCAAGTTCGGAAAATGTTGAAATGTTTGCAATTAAAAATAATTTGCATTAAGATTTTTGAAATGTGTTGAAAAAATATTTAAATTTAAGCTTAATGGGAGTCGACCATAGAAAAATTAGTCAAATTTAGCAGTATACGCCTAAATGTATGCAGCACATGTTTGACCAGTATTGCAAATTCACATAGCGTGTAAAATTTTACTTAATAACAACAACTATAGAAATTATAATCACAACAAAAATTACACAAAATCTACAACTACACTAACAACAGCTTTTACATTCATCCATATCCTTATCCTTATCCTTATCATCATAACAATAATTATTTACACACCAAATGCGCGAGCGAGCATTAATTGTAATTCAACTGAAGCAGTCAGGATATGGCAAACAGGATGTTAGACATACGTTTGTTTATTCGTTTGATTATATGAGTAGCTTTGAGTTGTAGAGTGTCTCTGTGTGTGTGTGTGTGTATGTTAGCATATCCTGTTGTGCTCTGCATTTACATTTTGGCAAATTTGTTTGCTCCGTTACAGTCACTGATTTTATTCATTTATTTTAGTTGTAATCAACATACATAATCAGCAAGCTTTATGCGCCCTCAAGTATGCAACAATTAAGTTGTTGCCAATCGTAGCTCTATGTGTGCGTGGGCGTAGAAAGAATAACACACACAGAGATCTTAGTTTTACTCGTGAGTTTAGCTAATTTTTCTTGCTTTGCTAATTTTTTTTCTTCTTCCTTTGCTTTGTATTACCTTTTTAGAGGTAGTTCATGATAGCTCGCAGCTATGAGAACGATTTTATTTATGGATAACAGATATCATTTTTCAGTAGCACGAGTACTTTAATTCTTATTGTATTTAAATATTTTTTGCATTTTGTGTCTGTTATAGCATTGGATTGGACAACTATTGGATGGATTAAAATAAAACTTTCGTGTAAAATCTTTACAAAGGTTCGACCAAATATTCGGTGAGTTAATTTGGATATTTTTTTTTATAGTATCATTGGATTTGAACCTCGTTGGTCAGCAACGGTCAATTAAAGAATAAAAAAAAATTAAAAATAACAAATACTGTGCTCTACAAAATAGCGCAGAGTTTCCCAACATTTTTTGCTTTAACTACTTTTTCCCATTCGTTTTAGAATTTTCTACAATACATATATGGATGAGGTGCTTTTTTTTATGAGAATTCAGTAAAATTATTGAATTACTGTAACAAACAGGAGTAGTAATTTTTACTTCATTTTCATCTTTTTTATTTATATAATTCTTTTGCACGTGTGTGTATGACTTAAGGGGGGAAACCTAAGTAACGCAAGAAAAAAGGCGTATTTTCAGGAATTTTTTTTCTAAATGAAAAAGTCAATAAAAAATCTGTAAAGTACGCTTTATTAATATAAGTTTTGATATAAAAAATGTAATTTTTCGCCTAAAAAAGCGCCTATTTTTTTTTAAGGATTCCATGGACGGACACCTTAAGTCCTTAATTTTTGATCTGAAACAAAAAACAAAATTTGTTCAGTTTTTATTCATCAACAGCTATTTATTGATTTTTCGCGAAATGTTGCGTAATCGAACAAAACAGTTACAATTTTCACAAAAAAAAACGTCACAAAATTGTTGATACAAGAAAAAGTAATCCATATAAAAGAAGTGTGTCGATAGATAAAGATATTTTAAATATACTGTCAAAATTTCAAAACGATCTATAAAGATTTGCTCAATTTATGTGGTTTCGATAAAAACGCGTTTAAAGTTTTTATCGCGCTCGGGACATGCCTGGGAAGCGTCGCGCAGAATGGAAAAGTTGGGAACTTAGACGCTTTTGCCGGATTCTATCTATTGTTATATTATTTTTAAGACCCTAAAGTATATTTTAAGCAAAAAAATTTTTCAAAATACTTAGGTTACTTAGGTTTCCCCCCTTAACTCATTCTAAACGGCTGACATGATTTTGATGAAATTTTTTTGTGTCCCTGAATGGTTAAGTTAAGTCCACAAGTGGACCCGGTAAGTGGCGCTGCAATCTGGTTAATGGAAATTTTTTCGAAACCGCTCATCCGATTTGCATGAAAATTTGTGTATAGAAATTTTCGGGTACACTGAGTGTTTATTATTTATCTATTCTGTTCTATCCTGAAAACCAGAGGGCATTGCACAGTGTAGTGGGTGCGGACAAAAGTCAAAAAATATTTTTTGTTAGAATATAAAATAACTAAATATACATAATCACAGACAGGAATCATATTCATCAGACATACCACGCCCCCTAATGTGGTTCTGAAATGTCATGCAATTTCGCTTTTCAAGGCTTAGAACTCTAGATTTCAAAACAGATCGTAAATTTCAGTGTCAAAGCCTCAATTTTTTTTATTATTAGTTGTAGGAAGGAAAACCACAAACGTAAGTTTAAAAATAAAAGAAATTTTTTTGAACAGTATTTAATTTTTTGGAAATTTTGTACTTTGTTAGTATTTGCCTCAAATTGGGTTTGACAAAACTCACAAACACAGAAGTTATGGGCAGTTTTCTAGAGCATGTTTTTGCCAAAATGCAAAATATTGATTTTGGGAGTATTCAGTAAAAAAACTACACCACAAACAATATCAATTCAAGGTCTTTAAAATATGTTCTTAACATGTTTTGTAGGACTAACGATTTTGAAGACATAAGGTCTGTTCGCGTACCCAAAATATTTTAACAATTTGTACAAATTTTACAAATTGTTAAAAGAAATCCGTTCGTTTACCCAAAAAACTTGCAAGTGAGAAAGAAAATAAGAGAGTAAGATTTTTCTCTTCAGTCCAGTTTTGAAAAGTTTTTGCTGGCTGATTTTCTACTTGAAAGAATTTTCATGAAATAAAAAAAAAACAAATGCCTAAAACAGGTGTTTTAAATGTACAAAAAAAATAAAAAATGGGTAAGCAAATTAAATTATTAGTCTTTTGTACCATGAACATACGTTGAGTTGGTCATGCGCAAAATTTTTTCGCCTTTTCTTAAATTTTAAAAATTAGCTATTAGCTGAAAGTTGTATTTTTTTCTTTTTTTTTTTGTTATTTTCTTTTCAGCTTTCTGACAGTTCGACATGCATTGCAAATTTTAACAAATTTTCTGTTCAGGTACTTTTACTTTTTAACCGACTTCAAAAAGGAGGAGGTTCTCAAGTTCGTCGGTTTCTCTGTTTTTTTTTTTTTTTTTTTTTTTTTTAAAATGTATGAACATCGATAACACCTAAACCATATGCCTGATTGCCATAATTTTTGGGGAACAGATGGATATCATAAGCATGGAGGTACAGATGGATAAGGTGGAGGTACCAAAGCGGGCGGTATTCGAGAACTGGGCGTGGCAATAATAGATCTTGCAATACTAGATACTACTGTATCTCGAATAATATTGACACTAGGGTACTAGTCTAGTGGGTTTAGTGTAGGGGTAGGCACAATTATTACAAATTACGGGCGAGAAAATGGGCGTAATTCGGCAAATGGACGTGGCAATATTAGAAAAACAGTGTATCTTGAATAATTTTGAGGCTAGAGTACTGCAATTTAGTATAGGGGTAGGCATTATTATTACAAATTATCGTCAATAAAGTGGGCGTTATTCGACAAATGGGCGTGGCAGTATTTTAAAAACACTGTATCTCAAATAATATGGACACTAGGGTACTGAAGTTTAGTGTAGGGGTAGACACATTTCATACAAATTACGGTCAAGAAAATGGGCGTTATTTGACAAATGGGCGTGGCAATATTAGAAAAAGAGTATATCTCGAATAATATTGATACTATAGTACTGCAATTTAGTATAATGGTAGGCATTACTATTACAAATTATGGCCAATAAAGTGGGCGTTATTCAACAAATGGGCGTGGCAATATTATAAAACCACTGTATCTCGAATAATATGGACACTAGGGTACTGAAATTTAGTGTAGTGGTAGGCACAATTATTACAAATTGCCGTCAACAAAATGGGCGTTATTTGACAAATGGGCGTGGCAATATTAGAAAAAGAGTATATCTCGAATAATATTTATACTATGGTACTGCAATTTGGTATAGGGGTAGGCATTATTAGTAAAAATTACGGTGAAGAAAGTGGGTGGATTTCGACTACTGGGCGTGGCAATATTAGAAAAACAGTGTATCTCGAATAATATTGAAACTAGGGCACTATACACATACTATACATACTATAAATACAAATGCTTTGAAGTTGGCGCTTCTGATTAAAAGTCTGATTATATTAGCGCCAACCTTAAAAGCTTTTGTATTCATCAAGATATTAATAAATTTATGATAATAAAACAAATAGAAAAAAAATAAGATAATAAGATTTCATATATAATAATATGTTTAAATAAATTATCAAATATGACCAAGAAATTAAAAGGAAAAGTATTTTTAAAATTATTTATTACTTTGTAGTGATTTTGTAGTCGGTTGCTATTTTTTTTTTTAAATTTTTTAGATTTTCATTGTATTGCGAGAGAATTTTTTTCTTACTCTCAAAAAAATTGTTACTGGCAAGTTTTTACTGTAAAAGTAGTGAACAGACCTATTGTTTTTTTACTACACTTCCCAATCACAAATTTTGATTTTTTTTTTTCAATTTTTCACTTTGTATGTATAGCCTGAAAAAAAAAATTATTAAAAAAATATAAATATTTTTAGAGCTTTTTAACTACTATAGACGTGCAAAATTTGAGAAAAATCTAAATATTCAAATGCAATTTTTGGACAAAAGCATCCGATTTGACTTGGAATCAAATATTAAAACTATTTATAATTTAGGCTATATTAAAATTACTAATTATTTCATCAAATTACTTGTTTGTACCTTATTCCTTAAATCCAAAACATTCTTATTTTTTTATAAAAGTTACAATTTTAAATTAATGAATTAAATTATTTCGTAGCTTATTATTTCCAATTTTCTTATCAATTATCATTGGAAATAATGTAAAAACATAAAAATTCAAAATGTTCATATGGGCAGACACGGGCACTAAACTCCGGCTCCCAGAGCTAAAATTTTAAGTAGAAACTAAGCAAGTGTAAGACAACAACAGTGCATACACAACAAAAATTATAATTTTGAATTAATGAATTTCGGTACCGATTATTTCCAATTTTCTTATCGATTATGATTGGAAATAATCTTAAAAAAGAGTAAAATTACTTTAACCCTACACTGCATGATTTTTTATTTCGCTTTCATAAAATTTTTTTTCTAAAGAGATTTACCTCTCTAAGCACAGTAAACATAAAAAAGGTTGAAAAAATCATAATCTGACACGATTTTGTAAAATTATTTCATGTATCACTAGTGATACACTATGCGGTAACAGGTAATTGAGTTGATCCAAAATGACAAAATATAACAAATATTTATTTAGTCGCAAAAAATCAATAATTCAATTTTATTTAAATTTGAAATGAAGTTACTTCACTCATGTTCATATATAAAAAGAAATTATATATTCAGTTTCTTGAAGATATTGAGTTGTACATATATGAATTGTGTGCTAAAAGTATGTGCAACATTTACTTGTTGGAATGAAATTCTGTGAAGTAATTCCTGTTTTTTTGGAAGCTCAAATTAATGTTACATTTCTCACATACAACAAATGTTAGCTAGGAGCATTTTGGATTTTTACATCTTTGTCTGTCATCTTTCCATGCTGGTCAATGAGCAACGTTATATAAACGAATATCAGCGGGTGAATAGTGAGCTGAAGATGCCATCTGCCTTTTCGAATCGATTGCAGTCTCTATTATGGCAAGGGATAGTCTGCCTTTTCGTTTCGCAGTACCAACCTTACACAAGCTTTCAGCTACTTCAACTCGAAAACCCAACAGTGGCAGAGACTTTTCTTTGTTTTTTCTGCAAATGATCGCTTTAATAGCCAAGAATTTGACTTAATTTTGATTTTATATCTGCCAATAAGACTATCAGTCATATCAACTCCGCCCATAAACTTGTTGTACTCCTTTAATATATTTGGGCAATTTAAAGTTACAATTTTCCTAGATTTTTTATCAAATCGTTCAGCTGTTTGTAAGGGGGCCTGTGAAGTACAAAATCGATCGCAAGCGCCACGTTTTTTATTTTTCATTTCCACATCAGTAGGGAGTTTGCAATTTGGAAGACGTTTTCTTCGAACAGTTCCAAGGGTGTATATTCCATTTTTAGCCAACTCGACCACCAACGGTAAACTTGTGTTATAGTTGTTGAAATATATGCGATAATTCTCATTTCTTGGAACATGACGCAGTAATCTGACAACAACATTCGACGAACAGCCAAGATCTGGTTCATTAGAGAGCCGTTTATCAAGATCATTCTCCTGACCAGTATAAATTTTAAAATTATATGTGAATCCAGATAGTCCACTTAAAACAAAGAACTTTTAGCCCCACTTATGAGGTTTGTCGGGTAAATATTATTTTAGATAGCTTCTGGCTTTTGTTGAACACAACTGCTCATCAATTGACATACACTCTTCATATGGCACTGTTTGAACTGCTTTTATTAGCGACGTTATAAGTGGTCGTATTTTAAAAATCGATCATGTTCTGAATGATTTGCATTAAAATGAATAAATTTTCTAATTTTTTCCAATTGGTTAACAGTCATTGTTTCTTTTATCAAATCATTCCCAATGACTGGCGACCAATATTTCCTGGTATTCGAAATGTGAGTAACAGACATCAGTACACAAATGCCAACGTACTGACTAACTTCAGCCTCTGTCATTTTGAAGGGAGGGATAAGCTGGATCCATTTGTCATGAATATAGCATAGATTGTTCAACAATTCGTTACTCCAAAAATATTTTAAAAAATCAAATGGCGTTTCTAAATTTAATATTTCAGACAGAAGAGTACAATTTCCTTTGAAAGCTAGCTCATTTGTTTTATTTTGAAATTCTTTACGCTTCCATACAATTTTCGCGAACTTTTTTTTAAATCTTTTGCAGCTGTTTTAGGGTCCACATAAATATTTGGATGAAAGTTTTCGTTATCATCTTCATCAGTATCGGTATCAACTTCGATCGGTGGCAACATTTGAGGATCCACATCCAGTTCACACTCTGAATCCACATCATCGAGCTCATCTTCGCTATCGTCCCATTTTGCCAAAATATCCTCAATATCTTTATTATTCATCTTACGCATCGCACTGAAAACCAGAATAAAATTAAAATATTTTTTACAACACACTTCATGGTGTATCAACTATGATACATAAACTTCTTTATGATTTACAATTAATAACGAATCATATGACAAAAAGTTATATTCTTATCAAAACAACACTTTTTTAATAAGGTACGTTTTGCCTACCTTTTATATTGATCCACAATTTAATTTCAATGGTAGCTTTGCTTCTGCACTTTCAAAACTTTTATCGCTACTAAAAAATGTATTGTTTTGTCACCTCACACTGCTACACTACAAAATAGTTTTAACGGGACACCTTTTTACCGTAAGGAACTGTTATAACACGAACAAAAGATAAACTTTAACGAAATATACAGCGATGCTTATATAAATTCAATGAAACAATTATATATCACTGGTGATACACTATGCAGTGTAGGGTTAAAAAATAAAAAAATATATTAAAAATGTTCATCTAAGCAATTGCGGGAATCGAACTCTGGCTCCCAGATTCATAAGTAGAAACTAAGAAAATGTAAAAGATAATAACAACAACACTTCTTACTTACGAACTTGTATGACTTTAACGTCTACAGGCATATTATTCACAATAGGTTCATAACGCCATGTACATAAATAGGTTAGGAAATGTCACATCAGGGGCGACTTGTAGGATTAGTACCGCTCAACCAGACCTTTCTTCTTTGCTTAGCTCACTGCATAAACTTAAAAATTTTGGTATATAATCTTTTACAGAATTATTATACAGAATTTAAACGCAGCAGTCGAACCTTGCGGTCGTCTGCTTTCGTAGTTTGTGGCTCTTGCAACAGAATCTAGATGTTTGCACAAGTGACTTTTGTCAGTAATTTCAAAAATCAGTAATTTTTCCTGGCTGCACTAATTTTGCTCACTGCGCCGTCTGGCATCTGCCTGATACAGCTTTCTGACGCCCACTCCGCAGAACCTTTGTTGCTGTAGATAGGCTTCACAGATTCCATAACCTGTTATAAAAACCGATCACATGAACCGATTAAATAAGAACCGATTAGATGTCATAAGAACCGATCACCTGGCATAAGAACAGATCACCCGAACCGAGTAAATATCATAAGAACCGATTGGATGTCACAGATTCGATCACCTGTTATAAGAACAGAATAAATAAATAAGAACCGATAAGATGTTATAAAAACCGATCACCCGAACCGATTAAATAAATAAAAACCAAATAAATATTATAAGAACCGATCACACGAGCCGAGTATATATCGTAAAAACCCATAAGTTGTCACAGATTCGATCACCTGTTATAAGAACCGATAGTTACTTTATAAAGTTTGAATAGTATTTCCTACAGTTAATTTTTTTAACAAGTTTTCTAAAGTTTCTAAATATCTATTTTTATACCCCAACGCGTACTGCGTAAGGGATATATTAACTTTGTCGTTCCGTTTGTAACGCCAAGAAGGAGGCTTGGCAGGTATAGAAAAATATATACATATTTGATCAGCATCACCTCCTGAGTCGATTTCCGTGTGTCCGTCTGTCTGTCCGTCTGTCGACACGATTACAGCCGCAATTTTAAAGCTATCGCGATGAAATTGAAAATATAAGTTTATTTTTAAAAAAGGAAGATTAAGTTCGAAAATGGGCCAAATCGGATGAAAACCACGCTTACTTCCCATTCAAAATATAAGTTTATTTTTAAAAAATGGAAGATGAAGTTCGAAAATGAGCCAAATCGGATGAAAACCACGCCTACTTCCCATAAAAGTGTCTTTAAAATCCACAAAAATTATAGAAATGCCTTGAAATTGAGGCAGGTGAGCTTTGCTCTTCACTTTTAATCCTGGCGATGAAATTTGGAAAAATCGGATGAAAACCACGCCTACCTCCCATACAAAGTGGCTTTATTTTAAGCGTAAAATCTCTTAAAAATCTGCTCAAATTAAAGAAATGTCTTGAAATTTTGCATAAAGGCTTTGATATATAACATAGACCACCACTATGATATATGGCAAATCGAATGAAAACCACGCCTACCTCCCATACAAATTGCCTTTATTTTAAACGTGAAATCTCTTAAAAATCCACAAAATTTATTCGAATCCACAAATTCGATATATAATATGAACCTGCTCTATGATATATGGCGATATCGGATCAAAACCACGCCTACCTCCCATACAAAGTGACGTCATCAAAATAGGAAAACTTTCGTTAATATATAAAACTGCATGTCATCGTGTATGTCGTGGCTAAAGACTTTGAATATACTTCAATAAGGCCGCGGGGGTATTTTAGCTTCGGTACCCTGCCCAAGCTCCATCCTTACTATCATGGTTTTATATTTGTTTATAATTTTTATGGCAGTTTATGAATGGCCATAATTAAGTTCATCGAGTTCTTAAATATTTTCTTTAACGTTAAGTATTCATCAAAAATATTAAAATTTACTTTAATTTCTTTCCCAACAAACGAGTGAATTTTTGCTAATTACCATGCATATTAGTAATTTTCCTAGCTTTTCTTAAAAAGTGCTTAATTTAATCGAGGAATTTGAAATAAGCCATTCAACAATTTTTAAGAATACAAACAAACTACAATGTGGTATTAAACGCTGCCCATAAAACCAAACAATTATTATTTTCAAAAAAAAAATCTAAAACCTTGTCTTATCAACAAAAAACTTACGCTATAAAAATATTAAAAATCATGCACGTAACAAGAAACCAAAATCTGTGTAAGTTCTTATCTAATAACTAACTGTGTAGGTGTGTGTGTGTGAGCACTTACACAGCTAAATTACATTCATTTACATAAAAGTTAATCTGTTCATCATTTCATACACATACTCTCACGTTCTTTCACTCAAGCATGCAATACAAACAAACATAGTTAAGCGTTCGGCAAGTGCTCAAAGGATATCCGGATATCCTAGTGAGTAGCTATGGCTAGAAACACAAATCTAGGAATAAACTATCTATGCATAATTGCCCTCATTAGTGTGCAGACACAGTCATACATACACATAGACAAACGCCCATCACGCACACAAATTGTGCGTGTATGCGTGCTGTTAGTGAATTATAATTACTGCTAAGACCTGCGAGTGAACGCACACATACCTGCGCATCCACTAATATTATTTAGCTGTAAGCAATAATTCACTTTCATCTCTGCATAGTTACCCTGCCAGAATGAAAAAGTCAATTGCCTAGAAATAACTAGTTTTAAAGTAGTTGAAAAGAAACTAATTTAAAATTAGTTTAAAATACATGCAGCATGCGTCAGTTCGGTCACAATTTTGAATGCTATAGCGCGTTTTATTTCGTTTATAATCGTTTGCTGTTCTTTTTGTTTCTGTTTTGCCTTAGCTTCTTTTGTTTTTCTCGATACATATATGTAAGAAATATAAACAGTTAAATTTAAGATCAAACAAAAGACCTAGAATTTGCATTTTCTTTATTTTTACAAGAAAGCAAGTGCAGTGCAGTGCAGTGTTAAGAAAGTGATTAAGTTAAATTCAATTTAAAATAACTGTTTGTGCAATTCTTTAATATAATATAATAAGAGGAGAAATGATCAGTGGCAATAGTAAAAGAAATTTAAAAAGGAAATTTAAGGCACAGAAAGAACTAAACTTATCAATGCTTCAAAAAAATAACATTCAAAATGAAGTGGAAGCAAGTGCCGGTGCATCGCAGCCACCAGAGCTTCAAATTTGTGAAATAATTGAAGACCAAAATGAAGGGACTAATTATTCGAAATCAGTGCGGGAAAAAATAAAAGAGTGGTTTTTAAACAATGAAATTTCTCATAAATGTTTAGAGGAACTTTTATTAATTTTAAGAGAAGAAAATTTAGATGTTCCATTGAGTGCGTCAGGGCTTATTGGAAAAACTCAGAGTAAGGCTATAGTGAGATGCAATCCTGGCTTTTACTGTCATATTGGTGTAGAATACCAGATAGTCAGAGTTGCAAACGAAATTTCACAATTAGAAGAAATTGTTGCTAATATCAACATTGATGGGCTACCGTTGTTTAAAAGCTCAAGAACTCAGCTATGGCCCATTTTAATGAAAATACTGAACGCAGACAACATTTCAGTTTTTTGTGTTGGCTTGTTCGTAGGAAAAAAAAAACCTGATGATATTAATGAGTTTCTGTACAGTTTAATAGAAGAGCTAAAGCATTTAATAGAAGATGGTATCTTTATTAAAAATCGAATAGTTTCGTTTAGAGTTAGAGCACTCATATGTGATGCTCCAGCAAAAGCGTTTGTATGTGGAATTGTTGGCCATACTTCAAGTCATGGATGCACTAAATGCAATCAAGTTGGAAAGAAAATTAATAATACCCTAACTTATTCTACTGAACTTGGAGAGTTATTATCTCCAGGAAATTTTTAAATCACCACCAAAAGAAATTTATAAGCAACAAAACTCCTTTTGAGAATATAAGTTTTAATATGATAAGTCAAGTACCACTGGACCCAATGCATCTCATAGATCTTGGGGTCATGAGAAAATTTATTTTAAGAATCCATAACGACAAAGACCATTTCAAATTAAGTAAAGAAAACAAAAAGAATATATCTGATCACTTAGTATCACTTCGACCATATATTCCAAGAGAGTTTGTCCGTAAACCTAGAGGTTTCGATGAATTAGCCAATTGGAAAGCAACAGAGTTCCGTCAGTTTGCATTATACACGGGCTTGGTAGTTTTAAAAAATAATATTCATGACGATGTTTACTACGAATTTCTTCTTCTGCACTGCTCCTACCGTTTGCTATCATGCCCTAACAAATGCAAGCAAAATATTTCCACAGCTCAAATGATGTTGCAGTTGTTCGTCGAAAACTTTGTTGTAATTTTTGGAGAAAATAGCGTGTCGCATAATGTCCACGTACTCTTGCATTTAACGGAATCTGTTAAAGAGTTTGGTGATGTAGCAAAGTTTTCGGGATATGCTTTTGAGAATTATCTTCAAGTGCTAAAAAAATATGTAAGAAAACCTTCAAAAATATTACAGCAAGTCTCCAAGAGAATAGATAATGAGAAAATGATTAATGACGAAAAAGATGTGCACATAAAACACAAAAAACGTGAGATCATTAGTGTTTCGTTACGTGGATATTTCCTAAGTTCCAAATGTCCTGACAACAATTGTTCTGTAATATCTAATACTCCAATCAAAATCACGGGTTTTAAAAAAATTGACAATAATGTGTTCTTGACTGGAAAGAAATATCTTACGATTGAAAGCTTTTTTAATGAACCAACTGACTCTATTACATCTTTAGGCATTTGTCTTGTACATACTGAAAACTTGGGTCCAGAAGAGTACTTTGAATTGGATAAAATAGAATGGAAATTTGTCTCTTTGCCACGAGAAAATCATTTACTGTTGATACCACTGCTTCATTCCTCTTTTTGATTAACTTAATAAAAACATAATTTTCAATATAAGACGCAAAAATTCACAATCTCTTAATTTTTAGTATATAACAAACAAGAACTCATTGCAGAAATTTTTTAAAATCAATATGTCGAATCCATCTAAAATTCAACGGTTAAATCCAACTGCTGAAAACAATTGCTCAAATTGTAAGGATCTGAACTTTATTAAAAAAGAACTAAACGATGTCAAAGGTAAATACACTCGTACAAGGGGTCCAATAGCTAGCGTATTTCTTTGCGGTTGATTTTGACTAACTTGAAAATATTTTTCTGAAATCAACACCAAATTCTCCTTACGCTAAGTCTTGGACAAATTGTCGTGATTTTTTTTCTAATAATAAGATATCGTAACGTATTTTTTTTACAGAAGAACTTAAACAACTAAAACAACACAACGAAGCTGTAATGGAGGTGTTGGCGAATCAAACCGTCCTAATAAAATCGTTGGTTCGGCAGCAAACGGATGTGAGTTCCATAAGATCGGATTTTCCGATAGCCAACGAAGAAGTTTTCAACGCCGTCGACAGAAAAATTAACGAAGACAACAGATCTCATTACGTAAGTGCATTTATTATTTATTAAATATTAAAGCGACAGATATACATACATACACTCTCCCAAAACTATTGTTAAAATTACTATTGTTAAAAAATCCGAAAATCTATTCTTGATTAACATGTTAAATTTCATAAATCGTACTTTTTTCCATAGATTGATGCAATGAAGTCCATTATGAGAGGAAACCCAAAAAAAAGACTCCTGTCACTTTTAAACGATCAAATAATTGTTCAATTCAACATTGATGGTACCCACGGCAAAAAAAGGCTAAAGGACTTTCCAAACTTTTACTCGGCTTTGAAAGGTAAAAATTTTATTAGAAGATTAGAAGGCTTATTTATCATTATTTTTTGTTTGTTTCTTTTTTCTCTTTACTAGATGCCTTTGGTACCACAGACGATGCCGATCCGGAAGAAGTCATTCGGAAGGCTTTCCAGTCTGTCAAAAAGCAGCATTTCCACGCGGAGTGTATAAAAAGAAAAGTCACACAACCCAGCACCGAATTATAATAATTTGTTATTATTTTTTTTTATATATGAAAATAAATAAGTGAAAAATAAGTTCCTACTTAAATTACTTTTTATCTACTTGAAAATAAGTACTTTAAAATTAGTTGCTTTGTAAACTACTTTTAAAGTAGTTAAAAACAAAGTACTTTAAAGTTAGTTGCTTTGTAAACTACTTTTAAAGTAGTTGAAAACAAAGTTTTAATTAGTTTACAAAGCAACTAATTTTAAAGTAGTTAAAAACAAAGTACTTTAAAGTTAGTTGCTTTTAAACTAATTTTAAATTAGTTGAAAACACATGCAGAGTACGACAATTGACTTCCTCCAATGACAACCCCATGTTAAATAAGTCAGTTGGTTACAAGAGAAAAAGTTAGAATTTCAACTAGTTGTACTTGAAAAAAAAGTACTTTTAAATTACTTTAAAATTAGTTTATTTTCTTGCAGGGTAGTTAGATAAGCAGATAGACAGACGAACAAACAGTCAAGACACATGCAAAATTGACAGAAAAAATAAACAAAAAAAATATTTTTCCAGCCTATAAGTTAAATGAGCATGAGTCGAGGGAATGTAATAAAAATACAATCACGTAATGCGTTACACTTGCGGCTATTGCCGGAAATAATAGTAGTTTCCGGCCATATGCAGAGAAAGTACCGAAAACTGCCAGCTTTTAATTAGCATTTAAGTGAGCAGCCCATTCGAATAGTTTTGTTAGCCTTCCAGGCGCAGTTTGTGAATGTTACATTTTGTTAATGTCAATATATTTAATTGGCATAATTTTTTTCAAATATGATGACTATTTTTCCATACTGACTCTTTACAGAAGGTAGTGTACAAATGAAATTCTTTATTTTTTTTTTTAGTTTTACTCTGTTCGATTTTTTTTAAAGTTTTATATAAACGGAGGTAATTTGTGTCTTCATTTCAAAAATGTATTTCAGAACTTATGAGAATTACTTTTGAGTATAAGCAAATATAAACCAATTTAACATTCTACAGAATTTATCTAATAGGTGTTGTACTTTCTATGATATTAGAGTTCTAAAACGTCAGAGGTAAAACAATGGTACTTGGCACCAAAAATAAGAAGTGTAGCTCCTAAGAATGTGAAAATAGACCACTGCCCCCCTTCGATACGATTTTTTGCTCAGCTCGACATAACCTTTCAGCTTCGAAAATAGTTCCACTCAATTGCAGGACACTATGTATACTTTGACTAATATTCTGCTATATTCAGATGTTTTTCTTAAACCCATATTGTAAAAATTTTTGAAATTACTCAAAAGTAATGTTTATGAATAAGTGGTTTTCAGACTGAATTGAAAAAATAACACGATACACGATTGATAAAAAACACGAATGCTTTTGTGATTTATTTTCTGATGAATTTTCTTTATTTCAAACTAGTTTAAACCCGCCGCTTCGCCGGGTTTTCAAAAAGTTTTCATTCAAAAATTGATAGTGGGTAGGCTTGATTTTTCGCTACCAAAACGATTTTTTATTGTTTAAGTAATACTACAAATTATTAACCTTAAGATTGTTATTTCATCTGATAGGAAATCGAAAACCTAAATTTTGGATTTAATTTTTTTACAACAAAAACAACTTTTATCCAATTTTTTGGCTTAAACTAAAAATTTTTTAACATTTTTTAAAAAAATTTTTAAAAATATTAATACTTTGGTTTAGTAAAAATTTCAACTTATGTTTGAAGGATATTTTAACAAACAACATTTTTCAAAAAAAATTATTGAAATCCATTGCAAACTGACTGAAATATTTGCCTTCAAAGCTAAAAGTGTGAACTTCAAGTCGTTTTTCTCTCATTCTCAGCTTATAATTAATACTAAAAAGATCTGGTACTAAAATTTTTCACAGTTTTCAAACTACATACATGATTTTGGTATCAAATTGAAGGAAATTTAAAAGCGTTTATTGATTTTGTTCTCGTTTAACCAAAGTGCAATTTAATCCATTAGGGCCGAAAGAAAACCATAAAAAACAGACATTTTTAGACTTGAAGCAACATTTTGGTGAAAACTATGTATGCCATTGAGCAGAAATAAGTTATTATTGCATGCTAATTTTACTTTTTTTAAAAAACTGGCACTAAAACTTTTGAAATATTATGCAGTATTTAATGAAAATTCGAGACGCATATGTTTCCATATAGTAACATTGGTTGTTAATGGGTTAAAATAAAGTATTCTATTGCACTCTCTACTGACCTATAAATATGTGTACAAAATTTTATAAAAATCTGAGTTGTCGTTTAAACGTAATGAGTGAACATAAAAAGTGGCTACAGATTTATTAATAGTATAGATATAGATAAAATTTTCTTCAATTAGAACAAATTTCACACATTCGAAGAAATTTTTCTTCACTTGTGGGAAATGATAATATTTCAGATCTCTCATTTTAAGAGGTAAATTTATAGAAAATGAAAAATTTTCTCTATTGTTGATAAACAATTCACTATGCGGAATATTTCCTTCAATAAAAACAAATCCTTTCTGAAAAATAAAAAGGTATTCTTCTCGGAAAACGTTATATTTTCTTATATTGAATTAGGTACGGAAAAAGAAGTAGAAAGCGTTAGAGCGAGTGAATTGCGTTGTAAAAAGCAAGTGTTGCATATTCTACATATTTTGACGATTTTTCCTTCAAAGGAATTTTTGTTGATGTTATTTATAGCTACTGATTCTTTGGATGCATTTATAAAATCGTTTCTCACAAGAAATTTCTGGAATATTTTTAAGCGGTTCTGAAAAGTAATGGACCCTCTTTTTTTATTCTACCTCTAAACATATTTTTAACTAATATTTTTACAACCGAATCACAATACAATATAATTACATTTACTTTGCGTAGAACTGAGTTAAAGCAAATGTTTCACTGAATGATTAAAGGAGTGCAACTTCATTAAATTAGAGATTGTAAATAATAATTATTTTTAAATTTTCAAACCAAATAAAATAGTGAAAAAAGACGTTGTATTGCTCTTTCGAATGCATCATTACTAGGTTGCTTAATGTAGAATATCAAAAAAATGTTGTCTTTTATTTTTGCCTATAATAAATATAAACAAAAAAAATTTTAAATTTTAAGGTCAAAAGATTCTTACTATTATTTTTTAGTTCTTATTTCAAAATGCATACACGATACGGTCTCAATACAGATGAAATAAATATTTTTAATCGTAGTTCCAAATATACTTCTCAGTTTTAGAGAAAAAATGTACGCAATAAAAAATAAAATATAAAATTAAGAAAATATATCTCTCTTTTGAAGAAAGTGTTCTTTTTTTTTTTGTGAATAACTATAAACGCAATTTAAAGAAAAGATTTATTAAAACAAAATAAATATTTCTCTGTTTTCGGGAAAAATTGACACAGTAAAGAAAACAGTTGAAGCTGTTATAAAGAAATATTCTTCTGTTTAAGAGAAGGTGTCTTATTGATGAGAAAATATTTTTCTTTTTTTCATGGAAGCTTTTTACCATTTTTAAGGAATTTTTGGGATCACATTTAGAGAAAAGCATTCTCTGGCGCAAAGTCGTTACCATTTTTCTCTAAATCCCAGTATGCATTGGCAGGTGTTCGAAGCGCTACTAGCAGGCCTTGAAAGGCATTTACTTTTTTATATGAAATGAAAAAATTGTTCATGCCTTCCGCTCTCCCTGCTCTAAAGAGGCATACCAGAAGCACTTCTTTAGAATGGCTAACAAAACAAATTGAAAAAAAATTTCTCTCGCTCTCATTTTTTTTCGGTGCATAACAAGCATAAGAATCAAGTTTAAAGTTTCAAGCAGCGTGGACCTTTTAGCATGAAGTCTCAACGACAACTGATTGAAATAACTTCTTGTCTGTGTGTATATATGTGAGACACTAGAGCGAGTTCGTAAACGAGTATGTGGCACGCGAGCCACTACGGGCCAGGGATGATATTTGGGGGCTTTTGGGGCTTTTTTGAGCCCTTTTTGATTTCGTAAGCCCCAAAGCCCTTTCGATTCATTTTAGGCCCTTTTTCTGAAATTCTACTGAAAAATATCAAGAAGTATGTCATCGAGGTACAAATTTTAAATTAGTAATAAAATCGATCTCAGTAAAATAAGTTCTGTTGAATGTTTTGAAATTATAGCTTCAAAAAAACCCAAAAACTTAAACAATTCTCCCCAAGTTTGCTTTTTTAAGCTATATACGCCTACGCAGGTACGATTTTGGTAGGCTACAATTGTAAAAATCTATTAAAACTGAAGAACATTTTTAAAAAACTGACTTTCTTATATTTTGTATAAAGCCACCATGTTAGCATTATGAAGAATAACCAATTTTTGTATTATTGAATGTCTCTACATGAAATCATCTTACAAACATTTGGTTTTCTACTATAATGGAGGAAGTATGAAAATTCCTGCACACTCTCCAAAAGAAAGTCTAAATTTTTGAACCGATTTTAGTTTTAATAGTATCCCAAAGTAATTCTATAGCGTCAATTTTCAAAGAATTTTTGTCCATTTTATTTTATTTTATCTGCACCAAAAATAATTTCCGACGTATTTTACGCTCTCTCAGATTATGGCATCAGAATGTATCTTAAATAAATGCTTAAGAAGTAATAAACAATTATTTGCATAAAAAAGTGATTTTTTCCACCAAAAAAAGTTTAGATCTAAAAAAATCGGAAATAGAAAAGTGTTTTCGAGTCATAAGTTTTAAGAAATATAAGGTTTGGAAAAAATTTAGCATAGCAGTTTCAAAATTGCACCTGAGATGAAAATTCTTTAATTTCAAAAAATTAAGACTGCGATGGAATATTTTCTGTCACCTTATTCGACGTGATTTAACTAATTTTGTTGTTCAAGGCTCTATATTCCAAAATTTTATAACATTTATGAAATTATTCTTTTTTCAATTTAGTCATTTCTGAATATATTTTTTTGGTAGAACTGATTTTGTTTTGGCCCATCAAGCCCATTTCGTCCCGCATCATTGATTTGACTTCTTACAAGCCTTAACGCATATCTTTCCTCATATATTTCTGACATTATTATGTATATGACAAAGGACTCAAAAAATACTCCTAAGGCCTTTTCCACACGGAGCAATTGAAAAACAACGCAACATCAACAAATGTTGCTAACCCATGTAAGTACACCGGAACCTTCAGATGAAGCATCTTTTTTACAACGAGTTGCCAGCACGCTTGCGATAAGTTTTATGCAACACTGCTAGCTGCAATTTATATCAGCGACTTGTGCTTTTCTTGATAACTTAAAACAATTGTGTGGTACTTCAAGTTGAGAAAAGTATCAATTAAATTCAGAAAATTGTGTTTTATGTTTATTGCTTTGAATACAGGAAGCAGCAATGAGCGAGCAGTTAACAAATTTATATTTGTTATAGAAGAAGTAGAGAAATATCGCTGCTTATCTAATTTTAAGCTGCAATGAGAGATCAATGTTGCGTTGTGCGTGACTTGCTCATCTGAAAGCATAGGTTGCAATAATGTTTGGAATTGAAGTGGCTTGCAACTTTCTAAGCAATTATGTTGGAGTTGGGTTACTTTTCCGTTTCTCCGTGTGAAAAAGGCCTAAGACTCTTTAACGATGAATATATCGATCCAATTTGCGGTTTTCTGTTGAAATGCTTTTCTATTTTTATTTGTATTATTAACTTATTAAATAAATGGCTTTGTCAAAATAAGTTTGAAGAAATTGACTGATATGGATAATTTTTTGGCATATTCTTGACTTTTGCAATCAATGCACATTGCACAATGCACCTTCTTGCTAAGGTGCAATGGGACCTTTATGTACGAAATAAAATGTATTAAAAAAAAACAATTATACTACATCTCTTTGATCCACAATTTTTGATTCTGAGAGCTGATCGTTTAAACTAAAGTGTACTATTTTTGTGACAAACCAAAAACTTCCCCGCTTAGGTTGAAACAGTGAAAGCAAAAAAAAAAAAAACACGAAAACATGAAAATGAACTTCAATTTGTTTTAATTTCCCGAAACACTTTAATCGAAATCTATTGGAATATTTCGAAAGGCTAAATATTCAAATAGAAAGTTTTTAATATTGAATTACGCCTAAAGGCCCCATTCTTGGCAAAAATGCCCTATTTTTGTATAAATTTTGGCCCTTTTACAACTAAGCCAATATCATCCCTGCTACGGGCCCTTCTTTTAGCCATTCTTAAGGAGTGTTTCTAGCAGGCCTCTTAGAGCAGGCCTCTAAACTGTAGAGCAGAGAGAGCGGAAGGCATGAAAAATTTTCCCATTTCCTATAAAAAAGTAAATGGGCTTGGCTACGAGTAGGGTAGGCCTCCGTTATCCATGAAGGCCTGCTAGTAGCGCTTCGAACACCTGCCAATACCTACTGGAAAGTAGAACCAGTTTTTGTAGGAAATTTATAACTGTTGTACTGCCTAGGCTAGGCCTTATAGAAGCACTCGCCGGAGCAGCGAGGAAGTCATGTGTGTTGCCGCCAAAAGTAGCACTAAATGCATACCTTCGTTCAAAGATGCCTAGCCTTATTGCCTATTGGGATATGAAGCTTTTTTTCTCATATTCCAAAAAAATTTTTTCTGAGTGTATAGAAATAAATACTAAGAGTAATAATCCAAACTTCAACACATTAAAAAGTTTCAATAATCTGTATTTTTCAAAGAAGATAATTAGAAGAATCTTTAACAATAACAATTAAAAATTAACGAATTCATTTTAATCTACAATTTAAAAAAAAAAGCATACTTCAAGCTTATACTTATCTTAACGCGTTTCTATAAAATTCCTATTGTTGCAATTAAGCGGTAAAAGTGGCAGAAAATCCTACTTTATGTTGGCTTTATAAACTTTGTTTTGTTCACACTATTTCTTTTGTTTCGTCTTTACGCAAGTATTGTCTCCTTTCCACTGCCTTACTGCAGCATAATCTAAGGCGCAAGGCAAACTTTATTTGTTGTCTGTTTTTTGCATTATATTCAGTATAACACAAAAAAAAAATGTCCTGCAGGCATTACTTAAAATTAGTTCAGTGTTAGTTGCAGTAGAAATCAAGGATATTTTTTCTTAGAAAAGATAACAACATGAACAATTTAAGCAGAATAAAAGCGAAATTAAAACTGAGCCACAGAAATTATGAAAATATATATATTTTCAACCTGTGATAAAAGTTTTTGTTAGTAATTTTAAGAAATATCAAAATTTTCTCTTAAAATTGCTAGTAATAGAAGTAATACCTAGAAAAGCAAAAACTAAGACTAGATGAATATGAAAGCTATGAAAGCTGTTGAAAATTAAGGCAATAATTAATAATACGCTTTCCATGGAATTCACTGTCATTCACTTGAATTCAATGCCTTTTGAGTTTGTTTGAAACTCACACAAATATTGGTGAAATGCAGAACTGCAACTTTGATATATGCGTGTATGGATGAGCTACTTTATATGTAGCATATGTAAACAAATACTATACAATTTTGGCCAAAGCATTGAAATGTGTTGGAATGCGTTGGCATGCATTGCAATGCGTTGATTAAATTTCAAAACAGCCTTCATTGTGGTGGCAAACGCCGCGGCCTACAACATAAATTACGCGCTTTGTTATTCCTTACATGGTAGTGTGTGTATATGTGATGGTATCCCAGCAAACATTATGACTCAGAAAAGACTCTTTTAAGCTATCACACCAATCTTTAAAAATGGTCAAGAGAATGATACTAGCAACTATCGGCCCATTTCTAAACTAACAAATATCTCAAAATTGTTAAGCGACACATTTGTCTTGAGCAGTACGGGCTTGTAGCTTTGAAGTGTACAGTAACTAACCTTTCACTTTTTTCAAATTATTGTATATCTTCTTTATAATCGGGTATTCAAGTTGATGTCCTATATACAGATTTTTCTAAGGCCTTCGATAAAGTCTCCCATAAGGTGTTACTTGCTAAACTTGCTAAAATGGGGTGCCACTCCACTTTCTTGGAATGGATTAAGTGTTATTGTATATAGTCGTATATCGTATATCTTATAGTATATTGGGCCTCTTGCTGTTTGTTTTGTATATAAATGATATATGCAAATGTTTCGTTACTCTAAAGTCTTCTTTATGCTGACGACTTAAACTTTTTTGGCAAGGTAAAAAATTTGGATGATTCAGCATTATTGCAAATCGACCTTAATAATGTCTATGTCTGGAGTCTCCGTAATGGGTTACCGCTTAACATTAGAAAGTGTTCTCAAGTATCTTTTAATAAATCAAAGAATATAATAATAACATCCTATGCAATGGCAGATATCCCATTGCAAAGACTTAATACAGTTCGTGACCACGGAGTTATTTTTGGCTCCAATTTCACCTTCGTAGATCACTTAAACTTTTTACTTCCCAAAGTATATTCCCTCCTTGCCTTCATTCGCAGAAACAGTCAAGAGTTTAAGGATCCTTATACAATAAAAGTACTTTATAGTTCTCTTGTAAGGTCAAGACTAGAGTATGTTTCTGTTATTTAGAATCCTTCAGCGGCAATCCATTCTTCAAGGCTAGAAATAGTTCAACAAACTGCTTCATCATCTTTTCAAAACTTTGTTTCTAGTTTATCTAATTAATTTTATAGCTTATTTGTTATATTATTTTAATATCTTCTACATGAAATGTATAATTTTTCTAGTCTGTAAGGATTTTTCACATCCATAGACTCAATAAACTAAACTTAAAGATTCATATAAAAAGGCTTTATCGTTATAATACGCTTAAAGAAGGGATTAATGAAATCCTTTAATGCTTCCTTAAAAGCATTTAGAATGTAATCATTAAATTTTTTTAAATATTTTAAATTTTGACTAATATTCTGACATGTTCAAATATTTTTCTGGGTTCATAGCTATTTCTGGGTTCTGAGTTCCAAAATATGATTCATAGCTATTTTTGTTTTATGACTCTTTTGGGAATCAAATGAAGACTCTTTTAAGAATCATATTAAATACTTTTTTAAGAATGGTGTGAAGGATGATTTATAATTAAGACTATTGAAACTCATATAAATTACTCTGTTAAGAGTCTTACATAAATGGAAAAATATTGTTTTAAATTTTTAGGTCATTCGGAGCAAAACTAACGAAGTTATAGTTAGTACGTGGAATGGCCGTACTTCTAACTTAGTTTTGCCCGCCTTATAGGTACCTGCTATATATCGTCTTAATATCTACAGGTAAATAAAATGTGTAACGTACATTGTATCCTTCGATGTAGATTATGTATTTCAGTCTAAAATGTAACGCTTAGGAGAGCAGATATGTGCGTCATTTCAGTTTTGCTCCGATTTCGTTAACTCGTGCTCCGTTTTGTTTTTTCTTAGTTTTCTTAGTTATTTTGTATTTATCATCGAAGAAATGCCGAAACCAACTGGCAGAGAAGGACGAGCACAGGGTGGCCCAAGAGTAAGCCGACCGAAGAAAAAGAGTAATGCCGCAGGATCGAAAAACGAAAGTAAGAGCGTCTAGTGCATCAGCGAAAAAAATCAAATTGAATGTTTCGCTTGAACTCGAGCAAGATCTTAAAAAACATTATCGAATTATAGACTTTCTTCTAGTTTTTTCTACTGTAGCAACTTTAGTAAAGTGTAAAACGTGTAATAGCTCAGTGGCATTTGAATCTTGTAAAAAACAAGGTCTTGGCTTCAAAATAAAAATTAAGTGTGAAAAGTGCAAAATTCCAAACTATGTTCCATCGAGTGAAAGAATTGATGGTAATGCCTACAAAATAAATAATAGATTTGCATTCGTAAAGTGAGTTTAAGGCCTAATACATGCCGGGTGTGTGAAATTTTGTGGATTGATGGAAATGGCAAGATGTTTTATTTCAAAACCGTGCTACAATACTTTCATTAAAAGAATTAACACCAGCGTAAAAATTGTTGCGAATAAATATTTTGCTTCTGCCATCACAGAAGAAAAAGCAGAGACTTGTAAACAAAATAATTGCGAAGACACAGACGAAATTACAGTATCCGGTGACGGCACGTGAAAAAAAAAAGGATTTAATTCGCTCTTTGGTGTATCATCATTGATCGACTATTGAACCGGCAAAGCTGTTGATATTTTTGTCAGCAGTTCGTACTGTAACTTATGTGAAACCTGGAGCAAAAATCAAGAACCTTCAGAATATGAAGAGTAGCACGAGGAGCACGTAAACAAAGGACAATGTAAATCAAATCACAGGGGGCCATCCGGTAATATGGAAGTGAGCGCTATCTTGAAAATGTTTCAACGTTCGATAGAGTTTCTAAAAGTAAAATAACGTAATTATATTGGTGATGGCGATTCCGAAACCTACACCGGAGTAGTCAATGCGAAAGCTTACGGTGATAACTTATAATAAACAAGAAAGAGTGTATTGAACACGTTCAAAAACGGATGAGCAAACGTCTGCGTGACTTAGTGAAATCGCACGTGGTCGATGCAAAAACGAAATCTGGTAAAAAAGTGAAGAGGAAAACTCTTTCCGATAAAGGCAAACTAACTGGCAACATGATCGACAAATTTACAGTGTATTATGGGCTAGTAATTCAAAGAAATCACGATTCTGTGGACAAAATGAGAAACGCTATAAGGGCGACTTTTTATCATCATTCTTTGACTGATCAAAATCCACAGCATGAAAAATGCTATGAATCGTGGTGCGACTGGAAGAAGGCTGAATCTGCAAAAACATTATGATCATTCAAGCACAGTTACTCTCGACTTCCAGCTGATCTTTTAGACGCAATAAGGGCAATATATAAAGATTTAAATAAAGACACGTTGTTGGAACGTTGTCTGGCTGGTTTCACGCAGAACAACAAAGACATATGGAAAATTAGTCCCAAATCAGTGAGTGGTACCGCAACTGTCGTTGAAATTGCAGCATATGTAGCAGCATCACTTTTTAACGAAGCCTCTACTGCTTTTCTGGCCTTTATGCAAGATTTGGGCATCACTTCAGGACCAAGTGCGCATGAATGGGAGAGCGCGACAGACTCTATGCGGATCAGCAGAGCGGACGAGCAAGCTGCTCGCGAGACCAAAGAAGGCAGAGTTTTACGTAGACAGGAGCAAAAAGATGCCTTAGATAACGTGGATGATAGTGATGTACTGTATGAACCCGGCATCGATGATGAAATGAACGTGTTTTATAAGAAAATCCAGTTTTTTTCAAGATATTTTTATTTTTTCAGTCTACAAAACTTTAAATCGATTTTCCCAAAATATGTAATTTTTAAAGTCGGTGACCAGCCTACAGAAAAAACTACTGAACTGATCGTTTTGAAGTTTTGCACACATATTCTACATGTAAATAGCTCTCTAGTTATGTTGATTTTTTTCAAATTTTTTAATTGGTAACAATTTCACAATCGAAATTCGATAAATCCCTCAAAACGATAAAGGCTGACATCACCGCCATCCAGGAAATGCGATGGAAAGGGCAAGGCTGCTCTAAACAAGCACACTGCGATATCTACTACAGCTGCCATGCGGAGAGGCACGAATTCGGATGTGGATTCGTTGTTAGGCGGAAACTACGCCACCTTGTTTCCAGGTTCACACCTGTGAACGAAAGATTGCCCACGATCCGCATCAAGGCAAAATTTTTCTACATAAGCCTTATTTGCGCGCACGCCCCGACGGATGAAAAGGACGAAGCCGTCAAGGACGCTTTCTACGCTAGTCTTGAGGACGTATATGACCACCTTCCGGTCCATGACGTGAAAATAGTCCTCGGCGATTTTAATGCGAAAGTCGGAAGGGAAGGCATCTTTGGCCCCACTGTCGGTCAGTTCAGTCTTCACGAGACCTCTACGAACAACGGTCTAAGACTGATCGACTTCGCCGCGGCACGAAACATGGTAGTTAGTAGCACCAGATTTAAGCACCTCGACATCCACAAGGCCACCTGGCTGTCCCCTGATCAAAAACCGCGAAACCAAATTGATCACATTGTAATCGACGGAAGGCATGCCTCTAGTGTTCTAGATGTGCGTACATTTCGGGGGGTCAACATTGACTCCGACCATTATCTTGTTGCAGCCAAGATCCGCATGCGATTATGCAATGCAAAGAACATACGTACAGGAATGCAACGAAAGCTAGATGTCGCTAAGCTGCAATTACAACGGACTGCCGAAGCCTACTCCGCTCAACTCTCGGTTAAGCTCAACCAACCAACCTCTGGACTCGACGACGCCGGCGGACTTTGGGCGCATATATCCCACTCCATGCGCGCTGCCGCTGAATAAGTCATTGGTTTCCGCCGCCCGCAACCTCGGAACCAATGGTCCGATCAGGAGTGTCGCATCGCGACAGCAGTAAAAAATGCCGCATACAGAAAAACGCTGCAGTCAGCTGCAACGCGAGCCGTGCGAGAAAACTACCGCGAAAAGAGGAAGGAAGAGAGGCGCCTTTTCAGACGCATGAAAAGAGAGCAGGAAAAGCGTGAGCGTGAGGAACTAGAGGTATACCAGGGCAAGAAGGATGCACGAAAATTCTATCAACAGGTTAAGCGTCTAACCCAAGGTTTCAAGCCCGGAGCATCCACTTGCAGAGACGAAAATGGAGATCTGAATACGGATACACAGTGTGTGCTTAGATTGTGGAGACAGCACTTCTCCAATTTACTTACTGGCGACGATTCCACCAATGCCGCCCATCGAGAGCGCAGTTCAGTGCCACCAATCGACGATGACGGAGTGGAAGTACCACCACCTAGCCATGAAGAGGTTCGAGTTGCTATCCAACGACTCAAAAACAATAAAGCATCGGGTGCTGACGGCCTGTCAGCTGAATTGTTTAAAACCGGCGGCGATGAATTGATAAGGCGCATGAATCAGCTCATCAGCAAAATATGGCTAGCAGAAAACATGCCCGACGATTGGAACCTCAGCGTACTGTGTCCTATACTTAAGAAAGGAGACCCTACAATCTGCGCTAGTTATAGAGGTATCAGTCTTATTTCCATCGCATATAAGGTTCTCTCAAGCGTACTGTGTGAAAGATTAAAGCCGATTACAAAAACACTGATTGGACCTTATCAGTGTGGCTTTCGACCTGGTAAGTCCACCATAGACCAGATTTTCACGCTACGACAAATCCTGGAGAAAACCCACGAAAATCAAATTGACACACACCATCTCTTTGTCGATTTTAAAGCTGCGTTCGATAGCCCGAGAAGGGATTGCCTATACGCAACAATGTCTGAGTTCGGTATACCTGCAAAGTTGGTTAGACTTTGCAGAATGACGTTGAGCAACACACGCAGCTCCGTCAAGGTAGGAAATGACCTCTCCGAAACCTTCAATACCGAAAGAGGTTTCAGGCAAGGCGATCCACTGTCTTGTGATCTCTTCAACATCATCATGGAGGGGATCGTACGAAATAAAAATATAAAGGTGTCCAGCTTCTTGCGTACGCTGATGATATTGATATTGTTGGCAGAACCAAGAGAGATGTTACCGCTGCTTTCGCCGCTATCGAAAAGGAATCAGCCAAAGTGGGTTTGACGATAAATGAGGGTAAAACAAAGTATATGCTGTCTACAAACAAGGGAGCGCGGCGTTTAGACTCCCACGTTTCATCCGGCAGCTATAACTTTAAAGTAGTCAAGGAGTTCGTTTACCTTGGCACCGCCATTAACACTAACAACGAAATCAGACTGGAGATAAAGCGAAGAACAATAATTGCTAATAGGTGCTACTACGGGCTCAGTAAGCAACTAAGTTCCAGAGCCCTCTCTCGATCGACAAAACTAACACTCTACAAGACGCTCGTTCTACCTGTGCTGCTTTATGGCGCTGAGGCATGGGTAGTTTCGCAAACTGACGCAGCCGCTCTGGGGGTGTTCGAGAGAAAAGTTCTTCGCAAAATCTTCGGTCCTGTTCGAGTCGGCGATGACTATCGCATCCGAATGAACCACGAGCTGTATGAGCTCTACGGAGACATTGACGTAGTTCGGCGTATAACTGTGCAGCGACTACGCTGGCTGGGTCATGTCCATCGTATGGACGACGAAGCTCCAGCGAAAAAGGTGCTCGAGGCGAGGGTCGCTGGTCAACGACGACGAGGGAGACCATGCCTCCGATGGATGGACCAGGCTAAGGAAGCCCTAACCGCACTAGGTGTATCCGATTGGAGAAGACGCGCGCAAAGCAGAGGCGCCTGGCGAGAGCTGATGAGGTCGGTCGAAATCCGGACACGGGTTGTCACGGCCATCTAAGTAAGTAAGTAAGTAATAAAATATTTTCCTATATTAATTTATTTCCTATATTTCCTATATTAATAATAATAATTAATAAGAAAATATTTTATGAGGCAATTAATACTTATTTTTACTTAACACTGCATAGGTTCACTTTCACGTTCGAAGTCAGTACAAAAAATTCACCTATGCTAATACATGCAGACCGCATCAAACAAACAAGTTCCCGAATTGAGTCTCCTTTTAACGAGTACTTCTAAAATACGCAAAAAATACTCTTTTTAGTGTCATATTTTATGTGGACCTCATAAAATGATTGCTGGGATGCATTTAGTAATTGTGTGTATGTTTTCTTAACGTCATTTGTAACTTTCTGCCTACGTTCCCCTATGTATGTATATTACGCACGTAGCCAAGGGGGATTATTTTCAGGGTTTAAACTCCCCTTTCCCCCCATAAGGTCAGCAAGCTATAAAAAAAATTAAAAGAAGACTATTAGAAGACAAAGCTTTACATAATAATAACAAAAAATGAGAAAATGATTAAGAACTATAAGTTTGCCAAAAATAAATTTTCAGAATTCATTTAATAGAGGCAAAATGTAAATATGTACATGCTTCTCATCTAAAATTTAAAAAATTCGTTTTCGCAATTTTATGCGATTACTTCAAAACAAGCTTAGATGAAAAAGTTCAGCTTTATCCTTAAATAGTCAATACAATAATCTTTGCTATACAATATTACAAAAATTTGCAAGAATTTAATCGAGATTCTTTAAATCTGAAATGCACATATCGGTAAACACAAGATTAAAATGAACATAAAAATGGGTTCGTAAAACAAAAGTGGAAAAATTAAAACTCGAAATTAGACATCTATTTTAGAATAAGAAGACTGTAATACATTTTTTTTTAAATATTTCACTTTATATCAAGAAGTCTGGAAATTTTATATTTATTTGACTTATATTGTGTTTTGATTTTTTTATAAGAACAAAAGTGCGGAAGAAACTTAAACTTAAATTATCAACATAAATTATACGACCACAAAGGAAACATAGAATCAAAACCTTTTTTGCTTTGAACCGATATCCGATAACCGATATATCGGTAAAGAAAGCGCAAATTTTGCAATCGGTCAGAAAGTTAAGTTAAAGAAGTAAATTAAAAAAGTAGAAAAAAATTATAAATTTATTTCAAAATATTTCACTTTATATCAAAGACTCTGGAAATGTTATATTAAGTTGGCTTATTTTGTTTTTTAATTTTAGTTAACATTGAAGGGGGTTTGTATTTAAGGTTAAGTGCACACTTTTACACGGCTTAAAACCTTAGAGTAATTTTTAAACCTATGTTTGGAATAATGTATTTTTAAACCATTTTTTATTAGAATTAATATTTTTCAAAATACTAGAAATTTTTTAAGTCAAAGCTATACGAGTATTAAATTAAGTGAATAACGTTGGAATAAAATTTGAACTTTAGTACCTACGGCTTAAAATTTAATACAAAATAACTAAAAAGTAATAAAATCGGTTTCAAAAACTAGTACAATTAGCATAGATTTTAAATTAAGATAGCCATGATATAAGATTTAATACAACATGTATTACATTTTAGGCCATTCTGTATTATATTTCAATACTTTCCGTCTTAATATTCAGATTGTTAAGATGCCAAAGTCTTATGATTCAGTGTTAATTTTTCGATTAACAAAGCTTTATAATACAATTTTGTGAAACATTTTTTATTTGATTATGACGCACAAGCAACGCTTACTTCTTTCATTTCAATGATGACCTGAGTCTAAAAACTTAGTTTTAGTATTTAGCGTGGTTTAAATTTTAATACGATTTCGGTGACGTCATTTATACAGTATAGGATTTACTAAAATTTAGTCCAAGGCTTTTAACCGTGTACACGAAATACGCTAGTGCGAATAAATTTATTTGGGGAAAAATTTTAAATATTGGAATCGTTGATTTTTGTATTCTACGTTAAATTCTAAGAAAACCTTTTCGGAAGTATCTGGGTAAGGTGAATTTATTTTTATTTTTCACGAAACTTCGTTTAAGGACTTGGATTATATATGAAAGTATACTGTGACTTATGAATGTCATATGAATTTCATATATTATCAAAATCTTGAAACAAAATTTTTTTGTAAAAATACATATTCTGTAAAAACTAAAAAGTAGCAAACAATAAAATGATGTTTTTACAGGTAAATTTAAAGGGTGGTTAAATTGCAAGGGCCAGTGTTGAATCGAGCAACGCGTTAAAGTTATTCAGGCTTATTATGAAAATGGGCGTTCAAATCAAAATGCATATCGTGCACTTCGTGATTTTTTGGGTCAATTTAATCGTCCAAATGTGCGTACAATCGGAAAAATCGTGCAAAAATTTGAGCAAACCGGGTCTGTAGGAGATGTGAAAACACCAGAGCCGTCCACCTCAACTCGTCGTCGTACCCAACAATTCTCGAGCACCTCTCACGCTCGTCGTTGATAAGCATAATGCATAAAGACTTGCATTTACACACTTACAAGATGCAATTGACTCAAGAACTAAAGCCTCTTGACCATTTCAAGCGTCGTCAATAGTCAGAATGGTGGCAAGAAATGGCAACAATGGATGATCAATTTTCGAAGAAAATCATCTTCAGCGATGAGGCACATTTTCACCTCAGTGGATTCGTCAATAAGCAGAATTGCCGCATTTGGGTGAATGATAATCCAATAGTGATTGTCGAAAAACCAATGCACCCACAAAGTTTGACTGTTTGTTGTGGTTTATGGGCTGGCACCATCATCGGGCCGTATTTTTTCCAAAATGAGGCCGGTCAGGCAGTTACTGTGAATGGTGTTTGCTACCGTGAGATGATAACGAATTTTTTATGGCCCGAATTGAAGGATATGAATGTGGACGATATGTGGTTTCAACAGGACGGTACCACTTGCCACACAGCTAACGAAACAATGGCTCTTTTGCGCGACAAATTCAATGGCCGTGTTATCTCACGTGGTGGCGATGTCAATTGCCCGCCAAGATCATGTGATTTGACACCGTTGGACTTCTTTCTTTGGGGTTATTTGAAATAAAAGGTGTACGTCGATAAGCCAGCAACAATTCAAGAGCTAAAGGATGAGATAAGTCGGCACATTAACGGCATAGAACCTCACTTATGCCTCAGCGTCACCGAAAATTTGGACCAACGGATGGAGGTGTGCCGCCGAGGTCGCGGCGGCGATTTGGCCGATATTTTATTCCATACATAATTGAACCATACCAATATAATCATAATAAAAAGAAATGACAATAATTTTCTACATAATTTGTGTTTTATTCAAAATCAACATCGGCCCTTAAAATTTAACCACCCTTTACTTTGATCGCATAAAAATTTAGGTTGTGTACGAAATATGCACGACAAAAAACTCAAACCAAAATCTCCAAGCCAAAATATTCAAAGCTAAAACCTCCAGAGCATAAAATATTCAAATTAAAAATGTCAGAAACTTAATCGCCAAACTTAAAATAGCCAAGGACCAAAAACTCCAGAAATGTAAATGGCACCATTTATGAATTCGCGCGAATTTAGTTTATTTTTTTCAAGTTTTCAAGTTTATGGAAATTTAAAATAGTAGTAGGTATGGATAATATAATAAAAGTTAAATTTTATCTAAATCTAAGTTAACAGGAATGTTCCTAAGATAGTCTGCTTTGTTCATAATATGTTGGATTCATACAAGTTTGTATTCGTTTATTGCATTGAAATATCAAAAAAACAAAACTATTTAAATATTTTGAAAAAAAATTTTGCAAAGCGTTTTTGATTGAATTAAAAATTACAAAAAAGTATACAGATTTTAGATTTAAATTAAAAAAAAGAAATTAAATTTTGGTGAATTTGGCTTGGATATTAGGTTTTGGGATATTTTGTCCTTGGAGATTTTCTAATTTGATATTTTTGACTTTGTTTATTTTGCAACTTGGAGATTTTGTCTATGGTGAAGGTTTTGTTTCTTGAGATTTCGCACGACTCTCAAAAAAATTATGGTTAAATCGATTTTAAAAATTCCTCCTAAAGGAACTCCTCCGCTTGCTTACTTTTAAAATATTGAATATCTAACTTTTTTCTCAATAACATTCGATCCGACTATTCAAAACCAATTTCTGGCTTAAATCAAAACTTTTTCGACCTCTTTTCTTAATTTGGTGCCTCTATAAAAATAAATCAATTCATCAGGATGACGTCAATAAATTCATCGTGTTTAAAAACAAGCCACATATTTCACAAATTTTTCAAGCTTAGAATTTGACATAGAATATATTCTACTTATCTTTTCACATTTTGTATAAATTCCTATACTATATTTTTGTGATCCTCCCAAAGGAAAATCTTGGCTACGGCACTGATGCATATACTTATGCATGTGTGTCTAAATGACCTCATAGCTGATAATAATTAAGCACAAATTAGCTGATATATTCTTGATATCAACTTCAAAGCTTTGGCAATGCGTACTTGTGTGTGTGTGTGTGTGTGATGGCAACTTGTACATGCGTTTGTGTGCATTTTTGCAGTGTATTTTAATTTATTAGCTATATTAAATTCTAAATTTAATTCACTTATTCTTAAAAGTTGATTAAATAATGTAATAAAAGTCAGATATCCAATTTATTCAGCCATAAACTGTAAAGTTTATGTGTTCAGTAAATGTCCTTGTTATCGCAAATTTCTTGTTGCTAGGTCAACAAAGTTTAAACATACTAATTAGTCTAAATCAAATAATCTATTGTGTAGCATTTTTTTATGAAATAACTTTTTATTTGAATCAATCAAGTTCGCCTAGTTGCAAAACTAAAGGATTTAGATATTTAAAAAAGAGAAAGAGGTGGATAATACAATATATTGTAAATTTTGTCAACAAAATTCTCAAAATTCAAATTTTTAAGAGTCTATAAACAAAAAAAGTGATGAATCAGAATGATAAAAAAATTTATGCTTAAACAACTAGTTGAAATGTATTTTGGAAAAAATTCATAACTGCAACTAATTGCTTTCTATAAAAAAAAAATCATAAATTTGCAAGATATCACTTTTTGAACACAAAAATGTAATTATTTTTTTTTAATATGAAGAAATTATTTCATATGTATCTCTTCAACGTCAGATTAAAGGCCAAAGTGTGCTTGTGTGAAATGATGGATTCATCATTCTATGCATAATAATAGAGATAGGTAGCAAAGAAAAGGTGGTAGCAAAGAAAAATTTTTTTGAAAAAAGTTCTGAGGTTCAAAAATATTGCACCGAGAAAAAAAGCAATAGGTAAATCACCTAAGTCGGCTTGGGTAAAGAGAATTGTATGGTAATTATAAACTTATGCTTATTCACCTAAGCAATTTATTGTTTAATACATTGCTTTGAAAGCACATACTTCGATAAACAACTAGCATGGATGGCTTAAGCATAGTTTTGAGCTATTTTCTGCAAAAAAAAACACAGCTGCGTCATTAGACACACAAGAGAAGGATAGATTTGATAACTTTTTACACATGTTAATATTCACACCAGTAAATTTTTTTACATTTCATCACCAAAAAGAAAAGAAAAAAAAAATTTCTTTGCTCGCCGTGCGGAACCTGGAACTTTTGTTGCTAGTCCATCGCTCTACCCACTGATCCAAGCAGCTTTGCTACTGCTGGCTGACATAAATGCAACTATGTTAACAGATGCTGTGTTAACAGATGCAGTATGTCGCAGTATTCTGTTGATAGCCATACAACAAAAATCTTTTAATAGATTATTTTGTTATACTGCAGCATAGCTTCAGTTGTAATTAATATTGAATAAACCACTCCGTGTAACGAAGGAGTTTGGCTCAATGCGTAGTGTAGTGACTTCATACACAATGGTATCGTTTAGTTGTGGGTTCGAATCTCAACGGCATGCGAGAGTAAAATTTTTATATTTGATATTTAATTTAATTTAGTTTAATATTCATTAATTTCTAAGAAAAAAAACGGTGTTGATAAAAGAAAAGTTTGTGTTGTTGCCGATTTCAGTCAAGCAAATCATAGAACGAGAGAGCAGCGGCAGCTTCAAAAATAAAGGAAAATATAAAAAACCAAAACCAGAAAAAAGTTATATTTTTTAAATTCAATTTTTTTTTTTTTTAAAGTAGTGTATATAAAATTACCAAATACTTGGTTAATTTATCACCCTAGTAAAAATTGGCAAGTCAACATGTAAAACTTAGGCGTTTGATGAAGTACTTGGGAGGCTGAAAACTGCCAAGGCCATCTTATAAATTATACTAGGTTTTTTTTCAATTTAACATAAGCTTTCTTCTCGGTGTCGGCAACTATTAATAAAAATATCAACTTTTCTAAAATTGGTCTAGCAACCAACTTTCAGTTTTTTTTTGATCAGTTAATTTGGACTGACTCTTTGGCTAAGATTGTTTTGAGTCACCCTAAACGTTTTCAAATTGTTCAAGAAACACAATCTTCTTCCTTTCAAAAACCATAAAGAATGAATATTTTTGTTTATGTATGTTAAAATCCTAAAGTTCGTATTGCCTAACACATAAAAATTTTGAATTTTATTAACATGCTTTTAACCAAAGGCACCCATAATAAAACATAAGCCTTCAAGCTTTATCATAACAAGTATTGAAACTCATGATGAGTTTGTATAAACCGCACCGCAGCAACCTATTGAAAAATCATTGATATTTAAGATTTATGTCCACAACATACCCACAAATACACATGCATGAGTACATACTAACTCATATGTACATTTACACAAATATTATCCTTTTTGTTCTATGCACAGAGGCAAGTGTGCGTAATTAATTTATCGTACGCGGTGCTTATATGATGCCCACGATAGAGGAATGTAACATAGTGAGATGGGATGGAGTATGGAGATGGGATAGGATTTACTGCGTCGGTTACATTATTGGGTCAAAATATTTGAAATTTCCAAAATGTATAAACACTAGAATACATTTTAAAACAACACATACATACGCTCTAACTCACACACAATTTGTTTAAAGTGACCCAGTAGGAAATTTATATCAGAAATCAGTACAAAATGCTGAGTATTTATTTATAATCAAAACATTAAGATTAGTCAAACATATTAAAAACCCAATTTTCTTTGTAGACCTTTATAATTCACTTTTCGCATTTTTCAAAATGTGAATTTTAGCTTAAATATTAGATAAGAATTTTATATGAAATCTTTACCAGGTTGCGTTATGTGTGTGTTTGTTTGTTTGTTTTTCTATATTGTAGTTGCTGTATTCTGTGGCTTATCTGTGCAATTTAAATTCTACCATTCAGTAAGTCGAAGTGGTTTTTCAGGCGTTGTTTAATATAAATGCATTCAATTCAATTATTCAATTCAATTCAATTATATGTCAATTATTTTGGTATAGAATCTTGTTATATACAGATTAACTTATAAGAGAGAGGAAAAGTTTTACCATTGCAATAATTTTGACACTCCACTCGTTGTTACAGAAATTTTAAATGGGAATTTTAAAGATTCGATAAATTCCATTCCTTGTATCACATAAAGTTATGTATTTATTAATAAATTTTATTTTTGATAGTGAAAGTGGAAGGTGCGTTGAGCACTTTTTGGTAGAAAGCAAAACTATAGATTCGCGATATCATCACGCTGTTAGCGATATCATCACGCTTTTATCTGTTCATTTCTGTTGCATTGTACAGCATTGCTTATGACGTGGTTATGCTAGGCAAACATGTTTGGTGAGCTTTGTTTTTCAATTACCGAGGCGATTACCAACCGCCTACCGCACCAATTACCGATTACCGAACCTATTACCGATCACCGAAGCGATTAATAACCGATTGCCGAACCAATTACCGGTTACCGAAACGATTATCAACTGATTACCGAACCAATTACCGATTATCGAAGTGGTTACCAACCGATTGCCGAACCAATTACCGATTACCAAAGCGATTATCAGCCGATTACCGAACTAATTACCGATTATCGAAGCGATAACCAACCGATTACCGAACCAATTACCAATTACCGAAGCGATTATCAACCGATTACCGAACCAATTACCGATTACCGAAAGAAGTACCAACCATTTACCGAACCAATTACCGATTACCGAAGCGATAACCAACCTATTGCTGAACCAATTACCGATTACCGCATTGATTACCCACCAATTACCGAACCGATTACCGGACCAATTACCGATTACTGAAACGATAGGAAACCGATTGCCAACCAAATACCGGTTACCGAAACGATTATCAACTGATTACCAAACCAATTACCGATTATCGAAGCAATTACCAACCGATTACCGAACCAATTACCGATTACCGAAAGGATTACCAACCATTTACCGAACCAATAACCGATGACCGAAGCGATAACCAACCTATTACCGAACCAATTACCGAAGTGATTACCCACCGATTACCGAACCAATTGCCGAACCAATTACCGATTACTGGAACGATTACTAACCGATTGCCGGACCAATTACCAGTTACCGAAACGATTATCAACCAATTACCGAACGAACTACCGATTATCGAAGCGATTACCAACCGATTGCCGAACCAATTACCGATTACCGAAGCGATTAACAAGCGATTGCCGAAACAATTACCGGTTACCGAAGCGATTATCAAGCGATTACCGAACCAATTACCGATTATCAAAGCGATCACCAACCGATTACTAAAACGATTACCGTAGCAATTACCAACTGATTACCGAAACGATTACCAACCGATTACCGAAGCGATTTCCAGTCAATTACAAAAGCGATTACCCATTACCGATGCGATTACCAGCCGATTATCGATTACCGAAGTGATTACCAACCCATTAGCGACACTGAAGCGATAACTAACCGAATACCGAAGCGATGTCCAACCGATTGCCGAACAAGTTACCGAAGCGATTACCAACCGATTACTGAAGCCATAACCATCTGATTACCAAAACAATTACCAACCGATTAGCGAAGGGCTTACCAGCCGATTACCGAGCCAATTACCGATTACCCAACCAAAGTAATTGTGTTACAAATATATTATCAATATCAATAACGCATAAATTGCTTAAAAGAGTTAAACAAGTAGAACGCGTCTGATTTGCCGACTCTAGCTGCTTCAGATATTCATAACAGCTATGTTATTTTAAAGCTTTAAGTTTTCACTTCGGTCGGTAGTTCCCCCACTGCCTACTTTTTTTTTTTTTTTTAAATTCATATCAACAAAAGCTGCAAACTTAAATTTTACTCTGATCAAAAGGATTTTTTTAAAAAATTTCATTAATTTTAAACTACTCAATATTCTGAAATGTTGGTTTAAAAATATTTCAATTAATTTTAATAGAAAAAATGATAATTTGCATTAAATGCAAAATAAAAACGGAGAAAAAACATTTCAAGCATTGCAAAATAGAATTTGATTTATAAAAGAAGTTAGTTATATCAAGTTTTGACACTCGCACACGCATAAGCTACTTAGCGCCGCAAAACTCGCTTCATATTAGCACACACAAAATGATAATAGAATCCAAATGCATAGAGCATGCATAAGTGTGCAATTTGAGGCTCAATTTGCGCAAGCTTTAAAACACATACTTGCTGTCAGTCGTTTTCGATTTCAAATTTTCGTCATGACGGATTATTAGTTTTCTTATCGTATTCGAGATATATATAGTGGCAGCCATGGCGCAGTGGGTAGAGTGTGTGGCCCCTACGCCAGAGAACCCTGGTTCGAGTCCCACCTGACACAGAAAGTTTTTTCAATTGAATTAGTTTTTCTGTTCGGCCGTCACCTCTCTGCAGACAATGGCAAACCTTAGAGAGTAAAAACTGCCATGAAAAGCTTTTTGAGAACATAAGCCGTTCGGAGTGGGCATAAAACATGTAGGTCCAGTACTCAATCATTTGTGTTCAAACATTTCACAACACTCACAACTCAATTGATCATAAGAAGCTCGGTCAAAGTCCTTTTATGGGCTGAAGTGGCCATTTCGTTTTATTTTTTTATTCGATATATATAGATATTTAAAGAAAGGACACCCAAAAATTATTGCAATTACTTGAAGGGCTTAGATTCAAAAATCCTAAAATTCACTTTTCACTTTTTTAAGAAGAACATGATAAAGTTTTAGCTTATAGCTTGAAGTTTTGCTTGAATCAGGCACGTAGCCAGAATTTCCCATTAGAATTTTCGAGATTCGAGAATTTAATTTTTAAATTATGTCTATAATTTTTTGAGAATTAGTCCAATGTGAGAATTTTTAGAACTAAAAATTTTTCTTACTAAATTTCACTAATAAATCTATATAAAGTTAATCTATATCTATATAAAGTTAAAAAAAACTAATTTATTTCTAAATAAATATTTTAATTTTTTTAGCCTAATAAAAAAATAAAAACTTTGTAACGGTTTCTAACGGTTTATGAAAATCGAAATTAAAATCAACAATGAAAAATTCAAATTTCCGGTGGAAGCTATGAATCAAGATTAAGCATAAAAGCCGGTGTTTAGTGTAAAAGCTTTGTTTCAACAAAACCTAAGATTTTTTAAGCAATAATATTCCCCTAAAATAATAGCGCTAAATAAAAGTACAAATTAATTCAACGTAACCAATTTCATTGGTGTCCAAAATTACCCCAATAGGAAGAGACTTGATTTTAATACTTTTGAGGTAACTAAAAGGCTAACTGGGAATCCATAAAATCGGTTGATTTGGGTAATTCTGTAATTTTATTTAGCGCTATTTTTTTAGGGAAATATTATTGCTTAAAAAAGCTTAATTTTTTTAAAGAAAGCTAAAGCTATACTAAACACCGGTTTGTTTTTTACAATGGGGTCAATTTGAACCCTAAAGGTTCGGTGTTGACGGTTAAACTCATCTAGAAAATTATTTCCTAGGTAATTTCTAACAAACATTTTTGTAACAAAAACTTAAAATTAACATGTACTTGACCTTGCAAGTCTAATTTCTCGAAAATAGCCCAAAGGATTAAAAAACGGTTACCGCTATTAAATTAAGCGTCCTCGAATTATGCTCAAATGCTATGGGCCAAGCTTGTTTGTTTTTGGACATGCATAGTAGATTGTCCCGTTCATGAATTAGAAGCTACACTATCGTAAGAGGTATCAAAATTTGCGAAATTTTATACAGATCATGAAAAAGGTAATAAAAATAAAATTGCTCATCATCTTGTGGGCTCGACCAACTTCGTAGTTTTGTTAGTTTTACGTTTTTGTAGCCTTAAGCCGTATGCCTAAAATAATACAAAGCTAAAGTTCAAAAGGTATTTAATTATTGAAATTAACTTTTAAAAAATACAAGAAAACAATATAAAATAAAATAGAGCCTTTAATTAATGGCAAAAACTTAAATAAACAAAAATAAGAATTAAAACGTATTTTTCTAATAAAGCTGGTTCTAATAAAGCCAGCTCTAGAAGTAGCATCAGTTACACTTTGTGAGGCCTCAGATTGTGTGTGACTAGGAAAGTCAACAATTTCCAACCTCTTATTTTTGCCAATGATTTGAAGCTCCTGATTAGAAATATGTTGAGGACACTCATTCCACACAATAATTTCGATGTAAATTTTTGGTGGCATAAATATCCTGAGCTTACTGCTACTTTCAGCTTCTCTAGCTTTTATTATTTGTTGCAATGCCAGCTCCCGAACAACATACTAATAAGTAGGTTTTCTGGGTGCGGAAAAAAGTATTTCTTTCGATAACTGAATTCACAACAGATCTTAAACATAATTTTCTTAATTGGGAAACAAATTGAGTCGTATACTTTAACCACAAAGTTGACAAGCAATTAAAAATTTTCTGATGGATTAAGAGATAAACCGTTTCTATCACAGACCTTAGCCACTGTTGGCAACGCCAATATATTCCAATTCGCCGTTGTAGTCGATGAAGTCTCTGCCGAATGTGTGTTTGTTGAGGATGCATCTGTTATCTGCGGATTCTGAGGAAATTTCTGAGGAAGATTCACGTAACGAATCTTCAAACTGAAATACTTTTTGAAATAGGATTTCAGTAATTGAATAACTCGTTCTTCGTTCTCGGAATTGAAGCTTTGGTCTAAATATTGTTGATCTCTTCAGAACATGTCCATTATACTTCAATTTCAGGTAGTTCTTGACAAATAAAATAAATTTAATAACGTCCCTTAAAACGTTGTTAAATTCTTCTGTATGACCCCAATATAGCAGAAGTAGTCTCACTACGACTCGAACTCATTCGGGCCGGAATCGGAAAAGGGAATATCCGTTTTTAAGATAACAGTAAAAACTTTTACACTCATGAATACTGACGTTGGTAAACAAATTTGGATTAAAAATTTCCAAAAGTTCTGTAACTTTATCCTTAAAAAACTGAAATTCCCTTTCCCGACTCCGGGCGAAAAAATTACTTATAATAAACCTTGTGTTCTTGCTCGCAAACCATATTACTGCTAAATAGAAAAGAAAGTTTTTTATTTAAAAAAGATTTAAAAGCACGTCCGCTGTGTTTGGTCGGACTGTCAATCGAAAAATAGCACATCAGATTGGCAACTGTGAAAAACGATAAAGTAGCCATCTTTTTGTCAAAAGTGAAACCTGTTATATTCACATTCACTCAAATATATAAATCTACGTCAACAAAGTAAATATTTTTTTTATATTTAGTCCAGGAACCGAAATCAAGGAAAGCGGAATATGACTACACAAATTTTTTAAATTTTCCAAAAAATTTGAAGATCGGTAGAGCCCTGAGGATATAGTTTTATTTTATTTTTAAAACTATTTTTGTAATCTACAATCAATTGCGCAAATTTTAAGAGGTCTTGCGTGAAGGAAAACCAAAAACAAATTTGTTGGGACACACTAATGCATAGTGCTATTTTTAACATATTTTTAATGTTAATATTTTAGATAAAGATTGAATCAGTCGCAGCACATCGTTTTTTTTTTTTAACCAAAAATATTAACTACATCGAGAGAAAAAGTATCTCAGCCGATGGAAATCTTGTGAAGACAAGCTTTGGCTCATTTATTTATTTTTGTTGGCACCACCATTATTTATGTATGTGACTTTGAGTGTGTATGCGTGCGACAAATGCTTTGATTAAGTTTAAATAAATAGTATAACCTGAATCAGTTCAAGCTATATTAGACGCTGTCATTTTTGCAGCCACCTAGATAATTGTACGCACCAAGCTGCACATGTTTATGAACACACAAATACATGCATCTAAACTAAAACAAACTGACTGAGATTACCTGCTTGAGTAAAAAGAATAGCAATACTTGTGCAGGATACAACATTTCAATGAAAGCAACAGATGCAGCCTCTACTGGATGCTGTAGGATGCCTGAGTTGATTTGTAAGATACTTTTTCTAAATATTCTTTTTTGCTTGAAGTTCTAAACTTTTACTTTCAATAAAGGCTAACAAGGATTAACACCAATGACTTCAAGGCTTTTAAATGTGCCTCATAGCAATTAAAAAACATCCAATAATAATAATTTAAAAAACTCTCACCTTTAAACTTTAATATTGTATATTTATTATATCGTATATCTCAAATTCTACAAAGCTTAAGCTTTAAATGTTAATTTTAATTCGCATTTGAATTAGTTTCTATATTTATTCCATTCGTTAATTATATCATCTCAATGTACTAATGATAAAACCGTTAATTACACACAACTTCAACTCTGACATTTTAATTATCCATCCCTGCCTGCCTGCCTGCCTGCCTACCATGTATGTTAGTGTTACTTGTTCATCGTAATTGTCGTATTTCAAGATCTCATTCATGTCCTTAGCATTTGCAGTGTCCTTGTTAATTGTGCAACAAGTGTTTCTGTGGCAGGTATTTTCAGTTCAATTAAAATAAGTCCCAGTAAAGGCCGGATGTTGGTTGGTTTGTCACTTTAATTAGATGCGCTGCAAAAAGATTAATGACGACGACCACTTTGAAGAGATGGCAAACATATTTAGTTTTTGCCCTCAGTATCACAAATGTCAATAGCAGATACTTATATAAAGCAATTTCATCGATACAATTATAGTTGCAACTTGTTTTATCAAAACAAGTCTCTAGCCATGTTGTCATATCTACCTCTAGTTGACATTGACCTATAAGTATTACTTGCTCAATTATAGCACTTAAAAGACTTTTTTAAATAAAACGAAGTACAGTACGTTCAAAAAGTCCATAGGATGACACATAGATAGCGTTACTAGATTTTTTCCATATGATTTTTATTTAGTACCAACCTTCAAACGATACGTATAAAAATTTGACAACAATCTGACAATTGATTCGTGAGTTATAGCATTTTGTGTGCAACTATTGTCATTGAAAAAAAAAAAATGGAAAAAAGTGAATTTCGAGTTTTGATAAAGCATTGCTTTTTGATGAAAAAAAAATACAGTGGAAACCAAACAATGGCTTGATAAACATTATCCGGACTCTGCTCCATCGAGACAACTGGTAGAAAAGTCGGTTGCTGAATTTAAACGTGGTCGTACCAGCACAAATGATGCAAAGCGCAGTTGACGCCCAAATCAGACTATTATTCCACAAAACATAAAAAAAAAACACAAATTGGTTATGAACGATCGCAAATTGAAGGTACACGAGCTAGCTGACATTGTAAAGATATCAAATGGCAGTGTTTTTGCCATTTTACACGAACATTTGGGAATGCAAAAGCTCTGTGCAAAGTGGGTGCCGCGTGGGCTCACAGTCGACCAAAAACAACAACGAATTGATGCTTCAGAGAAGTATTTGGCGCTGTTAAACCGCAATAAAATCGAATTCTATTGTCGATATGTGACAATGGACGAAACATAGCTTCTCTATTACAAACCAGAATCCAAAAGACAGTCAGCTGAGTAGACAGCAGTCGACAAACCGAATCCAAAGCGAGCAAAGACCCAACATTTGGCTTGTAAGGTGATGGAGTCTGTATTTTGGGATGCGAGGGGAATAATATTCATCGACTATCTCCAAAAAGGAACCACCATCAACAGCGACTATAACTGTGCACTTTTGGATCGATTGAAGGCAGAAATCGCCACGAAACAGCCACATTTGCAAAAGAAAAAAGTGTTGTTTCACCAAGACAATGTACTGTGTCACAAATCGATGAAAATTATGGTAAAATTTAATGAATTGGGCTTCGACCCACCCACCGTATTCTCCAGATTTTTTTTTCTGTTTCCAGATCTCAAGAGAATGCTTGCTGGAAAGAAATGTAAGTCCAATGATGAAATAATCGCTGAAAATAAGGCCTATTTTGACGAGAAAGAGAAATCGTACTATAAAAGTGGTATCGAAAAGTTGGAAAATTGCTATACTCGTTGTATCGCTCTCGAAGGCAACTATGTTGAATAATATAATCGAGTTTTATCAAAATTATGTTTTTTTTTACTTATCCTACGGACTTATTTAATGGCCAACTGGTCATACGACATGGCTGCTCGAAAAATTGGCAGATCATCTGAATGCCACAAAAGACATGCGTCTTGCATATTATTGTGTGACTAGTATAAAAGCCCGTCGGGTTGGAAGCATTAACGCTAAGCTGTAATTATTTTTTGCCATTATTGCTAGTGCTTTTATTAGGATATTAGCTTTTACCCGGCGGGCTTCGCTGCACTGCGCTTTAGTCCCCTAAAAAATGTGAACGTATAGTGAGGCCACGCCCTTATCCAATTATTTCTAACTATTGTTGTGTGTCTGTTTGTTTGATGGTTATTTATTAAATGTCCATATTTGTACTTACAGTGACTGCCGCTTCGATGAATAGACCCTACATACCAAGCGTGGTATTTTACTATCAAAGCATGTACAATTTTAATGATTTTTTTAAAAGTTTGTGCGACTATAGTCCGACCATTCCCATTTCTTGTGAACTTTCCATTTAAACAAAATTTTGAGAAATTTGAGTTGAGTGAGAAACTATATTCTGAGTTTCAATGTTCTGTCATTTTACTTCCAAAGCTATTCGATATCAAAAAATTGGCTTATAAGGACAGAACCACACTCCCTTGTCCAATGTTTGTTCAAATTATCTATAAAAAGACATAACTAAATGTTAACTCCATTTTGAGTTTCACTGTTCTGTGACTTTTAATTCCATAGCTATTCTATATCAAAAATTTGGCTGGTATGGGTGGAACCGCACCCCCTTGTCCAATGCCTTTTCAAGTCTTCTATTAGAAAGACATTAATAAGTGGTAACTCCATTCTGAGTTTCAATGTTCTGTAACTTTTACTTCCATAGCAATTCGATATCAAAAATTTGGCTTATATGGACGGAGCTACACCCCCCCTGTCCAATGCCTTTCAAGGTTTTGTTTTAATATTCTATGACTTTTACTTCCATAGCTATTCAATATGTAAAATTTGTCTGGTATGAGCGGAGCCTTACCCCCTTGTCTAATGCCCGTCCAAGTCTTTTATTAGAATGACATCACCAAGTGGTAACTTCATTCTGAATTTCAATGTTCTGTGATTTTTACAATTGTCGGATCGTAATTAAATGCAAGACGCATAAAAGAAATGCGATTGGTATTGTGTATTGCTGCTCTGGAGGCTCTTCTCGCAGCACGTTGTTCTTCGATCCGTATTTCGCGATGTTCTTATCGCAGCACGTTGTTCTTCGATCCGTATTTCGCGATTTTCTTGTGAAGAATTTTGGCGTAAAAGTGACATTCGATTCCTGGCTTGTTCGTTGTCTTCTGCGCGCTCCCCTTGTGTCTGCTGTGAGCGCAGCACACTCATATGATTTGTGTGCCGTGAACGGCGACCTATATTTGCACGTGGGCGCGGCATTTTGTACTGCAATATAAGTTCTTTAATTTTTTTTTTTTTGTTTGTTATAGTTGGGGTAGGGAGGCTGCCCTTTGTTGTCTTACCTGTTGCTTGTTTACTTTCTTCAATAGCTTTCAATAATACAATTAATTTACTTTCACTAACACCTTGGGTTAATTTATTAAAATGTATGTAATATTTAATTTAAATAAATTTAACTTCAATTTAATAAGTTATTTTTTTCGTTTGACTCCCACGCACTTTTCTCGAAAACAGTTTATGCATGAGTCGGTGTCGGAATACTTAACGCCGGCACACGCCGATTAAGCACCCAACGCCTTTAGCGAAATACAGCATAGGCTTATCGCGCTAATCTCTATCGGGCAAAACACAAAAAAACTAAATATTACGCCATCTGTTGGACGAATTCAAACTACACAGAAACACTCCTCACGTCCCATAGAGCATGTATATAAAGTTTGGTCAAAACTGGTGCAGTTGTTCTTGAGTTACTGTGCAAAAACAAAAAGAAACTAAATATTGCGCCATCTGTCGGACGAACTTCAAACTACACAGAAACACTCCTCACGCCCCATAGAGCATGTTCATAAAGTTTGGTCAAAATCGGTGCAGTAGTTCTTGAGTTACGGTGCAAAAACACAAAAAAACTAAATATTGCACCATCTGTCGGACGAACTTCAAACTACACAAAAACACTCCTCACGCCCCATAGAGTATGTACATAAAGTTTGGTCAAAATCGGTGCAGTAGTTTTTGAGTTTAGCCATCACGAACATACACGTAATTTTTATACGTATATATATAGAGATTATATATTACACAGGGTGTCCCGCAATTGAGTGCAACTATTTACGGAGCTGAAAGGTTATGTCGAGCTGAGCAAAAAATCGTATGGGAAGGGGGGGGGGGTCTATTTTCACATTCTTAGGAGCTACAGGGTTAATTAATATTTCACGATTTAGATTCACGTTATTGTTTCTAGCAGAAAAATTAACTTACATAAAGCTTATTTTGATAGCTTATTATCAGGGAGCGGATCGAGTCTACGCTTCGAAAAAATTATGTAAAGAATGTCTATGACGAAGTGCTCCAAAAAATAAGAATTGAGATTGGAAATTACTGCATATTTGTATCCATCGACGAAACTACTGACAAAGCTGGACGCCACGTAACAAACGCTATTTTCGGCCCCTTGCGAGAGGATGGACGAGGTTATCTATTAACGGCAGAAGTTTTAGAAAAAGTTAATGCATCGACAATAGCAACCCTATTCGATGATTCTTTGCATCTCTTATGGCCAGAAGAAGTTAGAGTAGATAGAGTTTGCGAAAAAATCCGCAGTCGATACCAAAATATCGACGCCTTAGTTTCGAATATAAAGAAGGTGTTCACAAAAAGCGCTTCCCATTTGGCTATATTAAAGGAAAAGGCACCTGATCTACCCCTGCCTCCAAAACCCGTAAGTGCATAGATGTATACATTAAATATTTTTAATGCATACATTTTACTTGGTCTAAGTAGGTGTTAACTCGATGGGGTACATGGTTAATTGCTACAGCGTATTTCGTTCAGAACTTTTCACGTATCAAAGGAGTCATCGATGCATTGCCAATTGATGCAGCTTGTGTCGAGTTTGCTAAAAAATTGCGTTCAAACTGAGTTGCTTTATATTCACAGTAATTTTTGATTTTTACAGAAACACATATTTGAAAGTTTACAGACAACAGGTACTTTAAGTATTTTTTAATTTTCTTTTGTGCTCAACGATAGTATTTTTTTTTTATTTTAAGGAAAACCGATTAATGAGATATTATTAATTTTGGATGGGGTACAAAAGGAACTCGAAAAAGCAAAAGGTTCTGTTGCTGAAGATGCAATAAAGAAATATAATGCAATTATTTCGAGCAATGAAGTACTTACTAAAATAAAAAAAAATAAACGGCATAATAAATGGGGCCTTAAGCAGCAAAATTCCGAAAAATGTAGAAATGGAAAATGTGGATGCTTTGAAATGGTCTCCACTCGTTTCTGCTGATGTCGAACGATCCTTTAGCACATTTAAGGCGCTTCTTCGGGATAATAGAATGCAATTATTGCCTGAAAATTTTAAAATGTACATGGTGGTTCAATGTTTTTATAACAAGTAAATATACTTGGTAGATTTTAAATGATTTTTTCATTTAGTGTTTTATAATTAAACATATACATACATGAATTTTATAAATATATCGTTTTATCGTTTGCACTTTTTACTTACTTTCCCTCAGTAATATTTAATATTGTTGGGGGTTGGAATTAACTTTAAAGGTTTTTTTTCGGTTTTTGAGCATTTATTTAGAAACAACGGTACAATGTTTATTATTCAAAGTATTGTCCATCGTTATCTACAACATTTTCCCATCTTTCTGGCAGCATATGGATTCCGCGCCGGAAGAACGACTCGTCTTTTGAGGCAATCCACGAATCGACCCATTTTTTGGTATCCTCGTAAGAAGTGAAGCGCTGCTCAGCCAAGCCATGCGTCATCGATCTGAATAGGTGGTAGTCGGAAGGGGCTATGTCTGGGCTATAAGGCGGGTGGGGTAGCACATCCCAATTCAGCGCCTCCAACGTTTCCTTGACGGTTCTTGCAACATGTGGCCGTGCGTTGTCATGTTGAAAAACCACTTTGTCGTGTCTTTTGCCATATTCCGGCCGTTTAACCTTTAATGCTCGGCTCAATTGCATCAATTGTTGTTGGTAGCGTTCCCCAGTGATGGTTTCGTTAGGTTTTAGCAGCTCATAGTACACGACACCCTTCTGATCCCACCAAATACACAGCATAAGCTTGGCGCCATGAATATTCGGCTTGGCCGTCGATGTTGATGCATGGCCGGGTGGTCCCCACGATTTTTTTCGCTTAGGATTATCGTAATGGATCCACTTTTCATCGCCAGTGACAATACGATGCAAAAAACTCTTCCTTTTATGCCGTTGAAGCAGTTGTTCGCACATGCAAAATCGCCGTTCAACGTCTCTCGGCTTCAACTCGTACGGCACCCAATTTCCTTGCTTTTGAATCATTCCCATGGCCTTCAGGCGTTTGCCGACCGTTGATAAGTCGACTTCCAATGATTCTGACAATTCTTGAAGGGTTTGACACGGGTCTTCATCGAGCAAAGCCTCCAATTCCTCATCTTCAAACTTTTTCGGCTGGCCCGGACGCTCTTTGTCTTCCGTATCAAAATCACCACTTTTAAACCGACGGAACCAGTACTCACAAGTAGAAATCGATGGAGCATAGTCCCCGTAAGCCTCAGTAAGCGTGCGTTGTGCTTCAACCGCTTTTTTCTTCAAATGGAAGCACAAAAGTAAACCTTCCCGCAAATTGCGTTTTGTTGGAACGAAAGTTGACATGTTTACAGAGAAAAAACTATATGTTGTTTACACTTCAGTGGAATGACACATACTGAAAAATGAAGCTTAGACAATGTGCTTTGAAATGAATATAGTCACAGGTGTGCCCGATGCGATCTATTGATAGTTACGCCATCTCTTAGAAAACCTTTAAAACTAATTCCAACCCCCGATATATTCATTTAAATAAATGCCATTTTGTGCCATTTTTGAAATTTCGTGTTGCCTTTTTTTTTGAGCTTTTAGGTCCACAAAATCCGCTACCTGCTCATTATAAAGGCATTTAAATCACCTTTCTAATGGCATATCAACAAACCCCACCAACTTAACCGTTACCGAGCTGTGATCGTGTGAAGATGAAATAAGTCGGTTGAAACTACCAAATTTCAATTTTGAGTGCAAATATCTCAAAATTTCGCGTGATAAATGAAATTTTTTTTTCGGATCAATTTTGTAAATTATTTAATTTTCTTTTCAATGACACCAAAAATATAAACATATCTTAAAAAATAAAAAAGTTGGCTGTACCAAAAAAAATTATACTTATAAGAAAACAATAATATGGTATTATCTACTACATAAGTAATTGTAATGTCATTATTTATCATTATTTTCTAATAAATGGCAGAAGTGGAATTTGAAATCACAAATGAATGCATTCTTTTACAGCTCTGAAGAATATACTGAATAATAAAAAGCATTTCAAGCCATAAGATTATGTTTTTTATTTCTATTCTAGAAACTTATTGAACAACCAGCTTATAGAAAAAGTTCATTCACTTGTCCGATTTCTACATTCGGGTTGAAAGTTAAAAGACTTACGAAGGCTTCTTAAATAAAGCAGTGCGTAATACATTTTGAACTCATTTTCTAAAATAATTAATAACGATTGCATATATGACCATGAGAGAAGAAAAACGAAAAACTGAACAGCAACTAAACAATAAACGCACAAACACAAATCTCAAGTTTTTTGTTGTCAGAAAACAATCAGAACAAGTACAATAAACGTAGTGATTAATCGGCATCCGTATCCTTTGAGTACATGTCTCCACATACATATGTAACGACAAATAGCCCAATTTCTTCAACAAACAGAAATTTGTAGCCTATTATTAGGCGCACAACAAAAACCACTCGTAAAATGAAAATCACTGTGTGATGTTTTAGTTGTTAAACATCGTATGGAATGGTGAACAAGGATATTTGTACGGGATGTAGTGCTAGAGTTTAATATTGCACACACCCAACAATTTTTGGTTAACTATATTCACTGGTTGTCTTAATAAGCAGGAATTTAATTTTTTTTGTTTTTTTAGTAATCATTTTAAATAAATATTTGTGTGTTGAAAAAGTGAAATATCAACCAAAATCAAAAGTAATTAGAATTTTGTCATCTTTTATCAATATTTTCCATTGAGTGTTATTATGTGTAGCAAATCGATTTTCAACAATATATATCTATAGAAATTGGGCTGCCGACAAATCAAACCAATTTTAGCCAAATTTAATAGCAGTTTTCGGTGCTAGCGACAGGAAATACTCAAAGCAAAAAAAATTGGAAAAAACTCAGTTGAAATTTATATTTAAGTGCATTTTGTAGAAAAAATTCTTAATAAAAATTTTTCCGATTTAGACTTATTTTTCATTGATAAACTAACAGGCATTTTTTTAGTTAAATTTTTAAAAATTACTATAACGTTGAAAATATTTGAACATTATTTTTTTGAGTGTAAATGCACACAAGGTAGCACAGTTTATGATGATAAACGTTGCCAGTTGTCAAATGGCAAATTTTCAGTCATAAATTATGAAATGCACACAATAAAACAAGCACAAATACATTTGCAAACAAATACTTATACACACACACACACTCACAAACATCTATTCACAAAGTCACATGCAAAATCACGCAATATTATTAACACAATGACAACAATTTTGGCTAAAACATGCAATTATGGTACTATTTGGTATACTTGTAATCAATGCGTATTTTGGTATTGGCAATATTGCTATTTTTTAATGCGTTTATATGTGCGAAATGTATGACGTTTAGTTACTTTGATATTAAATTTAAATTTTTATTTTAAATGGTTTGATTTTAAATATAGTTTTGTTATAATACTCATGGGTATTTTAAATGCTTAAACGTTAATGAGTTTATGATTGACAAATAAATTTTTATTTTACAGTGTGTTCCGCAAAAAAAAAGTGCATTTAATTATCGGGTTGTTCAAAAATTATCAATGGTTTTTTGAAGTAGAATTGCTCATCACTTTTTGGGGTATACCTACAGCCTTTATATAAGAAATCGGGAATTAACCGAAGCGGACCACAGTGGGCTTCTTTTCGTCTCCTATTGAACAAAGGTTGCTACTGCTCGGAGCACTCATACGTGAGCATGCTCCTTATATAAGCATTAGACATGGGTAACGCAGCGCTGCGTTGCGTTAACGAGTTGAAGCACGTCAATGCGTTACTGCGCTGATACACTTGTTTCAATAAAACTAACGCAGTAGCGCAGTAATGCTAATGACATTAGAGCAAAAGTAAAAAGTACTTATACAGCTAGCAAAAATTGCACATGTTGTATGGCGCAACGTGGATAGAAACAGAAAGTTGAAAGCGAACATTATTTCTCTATATAAATAAGGACAAGGGGTTGCGGGGAAGATGCTTGGAGTGCTTTTGAGTCTTCGCCATTCACAGGATGGTTTTATCAATATAATTAGCTGTTGGACGTGTTCTTGTTCAAAGCAGAAGTAAATTTGGATCCAACTTCAAACTTGTTTTGCATACCAGGAACGCGTATGCATCTGTTTGATAGTTCGCATCAAACCTTAAATGAAATACAGTTTGTCTGCATGCTTGAAGTTTAATATATCTGCAGTTGTGGTGGTTGATTTAATCTGCGCTTCGTTTAGTTATATTTCATATTAATTACTTATGAATTTAATAATCTTTAATAAATCTATTAGCAGAAAGATTTATTTAGATCAGATATATTGATTAAATAATTGATTTCATTTATTTTTTCTAAGTGAAGCCAATTAGCGCTAAGCATTCCACAACAAAATTCACCGCATTCGAAAAATTAACCACATAACGCAACGCGTTGGCCCTCATTGCGTGTATTAAAATCTTGTTGATACAGGAATCATAGCATTTCAAACTACGATATGGCGCAATTGCGTTAACGCATTCCGCTGATACAGTAAACTGCGTTTTAGTTGGTGTATCAACGCAGCGATTTTAGCTGCGTTACCCATATCTAATAAGCATCCTTTGTCACCTCAAGCATGTCCTTGTAGATCAGTTGACCAATCTCGGCTTCGCCAATAAATGGACGTCCCAGAATGGTCAATCTTATGCTTGCCACCGCTGGGTACTGGCACAGAATGTGTGCTCCTGTTTGCGGCTCCTCTAGGCACAACCTACACGTATCGTCCTCGGTCAGAGTCATCTTCCTGAGATGGTACATGTAGGGACCGTGTGCTGGGACCAGTGCAGAAAGCCAGCTTAAAGTCTTTCGATTGTATCAGATAACTTTTCCTGCCTCACTACGAGACCACTTCACGGCCGCCTTTGATTGCCTGCAATTAACATCTTCTTTCCACCTTTTACGGTGTTCCGTGTCCGCCCATTGCCTAATAAGGCCTGCCACCATGTTGTACGTGGCTCTGGTCCACAGAATTCTTCTGCTGATCCTTCTCTTGCTAAAGAATCAGCATTTTCATTCTGTTCTATGCCAGGATGGCCTCTCACCCATGTAAGTGTGAGCTCATTTATCTGAGGGCACCTATTGAGTTTGGTAAGACATTCTATGGCCAAACTGGAGATGGTGTCTGTCTGTTGCATGCACCTAATCATCGACTGATTGTCGAGGGCAATACAATTTCCTTGCCATTGACCCGGCCATCTATCAGGTTGTCCAGCGCATACACTACACCAAGCATTTCCGCCTGGTATACAGACACAAACCTCCCTAACCTCAGTACATAGGACAGGCTTAACTCTTCTGAGTAAACGCCTGCCCCAGCTCAGCCATTCATCAGAGAGCCGTCTGTGAATATACTGATATCGTTACCAGCGATTTCTTCACAAACGGCTCCATCTGTTATAAGAGTTTTATAACATTTTTCTGATATTCTTACTCTCTGCCTTCAATCCATAGGCATACACGTCTCCCCGACATCTCTTTGTACAATATCAAGGATGCACATATGACCGTGTAGGGCAGTTAATGCCATTTGAAACCACAAGCGCGTCTACACTGAAACAGAACCCTCTTGGCTTTGTGGACCCTATCTTCTACATGTTCGTTCTAGTTCAGTTTACTATCAAGAATTACCCTTAAATATTTAACTTTCGTGAACATGTTGATTTCAGCTCCAAAAAGTCTGAGTGGTGCTCTCCTCACTTTCTAGTAAAGAGAATATTGTCAGATTTTCCCTGCGTTCACGGAAAAGCCTTATTCTCGACACCACTCCTCCACCATTCGGAGTGCTTCCTTCATGATGTCAGAAATGAACTAACTAATGTCAATGAACTAACCACGGACTATCAACGCAATTTCATCTGCATACCCTATCGTGTGTACATATGCCCGATTCATCTTGTCTAGCCAGTAGTGAGTTCACAGTTATGTTCCACAGGGTTGGCGATAACACCCCGCACTGAGGACATCCTCTGCTTACTCTACCTCTAGTCTTGACTCTACCTTTCTGCATGTAAGCAGCCCTGAGCTTGAGCATATTTTCTACCCAATTTGTTATCACTGGGCTAACATTGCGCTCTGTCAGGGCTTGCCGTAGCCTTCCAGAGCATATTTTGTCGAAAGCACCCTCGATGTCCATAAATGTGGCCATCGCGATGCCTCCTGCATGTAGCTTCGTTTCAGCAACTCTTACTAATTCGTAAAGAGCACTCTCCGTAGACCTACCTGCTCTATACGCATGTTGGCATCTACTCAGAGGATTATGCATTAGCAAAGTGCTCTCAAGATAGTCAACCATCACTCTTTCCATCGTTTTCCAACGGCTTCGCCTCCGCATAATACTTTTTTCGGGGCTTCGGAAGAAAGACAACTTTCGCTTCTCTCCAGACTCTCGGAAAGTACCCAGTCGCTGGACAAGTAACGAATATATTCCACAGCCTAGGTGCAATGAGATCTTCGCCCCATTGCACCATAGCCGGAAATATACCGTCCATCCCTGATGTTTTGTACGGAGCAAATGCGCGTCTAGCACTCCTCACCCCATCCATAGTGATAATTCTTTCGGCTTCCAGTCTGTCAACCCAGTGCATCCCTTTCCTCAAGGGTGTCCACGGGTAATCAGACCTAAAACTTCCAGGAAAATGCACCTCCATCAGAACATGCATCGACTCCTCTAGGTCCTCTGCCATGGTTCCATCGGTTTTTCGGATCAGTCCCAATTTGGAGAATGGGTCTGAAATAGTTTTCATCCCAGAGCAGAAGTCTCTCCCTACTGCCTTTTACGGTGTCCCTTTTTCGTGCCTTGTAGTCTGTCCATGTTTCTGGAGTTAACCCTCTCATTTGCCGATTGAAGGCCTTTCTGACCTTCTTCTTCAGAGAGTCGAGTTCCGTGCACCACTACGTTGTCGGATCACCCTCGTCTATTGAAGATGTTGGACATGCCACCACGTAAGCTTCGACCATGGCCGAACTAAGATGTTTGACATGGCTTTCCACTTCCGCTGTATTCCCTGGTACTTTTATAGCTTTTTGGGTCAGTGTTTTCCTCAACTTCGCCTCATATTTCACAGGATTTGTATTCTTAGGAATCCTAACCTTCCTACTATTCCGCTGGCGTCTGATTTCGCACTTGAATTCAAACTGGATTTATCTGTGGCTGGACATGGTTAGCCTATCCACGACCCCCCAGTTTTCTATTCTGTTCAGAATCTATCTACAAATAGGAGTTACATCAATGACTTCTGCTCGCCTCACGTCAACGAAGGTCGGCTGTGCTCCTTTATTTGCTACCAACAGATTGTATCTCTCCACAAATTCAAGCAATTGCTCTCCTCTGTCATTGTTGTTGGTGCTTTCCCACGCAGTATTGTGCGCGTTGGCATCACATCCCATCATCACTCCAATGTTTCGTTCCCCACAGTACTTTACCAGATTATCCACCTCTTTTGAAGGTGGTTGGTCCAGAGAGTCGTAAAAAAGATACGCTGAAGCTACTATACAAGCACCTACACCATCCCCGATTCTCACAACGGTGAGATCCGGGGAACATAGGTGGCATAGGACGAATCATATGTACCGCTAGTACACCATGTCTCACCAAGATACAAGTCCTCCGCATGTCATCTGTTACTGGTTGGCACAACATGGCCTTCCGCTCTGAGAGACCTTTAATTCTATTGTGAAGAATCTAAGGTTCTTGGAACATTGCTATGTCAATTCCATCCTCCTCCATTCAACGCATCATCATTGCTGATGCTACCCTACTATGGTGTAGATTGAGCTGACATTCCACAAGGTTTTCTTGGTACTGGCTATCGACTTTAGAGGGTCGTCCACCAGCTTCCATCGTCCTTTCTTTATGTGGAAGACTATCAACCTTAATAGGATGTCCACCTTCTCCATCATTGGCTGAAGAGCTAACAGCCGCTTTGGATTTATCGTTCCCTGACGCTGCAGCTTCGACAGCACTGGCTGACAATTTCACTCCTTTCGAGGTTTTATCGTCCACAGGGCCGGCAGGTCGCCTTGCGACTTCCCGCATCCTTCCACGGTTAAACCCTTTCGGGACTTCGCCGATTCGGGACTCGTCACCGCAGAGCACCTTTCCTTTTTATTATTTTTATTTTTGTTACCTATACAGATCCCACGATTTGGGAAGAAATAACCGACCGAACGAACAGAAATCCCCATTATCCGCCCTACCTTACTACTATACAACAGTGGTCTGCCTTGAGGAGACACCATTCGCGATCTAGTGCCTCTAGACCCTGCACCATCAGTGCAATCTCCCTCGGCATGACGTCTACAACCTTAGAAATGGGGGGGCATACAGCCTTTAATATTCATTGTACAGATATAAAATATATGCCAAAAAATCAGCAACATGGATTTTGTCACTTTTTTAATTAAGTCACAAAATAGCGAAATCTAAAAAGATTCACATTTTCGTATGAGAAAAATCATGCATAAAATGTTTCAGTAGCTGCTTATGTTGTTGTTATGGTTGTTGCTTTGGTTCGTGCCAAAATCACGAATGCACAATCGTGTTGTTTATTGAAACGAATCGTTTTACAAATATGTAAGCGAAATATGATATGAGCGAGATGTAATTGCATGTTCACACAGGGAGTTTAGTTTGAGTTTCCAGTACAAAGTTAAGTTTTGTCGCTGAACTCAATATAAACTCTAGAGTTTCCAGTACAATTTTGCTGAAATTAACTCATCTGAACTCAGTTTGCTTTCTGAGTTTATCAAAAGTCAATTTGAGAAATGCCTAAAAGTATGCTAATTTTCTGAAAAAAAAGCTACGTTCAGATGCAAATTTTTAGACCGTACTGTACATTTAGAGTATCGAATTTAAGTAGCGCTAATAAATACAATAATATTGCACTCACAAAAATTATAAAGTTTCCATTTTGAGACTCAAACATATTTAAAAACAAGACCTTACTAAAAGAATTGGTCAAAAAAATTAAAAACACCAAAAAAAATCTACATTCGAAGGATTTTTAACAAACCCTACGTTTCACCCTAGGGCCGTAATTTTTCAAAAAAAAACCCCTACATGAATGGGAATTACCCTATATGTGGCATCACCGATTCTACATGTATTGAAACTATTTTCTTTGTCAACTCATAACATCTTTCATAAAGCATACTTTACAAAAAAAAGCTTACTTATTTTCGTACTTAATAACCTCTTTCTTACTAATCGAAATATGTTTCAATAACCGTGATAAGAATAGCAACAAGTGCATTTAGATCAGCAACAACAACAATAAATTATAAAACTTTTCAAAGTTCTTGTCATAAACTTTCTACTCAACTTTTTATTGCTTAAACTTACTATCCACTACATCTTATGAGTGTGTGTGTGTAGCTGTGTGCTCGCATCAATTTTTGCTAACTTCCTGTCTATCTATCTATATGAGTGCCAGACGTTTTTGTCTTACAATTTAATCCTTTTTGTTTGATAAAGCATCTCAAAGGATGTAAAATTACTTAATATTAAGTCATAAAACTATTACCACGACTTTGCAGAAACTTTCCTTAAAATCTTCGGCACATCTTGGTCAATATGCTGCGTGAAACTTAACTTATGTATGTTCTAACATTGGGCACATGTGCGGCACAATATGCAGGTACACTCGTCTATGTTTGCATGTGGAAACCTACACATATAGTATGTTTGGCTGTGCTAGTCAGTAGACAAGGATTAGAATTTCTTAGTAGTTTGATTAGGTTTAAGTTTTCGTTCAACTTTTCTTACACATGCAGTTAGAATGCTTCGATAAATAGCTTGTATTTTTTTTTTTCTTCAGTCTTTGTCAAAATCTTATGACTTTAATAATTCTTCTAATATTAAAGTTACTGTTTGAAAATACAATAAAAAAAATCACACAACATAGTAGCGTAAGAAGATTTGATGTCAACTGACAACAGCAGTGCTTGCATTGAAAAACACTTTACAATTTGTACAAAACTTGTTGTCAATTTCAAGTACCAACTCAAAAACTATCATAACTCTCTACATATCTCTGAGTCCACTCGAAAGGACGTCTAATCCACTAATAATTACAATGAGCAAAGAGTATATATATTTAAGGAAGAGAATTTAATTCGCTCACTCAATTTTACTCGCTCAAAATTCAGAATACAAATAAGACTGTTGGGGAAGTGTTTTCGAAATGTGATATTCGAAAACATTTCTGCCGGTATTTGTGCAGTCGCCGTTGTTGTTGTCAGATTCTATACACTGGCTGAAACTGGTTTGACTGTTTTTTATAATAAATTCTGCACAATGTTTACATTTTGCATTGATATATTCTATACTGGTTTGACTGGTTTTTGTGTTATTGAAATAAATTTTCACAATGTTTACATTTTTGGCTGGACGGGCTTGCATGGATTTATTTCAATAACACAATTAGATATTTCAAATATTAGATATTATTTTCAGGATATGTATGAAAATAAATGCTTTTTTCCGAATTTCTTTGTTTTTAATTTTTTTAGGTCAAATAGGAAATTTTTTATATAATTCAATTTATGAAATTTTCCAAAAATTTCATAATTGAATTTGTTCAGTATGTACAATGTTACATTTTTTTGCTGCTTTTGCTTGCATAGATTTATTTCATTTCATTTCATACTTATTTCAAGTTGAAGCATGAAAATACGAAATGTTATTTTTTCAAAGTTTTTAATTATCTCAACTTAATGGAATTTATTTTGTTTCTTAAAAAAAATTGGAATAAATAAAATTTTTTTTACCACATTTTTTGCCTGCTTGCTGGTATATGGCATGCATTTATTTCAATATTCCAATTAGATATTTGCAAGATTCAGGTATTTGCATGAAAATATGAAAGGATTTTATATATATTTTTTAATATTTGTAATTACCTTCATAACATTTTTTTTAGGTCAAGAAGAAAATCTTGCATTTAATAGCAGCAAATTTAAAAAAAAAAAAAAGAGTAATAATCAAAGCGCCGCCTCCTAGCCGCGAACCCGGGCATTTTGCGTACAAGGGAAACGCTTAAGCAGTCGGCCACAAATCAGTTGAAGTAATTCTTTCTTAACAACAAATAAGAGCAAAATTCATGTGTGTGGGTAGCTGAAATGGAAGAAAGAAATTTGCATGCATCATTTGCAGGAATTCTAATCAGTCGATTGGTTTGACTGATCTTTTTTGAATAATAGCAAAATGCATGTGTGTGGGTAGCTGAAATGAAAGAAAGAAATTGGCATGCATCATTTGCAGGAATTCTAATCAGTCGACTGGTTTGACTGATTTTTTTGTTTTTGCGACTGCTTGGATTTTTTTGCTGCTTCTCAGCAGCTTTTTTTTTATTTTTTGGGTGGATTTCGTCGATAGTCAGAAATGATATTTTTATGATTTTGTCTATTTTGAAGTATGAAGGTATAGAAAAATCGCTATAACTTCTTTATTTCTGATTAGATTGAAATGCACCCAAGGACAAAATGTTAGCTAATTTTACCATATTTAACATGAATACATTTACAATTTTGTTTTACTAAACTTACTTATTTATTTTCTTTCTCTATGTTCTAGTTTCTATGTTGAAACTGTGTAACTAAACTAACTAAACGAATAAATATGAATAAAACGCTGAAAAGAACGTGTTGTAAGGAAAATATTCGTGCACGTATAAAATACAAATTTATTTCAGCTTCCGAATTAGATATTTGCAACTTTCAAATAAATAACTTCAAGGTATTTATTTGACAAATTGAAGTATTGAAGTATGAAAAATAACAAATGTTGACAAAAATTACCAACGGCTTTTCATATATGTATTGACCAATTTATATACTCTTTGTAAATATACGTTTAAACTCTGAATAGCCTAATAGTTAAAAATCATAATAAATTTTTTTAATTTTACAAAATAAACAAAATATTAATTTTCGGTGTTTTTAATAACCAATGAATATAAATTATTATATTGACAGAAAAACTCTTCATATTGAAATTATAAATTTGAACTTACCATGTCAAGAATCGAGACCACGTCATCTGAATGCTAGTCCAACACCTTACCCAAACGAATACGACGTGTATGATAAAAAGGACTTATATTTTTTTCATTAATTTTTCTACTTGGACTACGAAGAAATTTGGAAATTTCCGTGTCTGTTTTTTGTATAAATAATTCTGTTATAAATTTTATGTGAAAAAAGACTTGTATTTTTTCATAATTTTTTATACAAATGATAAATTTTTGTGATTTATAAAATTTATGAAAAAAAACTTCAACTTCCAACGTATAACAAGCACAATTAAAATTACTTTGTAAGCTTGTTTATAATTTTGTAATAAAATTTATTTTTATACAGAATCAAATAAAACAAGGAGAAAAACATTAATTTTATTAGAAAATTAGAAAAAAGCATGCATATGTTCCTCAATATTTGAATATATAATACATTGGATTAAATGAAACTTTTTACATAAATAAAATTTTATATATATGTTTTTCTCCTTGTTTTATTTGATTCTGTATAAAAATAAATTTTATTACAAAATTATAAACAAGCTTACAAAGTAATTTTAATTGTGCTTGTTATACGTTGGAAGTTGAAGTTTTTTTTCATAAATTTTATAAATCACAAAAATTTATCATTTGTATAAAAAATTATGAAAAAATACAAGTCTTTTTTCACATAAAATTTATAACAGAATTATTTATACAAAAAACAGACACGGAAATTTCCAAATTTCTTCGTAGTCCAAGTAGAAAAATTAATGAAAAAAATATAAGTCCTTTTTATCATACACGTCGTATTCGTTTGGGTAAGGTGTTGGACTAGCATTCAGATGACGTGGTCTCGATTCTTGACATGGTAAGTTCAAATTTATAATTTCAATATGAAGAGTTTTTCTGTCAATATAATAATTTATATTCATTGGTTATTAAAAACACCGAAAATTAATATTTTGTTTATTTTGTAAAATTAAAAAAATTTATTATGATTTTTAACTATTAGGCTATTCAGAGTTTAAACGTATATTTACAAAGAGTATATAAATTGGTCAATACATATATGAAAAGCCGTTGGTAATTTTTGTCAACATTTGTTATTTTTCATACTTCAATACTTCAATTTGTCAAATAAATACCTTGAAGTTATTTATTTGAAAGTTGCAAATATCTAATTCGGAAGCTGAAATAAATTTGTATTTTATACGTGCACGAATATTTTCCTTACAACACGTTCTTTTCAGCGTTTTATTCATATTTATTCGTTTAGTTAGTTTAGTTACACAGTTTCAACATAGAAACTAGAACATAGAGAAAGAAAATAAATAAGTAAGTTTAGTAAAACAAAATTGTAAATGTATTCATGTTAAATATGGTAAAATTAGCTAACATTTTGTCCTTGGGTGCATTTCAATCTAATCAGAAATAAAGAAGTTATAGCGATTTTTCTATACCTTCATACTTCAAAATAGACAAAATCATAAAAATATCATTTCTGACTATCGACGAAATCCACCCAAAAAATAAAAAAAAAGCTGCTGAGAAGCAGCAAAAAAATCCAAGCAGTCGCAAAAACAAAAAAATCAGTCAAACCAGTCGACTGATTAGAATTCCTGCAAATGATGCATGCCAATTTCTTTCTTTCATTTCAGCTACCCACACACATGCATTTTGCTATTATTCAAAAAAGATCAGTCAAACCAATCGACTGATTAGAATTCCTGCAAATGATGCATGCAAATTTCTTTCTTCCATTTCAGCTACCCACACACATGAATTTTGCTCTTATTTGTTGTTAAGAAAGAATTACTTCAACTGATTTGTGGCCGACTGCTTAAGCGTTTCCCTTGTACGCAAAATGCCCGGGTTCGCGGCTAGGAGGCGGCGCTTTGATTATTACTCTTTTTTTTTTTTTTTAAATTTGCTGCTATTAAATGCAAGATTTTCTTCTTGACCTAAAAAAAATGTTATGAAGGTAATTACAAATATTAAAAAATATATATAAAATCCTTTCATATTTTCATGCAAATACCTGAATCTTGCAAATATCTAATTGGAATATTGAAATAAATGCATGCCATATACCAGCAAGCAGGCAAAAAATGTGGTAAAAAAAATTTTATTTATTCCAATTTTTTTTAAGAAACAAAATAAATTCCATTAAGTTGAGATAATTAAAAACTTTGAAAAAATAACATTTCGTATTTTCATGCTTCAACTTGAAATAAGTATGAAATGAAATGAAATAAATCTATGCAAGCAAAAGCAGCAAAAAAATGTAACATTGTACATACTGAACAAATTCAATTATGAAATTTTTGGAAAATTTCATAAATTGAATTATATAAAAAATTTCCTATTTGACCTAAAAAAATTAAAAACAAAGAAATTCGGAAAAAAGCATTTATTTTCATACATATCCTGAAAATAATATCTAATATTTGAAATATCTAATTGTGTTATTGAAATAAATCCATGCAAGCCCGTCCAGCCAAAAATGTAAACATTGTGAAAATTTATTTCAATAACACAAAAACCAGTCAAACCAGTATAGAATATATCAATGCAAAATGTAAACATTGTGCAGAATTTATTATAAAAAACAGTCAAACCAGTTTCAGCCAGTGTATAGAATCTGACAACAACAACGGCGACTGCACAAATACCGGCAGAAATGTTTTCGAATATCACATTTCGAAAACACTTCCCCAACAGTCTTATTTGTATTCTGAATTTTGAGCGAGTAAAATTGAGTGAGCGAATTAAATTCTCTTCCTTAAATATATATACTCTTTGCAATGAGTCACTAATTGAAGCACAATGCACATCAATTGTACTATGATTAATTTCAAGCTTCCGCCGCGGCACTAATTTATATAATTAGCTTCAAGCGGGAGCCAATAAGCGGAGGCAAGAAAGGATATCGTCGCAGAGAATGAATCGAAAACAAAAGCCACAAGTTGAACTGTGGAAATGAAAGCGAACATCGATTGAGGACTATGATAAAGCGCATTTACAGATTTGTATGTGTATATGATACTCTTTCAAACGCATACACACGAAAACACTTATGCGTTTGATTGCCTTAGAACAGCATTGTTCAGTCACATTTTAATGTCAAAATGACTCGAAAAATATAGGACCTTGACTATGGTTGAGAAATCAAACCAATGTCGTCCTTGAAATAAAATAAAACTAATAACAAATCTCTAATAATAGTTTTGGAAATACTCGTAGATTGAAGAGACGGAAGAGGAACTTAATCGGAAGGGAGAACAATAAATGTTGATAATATTCGTGATGTTGATAATGATGATATTATGCTTTAAATGCTAAATGTTGAATGTTGGATGTTGAATGTTGAATGTTAAATTTTAAATGGTAAGTTTCAAATGTTGAATGTTAAATGTTAATATTGATGTTGAAGTTGAAGTTGAAGTTGAAGTTGAAGTTGATATTGATGTTGATGTTGATGTTGATGTTGATGTTGATGTTAATGTTAATGTTAATGTTAATGTTAATGTTAATGTTAATGTTAATGTTAATGTTTATGTTTATGTTTATGTTAATGTTAATGTTAATGTTAATGTTAATGTTAATGTTAATGTTAATGTTAATGTTAATGTTAATGTTAATGTTAATGTTAATGTTAATGTTAATGTTAATGTTAATGTTAATGTTAATGTTAATGTTAATGTTACTGTTAATGTTAATGTTAATGTTAATGTTAATGTTAATGTTAATGTTAATGTTAATGTTAATGTTAATGTTAATGTTAATGTTAATGTTAATGTTAATGTTAATGTTAATGTTAATGTTAATGTTAATGTTAATGTTAATGTTAATGTTAATGTTAATGTTAATGTTAATGTTAATGTTAGTGTTAATGTTAATGTTAATGTTAATGTTAATGTTAATGTTAATGTTAATGTTAATGTTAATGTTAATGTTAATGTTAATGTTAATGTTAATGTTAATGTTAATGTTAATGTTAATGTTAATGTTAATGTTAATGTTACTGTTAATGTTAATGTTAATGTTAATGTTAATGTTAATGTTAATGTTAATGTTAATGTTAATGTTAGTGTTAATGTTAATGTAAATGTTAATGTTAATGTTAATGTTAATGTTAATGTTAATGTTAATGTTAATGTTAATGTTAATGTTAATGTTAATGTTAATGTTAATGTTAATGTTAATGTAAATGTTAATGTTAATGTTAATGTTACTGTTAATGTTAATGTTAATGTTAATGTTAATGTTAATGTTAATGTTAATGTTAATGTTAATGTTAATGTTAATGTTAATGTTAATGTTAATGTTAATGTTAATGTTAATGTTAATGTTAATGTTAATGTTAATGTTAATGTTAATGTTAATGTTAATGTTAATGTTAATGTTAATGTTAATGTTAATGTTAATGTTAATGTTACTGTTAATGTTAATGTTAATGTTAATGTTAATGTTAATGTCAATGTCAGTGTTAATGTTAATGTAAATGTAAATGTAAACGTAAATGTAAATGTACACGTAAATGTAAATATAAAAGTGAATGTAAATGTATTTGTAATTAAAAATGTAAATGTGAACAGAAGTGTTTATGTTAATGTTAATATTTTTGTATAATTAAAAAATACCTCTTCCAATGCGATGTTTCATAAAGGAAAGTTGTCAAGGCAAAAACTCCAAAATAAGAGACACAGACTAGATTTTATTTCCTTCAGTTCTTGTAGACCAAGGTAAGCTCACATTTAAATGGCTGATCAAACAACAAATTTTGCAACAACAAAGCTGTGAGAACGCTTAACGTCAAATGATAAATACAACAACAACAATAAGAAAACTAAAATTCGACCAGTCGATTTTGACATAAAGCTTCCTTTTTACTGCAACTTGAGCCTACCTCTGCCATGTTGTAGACGACCTCCTTTTTTGGCTTGGAGTTCATATTGTGTGGAGAGCTAGATTTGATTAAGATAAATGGACTTCAGATTCGTTATCAAAAGTTGACAATTAACTGTTCTGTGTTGTTTTTATATCAAGTTACATTGTTATATTCTTAGTTCTTTCAGAGTTTTCTGTAAACCATACAAATTTCTTCACATTCTGATGATAATAATGAAAGAATCCACTTCCGCTGCATGCTATTTTGACTTATTTCCCAAAACTACATCTTGCTTACATTCTATGAAAATCCATGCGTTTGTTTTGAATTTCATTTGCACAACGTCAAAGGATTACGCAGCAGATTGCGTTTAAAAGAGGATTTTGAGACCAGATGATGCAGTTAGAGTTTTTCCCTCCTCTTTATACTGATTGAGGTTTATTTTATTGGTTCTTACTGCTCAGCTAAAATACACCATCGTGTTTTATGAACGCATTTGGTATATGTGAATGCTGCGTTTGGTTTAGTTAGTAGCTCAAGTTGATTTCCATTGAACACGTTATTACAACATCCTCAGCAACTTTTGCGCAGTTTCACGCACGACTGATTCTATCGATGAGATTAGTTTTTAGCCTTCTGACGTGTGCTTTTTTTAGTCTTTTAGTTTTGACAACAATAATCTGAGCGTAATGTTTGTGCCACAAGACCGGATGAAGTATGAAATATAATATTTAGAGAACGATAACTTTAACTTTTGTAATGGATATTTTTGTAATTGATATACAATTTTTAACTAAAAATGTCGCATTATTTAATAAATTCAATTCTAGCATAATTTCTGGCAAATAAATAAAAAAGCTTTAATACCTAATAAATTATGTGCCCAAACATTGTTTGCGAAAAATAAAACTTGGCACTGGGGTGTAAACAAATGTGTAATCTTTCTAATTACACTGCACAGTGGTTCTCAGTACTTTAAAAAAGATTTTAGTGCTAGTTTAAAAATATTGTGAGCATTTTTCCGAGAACTTCAAATAACATTTTTCCCGAGAATGTATCTAAAAAAAAAAACGGAATGGGCATTTCAGCCCTTGAAAGGACTTTGGCCGAACTTCTTATGATCAGTTGTGTTGTATGTGTTGTGAAATGTTTGAACACAAATTATGGCGAAAAACAATGAAGATATTTTCGATTCGCCTTTAATCAGTTCAAATTTTGTATTACTGGACCATTGAAAGATGTTTGCACTGAAGTAGCAAAATATATAATTTTTTTACTACCTAATGAATGAGCTAAAAAAAGAAATTATTTTAGGATAGCTAAAAAGCTTATGTGAATAAATCTCCAAAAACAGGGTCACAAAACTCACTGTGCTACGTTCAAAAACATTTATATATTTAAAATTTAATGAACAAATATCAATTAAGTATATGATTCAATTATATCTTACCTACTGGCAAATTAAAAAAAAAAACAATATACACTCCAATGAAGTTAAGCTTTGTTTACACACTTACATCGTCTTGTACACGTTCCGTATAGTTTTCAATAACGAATTTTCAGTGAATCAAAATTCTATCCTTATCACTGTTTTCTCAATTGTTGCATTAAAAAATCGACGAATTATATACCCATCGTTTGTAGTGTCGAATTCAGCCTTTTCTCTATCTTATATTAGGCCCATTCTTTTTTTGAATTCTTATTGTATATGCTTAAAATTCGGTTTTTTTTTTTTTGTTAACTCGTATCTGCAGACTTTTAAGAGATATTTTCTTAGTTACATATTTGATTTCAACGTTGAAACTAATTTTTAAAACAGGATCGCCATGTTCCTATTCACTATAAAAAACACTTGGAAATTTATCAAGACTGAATAATAAAAATTGTAATAATTTCAAATAAGTAATTTATCAGAGGTCAGAAGAAATGAAAAGTTCCAAGAGATTCCCGTTTTCAGTAAGGCCTATCATGAGTAATTTTTTCGCCCGGAATCGAATAAGAGAATTGCAGTTTTTAAAATTAAGACCCTTCTGATTTTTTACACTCATGAATATTGACTGTTGAACAAATTTGCATTAAAAATTTGCAAAAGATAATCCCATAACAGGCCTGAGTACAGCCGGTATAAGGCGTGGAAAGCAAGATTAATGAATTGAATAAATAAAATTCATTACTTAATTACATTGGATTTATCACTTATTTACGGTGACAATGGTACCATTATTAATTTGAATCAAGTAACAAATCAAGACCAGGGGCCGAATCGACGTTTCCATAAACATACAACTCGTTACTTAAAATTGTGTTAATTGAATACAATTCAATGACTAATTGAAGACGAGTCCGTGAAGAGTTGTACGTTCTCGGAAGCGGCGATTCGTCCCCAGGTTTGTGCTTAAACTAAACCATATAACCAACGGTATTTCTGTAAGGATACGATGATGACGCCTCTATACTTTTCAATATTGCTGCTGAAACATATTTCTGCAGCTCGAAACCATGCCTCTTTTTTTTTCAAACCGCAATATTTCGTAACTTACACTCACGATGTTGCTAAATAAAAATTTTCTTTTTCTTTCGATTTTTAATAGTTTTTTGTTACAAAAAACCACGAATTTCTTTCCAGTCAATTCTTTTTTTTTTTAATTAAAAATTATTTATTTCTTAGACTTAATCTTCTTAAGGTAGAATTCCAATTCCTTGCCTTCAAGAATGTAACCATCGACACGGCCACATTGTCCAGGGCGGGATGAGATGCAGGCTGCAATATAATGAAAATTTAATATATTAGTAAAGGGTGTATAATTTAGCTCATGTTTTCATATAAATTAAAAATAATCAGAGTAACTATGACAAGCTAAATCACACCCAACAGGCTTGTGCCGCACTTAAAACAAGTTTGGCACAATAAAATTTGCTGGATCGCTTTGAGAATTTAACATCATTTGTATATATTTCAGTGAATGCTAACAATTCGACAACTTACCCAAGATACGTCCAGAAATGAATTGATCTTCCAAAGCTTGCTCAACCTTGGCGTACTTTTGACGCTCCAAATATTTCTTCATGACTTTTTCGCTGCGCTTCTTGTTCAAAACATCATTTTCATCTTCTTTTTGTTGATGCTTAGGGTTACGCTTGCGTCCAAGTGGCAGCACGTAATGGGATTCATACCATTGACGGAATGGTGTGGCATCAATGATGATGATGGTGTTCTTTACCAATGTCTTGGTACGCACCAACTCATTGTTTGAGGCATTGTAGACAACATCGACGACACGAGTTTTACGTGCAATACCCTCGGAAGCCCACGAAAAATTGCCGTTGTCCAAACGAAGAGCACGGAATTTTCTATTGCCACCGCGTGTGCGAACAGGATGAACGCGAGCAACACCGATCTGAAAGAAGAAAAGATGTTTTAATGTGTTTTTGTTTGAAGAATGACAATAGCCAAAATTGGAGCCATGAAGATTCCACAAAAGTTAGTATAAAGCACAAGTTAAATAAAGTAATCTTCATTGTTTCACTCCAATCAATTGCAGTCTACTTTTCTTACCTTTGTGTTGGCAGCTGGGCGACCCAACTCGAACTTACGCTTCTTGCGTAGGGACTTGCGTTTGCCACCGGTGGCGCGGCGCTTGTGTGAGCTATCGCGGCTGATACCTGTAAAGCAACAACAAATTAATACAACTCACTATAAAAAATTAAAACAATGAATCCTAAAATTTCAAGAAAATCCACTTTGAGGTTATAAAAAATTGACCGCCGACGCCATTTTCAAGATATCAATAATTTAATATCTATTAGCACGATTTTTTAAGGAATTGTTTCACTAGACTTTAAAGTAAATTGTTGAGCCACCATTTTAGGGCTATACTTTTAGTCGAATTCTGGCTTTTTTTCTTACTTTTGCAGTAATCACACAGAGTTCACATATCTCACGCAAATATTAAATACATTTTCAGTCCTTTGTATTAAAGTTTCTTTTGCACATAATTTCACTTGAATTGCTGCATAAAAACAACCGATGTTTGAAGATTTTCTTGAAATTTTTAAACCATTTCATAAAATTAACACTCACCCATCTTGAGTAAAAACAGAGAAAGGAAAGGAAGCAAAAAAGAAACGCAAAATCTCGTGTCAAAATTTTTTTCGCTGAAAAATTGTAATAGATGAGTTAACTTGATGGCAAAAATGACAGTAGCTAGTAAAAGATTTCGAGCACTAGAGATGTGAGAACTGACATAGAAAAATTTTGGTACAATTTGGAAGAAAAAATAATCAAACAGGCTTGCCACACTTAGCCCAGACACGGACAATTTATTGTTGTTTTGCGGGTACAAATAAATATTTTTCTTTTCTTTTAAAGTGTGCTAAGTGTGACAAGCCAAAAAGCATTTCTTGTCTGCATATTTACCGTTTTATTCTTATGCGGACCTTACACGGTCAATCATTTGACATCAATCATGTTTACGTATGAATACGAGCCTTACACGGTCAATCATTTGACATCAATCATGTTTACGTGTAGATTGATGCTATCCTTTACACACATGAATTATACTGTAAAATGTTTATTCCTTATTATTTTTCATGGTATACAGACATTCCAGGAGTGACACGGACGATTGCATAGCATATATTGTACTGGCAAGTTTCATTTCATATAATTTTTTTTTCATCGATCAGAGTATAAAGCTCTTATAGACTAAATAGAAATTTAAAAAAATGTAATAATAATATAACTATACAAACTAGTTAATACGTAAGTGCAGTCCCTCTGAGAGTGCAGAATTTTTTTAATTTTGACCTGAACTCAAAAAATGTTGACCTGTTCTTAGTCGAGAAAAGAACATCAAAATAAACAATTTTTTCAATGTTGTGCTGGCTACGCTGATATATCGAGAAACGTCAAATAAATGAAAAAGTCTTCCGTGAAATAGCAAAACACAAAGCTAAATTCAAAATGTCGGGCAACATGCAATAACAATAGAGTTCAGCTACTACAGCTATATCGCACTTCCTCAGCATTAACCCATCTAAAGCCACTCCCCAGTAATCATTGAAAATATCAATGTTATGGATACCCGTGACCACAAACAAGTTAATGTGGGAAAAATTTACCCACCAATAAATGGGTTGGGCAACGAAAGTTATGTTGAAGATACATTCACTTCTTTGTAATGTTTTCGTTAATGCTATTTTATGTTTTATTCTAATAAATATTTGTAATTTGTAAAGAAGGAGCTCACTCTTTAATAAAATGTCAATACAATGTTCACTATTTTCTTAAAATGTCAAATGGTAGCATTTGAAAGCAAAACTCTGAGAGCAAAAATCTGCAGTTTTTATACTTTTCAGATCAATTCGAGAATCAATTTTCAATTTTCGAGAATCGAACACGATTTAATTTTAGAGGCCAACATTTTTTTGAGAAAAGAACACAAAAAGTGAAGAACTCTCAAAGACGGCAGAAAAAAATGTAGAATTTTTCGAGAAAAGAAAACGCCATTAGATACTAGACTTCTAATCAAGCATCACGTGCCATAATACTTAGCATGGGATCTTTTAAGAATTTACTTGAAACATCACTAAATAAGTCAGACATATTAAGGATTTCGTTTGTGTCATGAATGCAACGAGTTATAGCCCAATAAACACTGAAATTTTCTTTCTCAAGTGTTGTGGAATTTTCTTACCAAGTACCCTGGTAATCGAACTCAATATCAACTCAAAATCTCCAGTCTATTTCAAATGCAAATTTTTATATGTCAATACTTGGTTCCACATTGTAATACTTCAAACTGGCAAGACTGTTTATGAACCATTTTGAAATGAAAACTTTAACCAACAAAATTAAAACAAATTAAGCATCAGAAGAATAAAACACATTTCAATCATTAAAGGTAAAAGGAAATATTGGAAATGCATCGAAAAAAGTGAAAAGTGAAGTGATGCAGGTAAAGGAGCTTTTTTTTCTGTCAGGGAGCAGTGCAGCACAGCTGTAGACTCCTCAGCTCCTGTGCAATTGAAATGAATTTAATTAAATTTAAATATTGATATTTTGAACATTGCTTAATATAGATTTTTTGTTTTTATGCATATTATTTGAAACATAAATTAAAAAATAAATTTGAAATAAAATAAATGGATTTTTATTTGTATTTATAACTCATGCGAAGAATTTAAATAATAAAAATGGACTATAATTATACTAGATATCATTTTGAGAAGACATTTGTTCTCAACTTGAAAATAACACTTGTAATCAAACTGTGAAACAAACCTGATATCGAGTTGAGAAAACATTGGAGAACTTATCTTCCACATTGAAAAATAACACTTAGCTATGAGTTGAATTTAAGTGGAGAATATATTGGAGAATCATGGTACAGTTTTTGTTGAGAAGATACCTAGTAAAATTTGCTTGGATAGATTCGATTCTATTTGAGTGGTGAAGAAAAAAATGGTTCCAAATAGTTGAGCAATATTTCAATTGAGGCCTTATGAGTGATGAGTAGAGAGTTTTGAGGGTATAAGGATCTGAAAATTCTTTTGAGTTTCTTTTTAAGAACCCAACCATTGAACTAGCTTTGTCTACAATAAAGCCAAAATGATCGCTAAAATGTATCCTTTGATCAAAGGGAACACCTAAGTCCTTTTTTTAAAATATTTCTGCCTAGATTAATTTAATTTATAGTATAATTCCAGGTAGTAGGGGAGGTCAATCTAGTGAATGAAAGAACCTCACATTTAGAAATATTCAGTGGTAGGTTATTGAGAGTACACCAATATACAATAGAATCAAGGTAAATTTTAAGAAGATTACAATCATTCGTATGCTTAATAGATCGAAATAACTTCAGATCATCCGCAAAGAGAAGGCACTGGCAGTGATTTATTACCGTGGGAATGTCATTAATGAAGATTAAGAAAAAGAGGGGACCCAAATGGCTACCTTGAGAGACTCCTGAAGTTACATGAATCACCTCGAATAAACAATTATTGATTTTTACTAGTTGTTGCCTATTCTGTAAATAGGATGCAATCCAATTAAGAAAATTTGAGTGCAGACTTAGAGCAGAGAGCTTATCGAGTAAAGTTTTATGGTTAACTTTATTAAATGCTTTTGCAAATTCTGTAAAAATGACATATGTTTGATAACCTTTAGCTAAGTTATCAATTATGTAATTACAGAATTTATTTACATTTGTGGTTGTTGATCTCCCTGAAAGAAACCCATGTTGCTTTAAAGATATTGTATTTTTCAAACAGAAAGAAAGCTTCATATATACAATTTTTCGAAGGTCTTTGGAATAAAAGTTAACGGATTACTCTATAATTGCAAACGTTTTGCTAAGGCCCATTTGTCAAAAACGCGTAGAAAAAGAGAAAACGAATAAGCATCAAAACAGATAAAAAGTTAAACTTCGTATTGATTTTGACAAGTGATGGTCGACGCTCTAAGAATATAGCCAGATGTCAAGGCTAACTTCTTTTCATTGTGCCATGGTCTAACTTCTTTCTCTTAATCTTCATATCGTCGGCTGAGTAAAATAAGGTCGCGTGTGAAAGTTTTCGTGTTTTGAGTTAATGATACCATCCTCAATTTCTAAAAGGAGATCTTTCGAATGCCGCCATCAATTTTTTATATCTCTTTTAATATTCGAAATATTCAGTAAAACATTGTCGTATGTGACACTCAGTTATTGTTTGAATAAAATATTGTTGTATGTGCGAAGAACTATCACATACGATAATTTTTTCATACAAATTCAGACATCTCTGTGCTGAGTAAAATAATGTCGTATGTTTTCGTTGTAAGAATGTAAGTTCAAAAATACATTTCAACGAATACTTAAGCTGATAAATTAAATTCGAGGCTCTTTAAAAAAATCCAGATGTTCTAAGAAAAAAGAATGCGTAGTCTTTCTATACTTCACCTTAAGTTGCGCGTACTTATTCCATTTTTTCTATAAGTAAAAATTGATGTTCCATAACTGTTGTAAGATCTAAATTGTTTCTTAATATATTTTTACTGAACTGAATTTGAATTCATTTATATATCAGTTTTAATTTAATGAATTTTATTTTATATTAAAATGTTTGCATAATTATTTGTCGTATGTCATACAAAATATTAGGCTTAGCACATAAACATGTTTGTAAATGGCACATACGACAAAATTTTACTAAAGAAAATCTTCTGTATATTGTTTAATAATCCAACTTGTGAGGTAAATGATTTGTAAACTAATAGTCTTTTGCCCGTATATTTGCAAATATTTGTACAATACTTGGGGGTAAAAATAAAATTTACCTTCAATGTATTGAGTAATTCAATTCTAAACATTGATTGCGATTTCTCAAAACCTGCGAAATGTAACATACGAACTGATTTTACTCGGGCGACGATATGTAACGTACTATTACACTCCGACTATTTTCGTTTTTCTATAGCATTTCGTCCATCTTCCATCCTCCATCTGACACTGAAAATTTTTTCAATTCAATTAATTTTTCTGTGTGGCTGTCACCTCTCTGCAGACAATGGCAAACCTTAGTGCCAGCTTACATTAGTCTCACTTCACCGACTCATGATGTGAGGCAGCTGCCAAATGCTCACACACATACATTACCTCACTTTGATCTTGATTAATTCAATCTACAAATTCTTCACTTTTGGAGCTCTATCGAAGCATAAATTTGCGTTTTATTGCAATTAAATATATTACTTTTCATTCCATTATCATTTATCCATTGTTCATTATCACTAAGGAATTTTGCACTAAAATGCTGAAATACAACAAAGAAACCTACCAACGACGAATGTCAAAGCAAAGAGAATAATAATAATCTCACTGAGCCTACAAATTTTGAAACTCTTTCTTCACGAAAATTTCACCTTTCCACTTCCTCATCTCTTCTGTAGACGTCAAGGTGAGTCGGTTGAGTGAAGTCAGTCTAGACCATGATACAGACAGGCATTCAGAGAGTAAAAACTGTCATGAAAAGTTTCTTGAGAACCATGGCAGAATTATAAGGTAAGGTCATCACGGAGAGGAATGGAGTAGAAAGCAGAATAAAGCTACATTGATGTCAAAATCAGCTGTTCATCGCGAATTTCTTTATGCTCACGTTTTGCAGTTGTTTTTAGGTTAAAACTGTTACAGTTTTTTTTTGCAATTTTAAGACTTCTTTCACATTTTATAGTTTTTATTACACTTTTTATATAATATTTTCACTCAAATTAGCACAAATTTAATACCCGCGACCGCACTGTTTGCAACTTGGAAAGATAAAATATGTTCTTCATATGCAATTTCTACGAAATTCGTCGTTTTGACATTAATGTTGCTTCTCATTATCCACTCTTCGGTGACGCGTGAGAGCACTTAGTATCATGGGCCTACCTTATCATTGCATCATGCTTGAGAACATAAGCCGTTCGGAGTCAGAATAAAACATGTAGGTCCAGTTATCGATCATTTGTGTTCAAACATTTCACAACACACACAACACAATTGATCATAAGAAGCTCGGTTAAAGTCCTTTCAATGGCTGAAATGGCCATTTCGTTTATTTTTATTACATTTCTTAACTTCCGTTTGAAGTTGATACCATTTTGTTATAAATCGTTTACAAAAGCAAAAATCTTTTACAAGTAACCAGCTGTTGCTAGAATTCAGCAAAACAAATGTCAAAATGGACACTGTCTTATCGACAATCAGAGGGAAATTTCATTTTCGCAGAAAAACGGTGGAAGCAAAAGCAGATGTGCGACAGCAGCTGAAAATTAAATAAATTCAAGAACGCAGTGATTAAAGTGAAATCTAACAAAAGTTTGTGTAAATTTAAAGTAATACTAACGTATTTATTATAAAATCGAAGCGAAAAAAAGGAGCTAAAGCTGAAGAAACAAATTTGTGAACAGTTATTGATTATTCAATAAATCCAACAGCCAACGTGTGAGTGTGTGTTTGTGTGCGCTTGAATGCGTCAGTCAATGCTTTGTGTGATTTCACAAAAACTAGCAAGAAAACTAAATTATTCTACGCAATTTGTCTAAAACAAGCAACTTTTACGTTCAGTATTGTTTTGGGAGACTGGCAAAGTTTCCGAATAAAAAACAAAATGGTTAAATAAACGAATTTTCAAGCAAATCCAACCTGAAAACGGGAAGGTAAAAACATTACCAAGAAGAAGCACAAGCAGTGCAGCAGCAGAAGCAGCAGCTGAACAGAACATTCGCGGAGTTCGCGTTAAAAGCGAGGTGAAGTAAACAATTATTCATCTGGCTCCAAAATAGTGTGTGGTGGTTGTGAAGTTTCTCAAACCATCTATAATATTAGGCACGTCCTTGAATCTTCTATGTATATTTCTGCTCGAAATTCCAAAATGTATAAAAGCTGCGATCTTAGAATAGGGATGGGGATTAAAATTATAAACTACTCTCGAGAGGCTTGCAAGTTTACGCTAAAGTGAAATATTTTGGTTTTAAAAATATACTTAGTCCTGGTTTATACTGATAGAAAATTGGCAATCAAGTCTTTCTCATTTGTGGATGAGAGCTGCAAAAATCAACATCATGTCGAGTGACAAGCTATATTAATCATCCTTGTGAAAGGGCAAGTTTTCTAATGGCGTTTTCTCGAATAAATTTTGCTATTTTGTACCCCCTGAGAATTTTGAAATTTTTTTGTTTTCGTTCTTTTCTCAAAAAACTCTGACCTCTATAATTGAATCGTGTTCTTTTGTCGAAAATGTTGGCTGCAAATGTAAAATAAATGCACCATTTTTGCATTCAAGATCGACGGTTCAAAATTCTGCCCTCAAATGTTACGACCTGAATCCACAAAAAAGTAATCCAGTATCGCGATATTCATTGAACGTGTAGATACAATATTGATTGGTCGTGATTCAGATAGCAAAATAGCTAAATAATTTGAGATTGCAATTCTGTCAATATATATTAAACGTGTAGCATATATGCAATTCACGATACTGCAGCGAAATAAGAACAAATCAAATAAAAATTACCTAATTGAATGGAAAAATTATTAACAACTAGTGTGCTACAGTAAAATAAGAATACAAATAAAAATAAAGTAATTCATTTATTTTTCCAGTAATTTGTGTGCAAGCAAGATAGCTACAGGCTTTTTTTCAAGCGTTGTTTTGTTCACTCTGAACACAAATTGTATGAATACTGACGCGATAAGTATTGAACGTGTAGCATTCAAGTGCGATTCATAAATATATGAATTTGGATTGCGATCCAAGTATCAGAATAAATATTTATCGTGTATCAGGCGCCTTCCGGAACACTTTAAGGTTGATTCAAAAACGTTTTGCATAACACATCAGTAAATTTACGCTAGGCATCAAAAAAATCAGAAATGTGTTGGGAATTCGTTTCATAACTAAATGAAAATATAAATTTATAGAATTATCTAAAAGTCGAATTTATTTGAAGTTTCTCAAAAATAAACAGTTTTTTCTGATCTTTTCTCAACTAATAGGGGTTTTAAACGATACTATACGTCCATCCGACCTGTAATGTCATCGCACATGTAGTATCGTTTGTGTCCAAAAAATCAAGTTGGATGGACATGTCCGATGAAAGATAAACATTTTTGACTTTTCTGTCATTAGGGGGTTTCATACAATACTACATGTAGATCCGACATGTAAAAAGTAGGAAGTAAAAACAATCAACAGCGTCTATTAACAATAAAACCTTATGCAGCGTTAGATTTATGAAATCAAGAATAATCAATACAAGTTGTGTTTTATTTTTTTGCTTATTTATTTATATATTTATTTACTTATTTATTTATTTACTTATTTATTTATTTATTTACTTATTTATTTATTTATTTTAACTGATTATTCGATGAAAATAATTCTTACAGACTATTATATACATCTAATAAATTAGTATTTACAAAAATTACAAAAAAGTATTTAAAACACTTTTCATTTGATTTTTAGAAATAGAAAAATCCAAGGTAAGATAAGAATTTAAAGCATTAAACAAATTCAGGTTTCTAGAAATAGGCGCATTTAATGCATAATAAGTGCGATACTTGTCCAAATAGAATGGATCAAAATATCTAAGTTGTAGGTATATTGCAATAAATCATTAATAACAGTTCAGGACTGTCAACAACATCAGAAATGATATCATATACAAAAGAAGAGATAAAATATTTCTCCTAATCTCTAACGATTTAAGGCCAATTAATTGGCAGCGGACACTATATGACGGAATAGAACCTTCAAAATGAATCGACGCAGAGCAAATAGAGTAAATGATTTTTGGATACGTTCAAGCCCTATGGTCCAATTAGCCTAGCGCTGCCAGACGTCCCGGTTTTTGATTGTTTGTCCCGGTCCAACCTTAATATGTCCCGGGTTTATCTTAAAAGGTCAGGTTTAAAGAGTAAATTAGAAGCAAATTTTCATAAATACATTTTTAAAATTTGCAACTACTTTTTAAATGTGACATAGTACTCAGTTAATCTTTCATCTTCAGTTAGTTGAGCTCATCCCTAGCAATGCAGAATCCAATCTATAATTAGCAACAGATGTTTTTAACTTAATTTATTGTTTTTTGTAACTGCTGTAACTTTTCATGTAAGTTTTCGGGTCAAAGTTTGCTGTTTATATGTTCATATTATTTTTTACTACCTTAGAAAATGCCAAAGAGGAAGTGTAAGTTCCTTCCCACATATACAGCAGAGTGGTCCTTTATAAAACGAGGTAGAAGTGATCACGATTCTTTGTGCACGGTGTGCGGTTGTTATATTTCCATAAGGCACGGTGGACGGTCAGATATTGTTGACCACATCGCAAGTGCCAAACATTAATCGATACTTTGTGAGGCTTCAACTTCGAAAGAGATTTTTTCGTTGTTTGTGAAACACAATGTCAACTGATCTCTGCCTTTGAGTTAACAACTGCATATAAAATTATTAATCACCATCAATCGTTTAGCTCAGTAGATTGTACTAATAAACTAAGTGCACTCTTGTATCCGGACTCGGAAATAGCAGCAAAGCAATCAAACGCTACAACCAAAGCAACAGCTTTAATAAAGAAAGTTTTGGCTCCGCATTCAGTTGCACATTCTGTAGAAATATTAATTAAAGACATGCCTTTTTACGAAATTTCAACAGACTCTAGCAACCATAAGGCCGAAAAAATGTTTCCCTTGTTGGTGCATTTTTTTACTGAAAAAGAGGGCTTGCAAGTTAAACTATTAAAGCTTACATATTTACCTAACGAGACTTCAGATTGTGTGACTTCATTTTGTATTGACACATTAAACAATCACAAAATACCTTTAAAAAATCGTGTAGCTTTTGGTGCTGATAATACCAACACTAACTTTGGTGGAAGAAAAAGGCGGGGAATAAATAACATTTTTTATAAACTAAAAGAGGCTTCAGAAAAAAACATCGAGGGAATTGGTTGCCCTGCTCATATACTTCACAACACAGTTTCGACTGCAGTGAATGTGATGTCAATCAATGTGGAATCTGTGGTGATTAAAATATATACATATTTTTCTATATTTACTGTAAGAACGAAGCGACTTAAAGAATTTTGCGACAATGCGGACACAACTTACAAAGGAATTCTATCTTATAGTAGAAGCCGGTGGCTCTCATTAAAACCAGCTATAGAAAGAATCTTGCAAATGTGGAAGCCACTTTCAAATTTTTTTGCTAACGAACAGCACGTTCCTAATGCAATTGCTGAATTTTTTAACAACCCTTTAGCTGAAGTTTATGTGTCATTTATTCACTGCCAATCTTTCATGATTGGAAAACAAATCAAAAAATTTAAAAATACACAATTACAATTATGGAAGTGCAAAAAGTATTAAATGACACTAAAGATGGTTTAAGAGACAGGTTTGAAAATACATTTTTTGGAAACCAAACAAATATTATTTTAGACCAATTAAAGAAAAGCGGTTTATATTCAAGACAAATATTAATTTTTGAAGAGGATGCGAAACATTTTTTTTAATACAGCAAATTGTTATTTGGAACAATGGACTTTTCCTTTAAATAAATATGATGTTTTTAATTGGATAACCTTAAATAACGTACCAAAGTGGGCAGAAGTTCAAAAAACTGTAATGTATTTAAGTTAAAAAATATAACAATATCTGATGAATGCTTTGAGGAGTTTGCATATTTAAAGAACTTTATTTTAGAAAGTCAAAATCATAAATTTGAATGTAAAGATGTATACGAAAAATGGCTTTACTTTTTCAACAGAAGAGAAAAAAAAGAGAGAAAAAAACAATATACTTCAAATAGAACAGTATTTATACGCAATACCTAGTCATAATGCGAATTTTTTCACTTATTTCATCTCAGTGGACTAAGGAAAGAAATTCTTTCCTTTAGAATTTCTAAAACATTAGCACGATAGAAAGCATAATTCAATGCAAAGTCAATTTGAAATTGAGTAGCACATAGATTTACTATTATATTAAAGGCAAGCCGGAAATTTTGAAACAAGTTCAAAGCAATGAAAAGTATGACTGAAATTTTAATTGTAATTTCGATATGAATTTTTATTGAAGAATCAAATCTAGTCTTTTATGTTAAGAATTAAATGTAAATGAAAAAAATATGTGAAAATACAATTTTTGGTACTTTATTTTAAAGTTTTTTTTTCGGCAGTTATAGAGTTACAGGGTAGTTTTGAATAGTTTCACCAAAGTATCCCGGTTTATAAACATATTTGGCAGCCGTAAATTAGCCTCTCATAGCTTGGCAGCGCATGGAATGTAGATAAGCGGCTAGCACATAGCAAAATAAATGGTGATCATGCAAAACACTATTGAACATAGCACTTGGTCAAACAAATAACAGAAATAACTTTAATAATTGTTATAAATCTATTTTATTTTCACAAAATTATTGTTTTCCACAATTTCCAGCAGCGAGTTCTTGAACATCAAGTGTCAAAAACATGAAGCATGCACAAATATCAAAACGGAACAGAACTTCTATGTTTATCTATTTATTTATTTATTTATTTCGTCAAACAGAGTTAAACTCTTACAGACTACTATACGATATATCACAATTTGATTTAATAATAATAATAATTATTGCTTATTACATAATAGTATGGTAATGTTACAAACAGGAGAGTTTTTAATAAAAATTTTTGGACTTATAAAGTAACTGACAGGCATTTATATTGACTAGGACAGAGTATAATATAAAGCTTTAAAGGCACATATTTAGGATAATAGGATTTAATGAAAATAAACTGGTAAAACTGAAAGAAGTAAACTAGACATCAGAGCGTCATGAGGTAATTGTATAGTGTGTTTTTAAAGTACTGTCGAGAAGAAGATTCAAATATATCGGTATATGAAAGGATTTTGTTAACTTCTCTTATACAACGTGCTAAGGGTTCATTGAGACCATAAGTAGTTCTGTGGTACGTTTCATGGAAGTGGAACTGACTACGGAGGGACCTTGCTGGTATATGGAAATCAAACATTTCTAGTAGCTCTGGACAATTGATTTTGTTGTGAATAAGATACCTAACAAATAAGATTCAGGATGCAACTCTTCTACATTGAAGAGTGCTCAAGTCGATAAGGGCACATCTCGTTTTATATGGAGGGTACTGAGGTAGATTCCAGTTGAGTTGATTTACCATGTACCTTGTGAATTTTCTTTGAACTCTCTCAATTCTTTCAGACCGTAAGAATGATGATGGGCTCCATATTATAGAGGAGTATTCGAGATGCGGTCTGACGAGCGAAGTATAAAGCGTTTTAAGCGTGTAAGGATCATTAAATTCCTTGCTGTTTCTTTTCAAAAGCCAAGCATCGAATTGGCCTTATTGATGATAAAATCAATATGGTCTCTAAAATTAAGTTGGGGATCGAGAATGATACCCAAATCTTTTTTTGAAAAATTCTTTCAAGTGGTATGGAATTAATTTCGTAGTTACCGACTATTGATGACGTAGATCTGGTGAAGGTGAGATATTGACATTTAGATATGTTAAGTGGCAAGTAATTTTCCTTGCACCAAGTGGAAATTGAGTTCAGGTCATCTTGAAGAAGATGACATTCAATCTGTGATCTGATTGGACGAAACAGTTTAAGATCGTCAGCAAAGAGCAGGCTTTTGGAATGGTTTACTACAAGGGGAAGGTCGTTTATAATAGTATCTATGTATTCAGATATGATTTCCTGTTTTTATCTGAGCATTGCCATGCGTTGTCATGTTGTGCATAACCAGATACACGCAAATGCCATTAAACAGATTTATCATGTGACACTTGTTCAGTCATGCGCTGCTGTGCCATGCGAGACTAATTGGACCATTAGCTTATGGGATTCATAAAATGTGTTCCAAACGACATACGCATGCTCAAGCCTCGAGCGGTCGATACTTGTGAATAGAACTTTAAATGCATAAACAAAAAAAGCAAAAAAAAAAAAACAACCATCTCAGCCCTTAAACGGACTTTGACCGAGATTCTTATGATCAATTGTGTTGTGTGTGATGTGAAATGTTTGCACACAAATGATCGAGAACTGGACCTACATGTTTTATGCCGACTCCGAACGGCTTATGTTATCAAGAAACTTTTCATGGCAGTTTTTACTCTCTGAGGTTTGCCATTGTCTGCATAGAGGTGACTTTAAATGTATAGGGGTCAGAAAACACGAGCCGTTTCGACCTTTAAAAGCTAACATTGCGTACGCCTTTGGTACAATATAATCCAAGTGCGGAACAAAGGTGAGTTTGACATCAAAGACAACACCAAGGTCTTTAAACTGCTCCATAGATAATAAGTTAGAACCAACAATGTAATAAGATGGCCGATTGGGATTTTGAAACCTAGAATAAGACATACAAATGCACTTTTCTAGATTCAAGAAGAGACAATTTTTACGCACCAGTTAAGTTTACAAATTTCATTTTGAAAGGATGCAATATCCGTCGAGTCATCCCTTCAAAACCATCAGGCTATGCTACCTTGCAGGACACCAGACGTAGCCACGTATGGGTAGGATTTAACGTAATCAAAGGCTACGACACAGTGCCTATTAGATATATATGAAGTTATCCAGCCAAGAAATCCCGAATGAAATCCAATCTACTTGAGTTTTTTAATTAAGAGAGAATGACAGACTTTATCAAAAGCGTTGAAAAAGTCTGTGTAAATGACGTCAACCTGACATCCATTCTGAAACGCAAATAAGTAGTATTCCTGAAAATATCGAAGTTGGATATTGTAGAGCGACCAGGCATAAAGCTATGCTAATAAGGGGATATAATATTCTTGCCAGCAAAAAACATTTTCTCTTTGACAATAGATTCAAAAAGCTTTGATTTGGTAGAGAGTTTGGATATTGATCTGTAATTAGAAACATTATTTTTTGACCCAGATTTATGGACAGGAGTTACAAAAGACACTTTCCAGCAATCAAGGAAATGCCCGAACGCAGAGAACTATTAAAAATGTTCATAAGAGGAGATGCTAAACTGATTTCCACATTTATATCTAATTTAAGCCGACGAATCCCATTAACAATATAAACCTTAGTCAAAGCGAGTGAACCAAAATCAATTTCAGGAGCAATATTACTTAAAACCTCAAAATCAACCGCAAATAGATTAGCAGTAGTTGGTGCAACATTAGAAGTCGTGATATTAAGAAACATAGACATCTTTTTTAGACTTAATATACTGCCAGAAGGACTTGGGATTAGAAATAATATCATATTCAAATTTTAATATATACTGCTTGTAAAGGTACTTATCCAGAAAATTGAATTCCCTCTTATAGTGCCTGTTCTTGAGGAAAAAAAAGATTGGTTTTGAGTACACAAATATTTTTTATGAAACATAGTATTCAAGTTCTTTAATTTTTTGAGCTCACGCGTATACCAAGGCAATTTGAAAACTTGTTGTCCAACTTTTGGAATTAGATCATTACAAACACCCAACGGAAACTAAAGACTTAAAGTTATTAAAACACGAGACAGTATCGATCTGATCACACTGACTAGCCCAGTTAATACCAATGAAAACAGAATTTAAGTTGTCAAAATTACACGCACGGTAGTTTTATCTGAAATTTTAACTATCATTAATTAACGCAAGATATTTATAAAAAACAGTTTGGATCTCTAAAGGACATGATGTGCACTTAAAGCTGAAATAGGAAAAGCAGATTCAAATTACCTAAAATTTATATAATAAATACTAAATCTAACGGTGTACTCAAAGAGTTGAAACAAGAATTAATTTGATTTAAACCAAGATTAAAGAAATTATCAATTAAATACAGTTCAGCACAACTGGAAACATTCAATGGAGAGAGGTTAGCATCAGATTGTTTTTTCAACCGCGATACATTTGGAAGATTGAAATCACCAAGCACCAAAAATTACCTGCTATCATCACAAGAGTCCGCAACCAAAATTGAGATATTTTCCGTGTGAGCTTTATAAACGTCCAAAGAGCTATTTGACGGAATATATGATATACAGAAGAAGAGATCTTCAGAGATACCATTAATCGACACACATAGCTGGTCAAGCAATGGATCAGTATTTTGTAATGGAATAATAGATGATAATAGAGTACGATTCACAGCAATCAATACGCCCCCACCACGAAGAGTTCCAGTAGAATTGCAGTCCTGATCCTTACGATAGAAATTGTATACATTTTGATCGAAAAATTCTTCAATAAAAAAATTTCCATTCAACCAGGTTTCAGTTAGAACAAAAATATCATGGTGCGGTAGTCGGAAAAAATTGTGCTGGATTAAGTTCTCAGACCACACACATTCTGATAATAAATTTTTAGCGCTTTATAAATACAATGACCAGTTCAAATGTCCGTTATAGCGATGGCCAAAACAAATTAGTTAAGTTCTAACGCATCCTATTTCCCAGGTCTACCTTCCTAGGATTATGTTTTGTTTCCAAATAAAAAAAATTGGCTCGGTGGTTAAAGAATTCTCAAAAATTAAAAGGTGGAATCTGCGATTGATGTCTATTTTTAAGAGTTCCACGATGCTACTATAAATAGAATATCGAAGCTATTAAACATAGTGGTCGTTACAGTGAAAAGTGTATTTGGCTAAATGTAGATTATGCAGAGAATTAAAGATGTTTTTTCCAAATTATTTGTTTTTTTTTTTTTGTTAGGGGAAACAACTTCTGGGAAACACTCATATAAAAAATTTGTGAAATATTGAAAGCTCTGCTTTTTTGTTTTGTATGGAGAATATTTTGTCGGTGGTAAATGTTGCATCGACCGAAGCTTGCTGTCGTCTTTGTTCCCGTCCTGGTTTTCTTTCCATTCTTACCGATATAGTTTCGCTCTAACAGTTTAGAATAAGCAATGCAATTTTTCTTGTGATATTTCATCGCCCTATCATGCCATCTGTTCAAAAGTGAACCGGACTGTGCAAATAAAACAACAACGGTTATTAATTCTTCAATATTTATTTTATCATCTTCAAAGTAATCATCATCGGAGGCGATATAGATATGCCAACGTTTTTTTTTCCATTCTTGAAAGCATTTTTGGCAGGCCGATTTCGGAATGGCATTTTAGCTCCCTATGCAAAATTTTCTCAAAATTTGCAAAAAAAAATGACTTGTTTGTCTGTTTGTTTATTTCAAAATGTTTTCCACGAAGCGACAACTTGAGTTTGGGGAATACTAAAAAGACGCATGGGGCCACATCTGGCGAGTATGTCGCTTGCTTAACAATAGCAAAAATCATGAATTGTCCTTCTATAATTATTGTCTCTTCGCCGAATATTCTCCCGCAAACGCTTTAAAAAATCAAACAATATTGAATGTTGACCGATTGGCCTTGCGGAAGGATCCCGAGTGCACGACACCTTGAGAATTAAAGAAAACACACAACATAACCTTAATTTTTGAACGACTTTGTGGTTTCTTGGGTTTCGACTCATCTGGATACCACCACTCTGCACTAGTACACCCAAGTCTCGTCACCAGTGATGATACGCTGAAAGTCCGTATCGTCCATTAAAAGCATCTCCGAAGCGACAGTTTTGCTTAACTCTGTTTGGAAAAAATTCAACAATTTTGGCACAAGTCGCGCTGCAACCCGTCGCATGCCTAAAACATTATGTAAAATAGTGTGCGCAGATCCAGTTGACATATGAAGCTCGACAGTTATACCTCTCACGGTCAAACGACGATTTTCGAGCCCAATTTCTTTTAATTTTTTGACAATTTTATCGTTTATTTATAAATTTTGCTGGACGAGAAGGGTGAGGCAAGATGTCAACTGATGTACGACTCAGTACCTATTAAAACAATTTGTACCACTCAAATGCATGCTTACTTGATAGAGCAGACTCCCCATAAGCTTTCTGCAACATTTGCAATGAATTCGTTTAAGAAATTCCGTTGGCAAAACACAATTTCAAGCAGTCTACGCCCAACTTTGTTTTCCATTAAAAAATTCGCAGGTGAAACCCGAGGTGAACTTGTTGACTAAGCAGTAAGAAAAAAACTACGTAACAGATCGCACTAAAAATGAACGCCCTAGTCTATAACAGCATTACCAGCTTTAAAAAAAAAAAATAATATGACAACTGTTATTGTTTCATTCGCACAGCCCGGTTCAATTTTGAACAGCAGGTATGTGGATGGGTCTTTAATCAAAGTTTTAGTTTTTTTAGTTTTGAGTAAGTCGTTTTTGTTTTCTTCAAAATTTAAAATAAATAAAAAAAACATTTCCAGTATAAGATATAGAAAATACTTTGTGTATGATACTTTTGTAATGATATGAAGGCTAGCAAGTTCTTTCACAGAAGTGGCTGCAGTTTCTTTCGATAAGAAAACCCTAATTCAAGCGCTTCGAGTAATTAACCTTACTGTCAACTTTTGTTGTCTTTTAGTTTTAGTTTTAAATTAAAACAAACAACAACGACTCAACAAAGTTTGATAACAACAAAAGTTTCATCCAAACGGCAGTAAGTGTCAATAAAAAATTTGTTGAAATCTCAAAATTTTATTTATTTTTAAAAAAACATATATATTTTTTTTTTCTAAACATAATTTATAAACTTTTGTTATCTACTTTTGTTTTAGCCGTTAATAATGATGGAACATTTGCTGAGCTCTGGTGGCTCAACAGGATCCAGCGGTGGTGAACGTGGCGGTGATGCTTTAACAACTGCAACATCGTGTGTTATAAGTGTTGGCATAAGCACATCAGGTGGTGGAGGCGGCGGCAGTATTGGTGGTATTGTTGGTATTGGCAGTGGTGGTGGTGGTATTGGAGGAGGAAATAATGGAATCTCTGCTGAAACTAAAGAAACTTATCGGTAAGTTTTGATATTAATAAAATATTCATTGTATGCATTTGTGTGAGGCAGCCGTTTAAGTTTAAAACAAGTAAAACAAGAAAATAAGAAAACAAAAATAAAAAAAACAACAAATAAAAAAAAAACGGCTAAAATGAATTTCAACAATTTAAATATAGCTTTCTTTGCATCTCTATAGCTTCTGCGATTTCATTGCCTGCCTTTGCTTTTTCCATTTATTTTTTAATTGACATTTTTTGTTTAATTTTATTTGCTTTGCTTTTGCTTGTGCTATTTTCAAGCCAAAATTGTTCACTAAAAATAAGCAGCCCCAAGAATTTTATTTCATTTATACTTGTATTTTATTAAGATACAAGTATTTTTAATGTCATCAAAATGCAAGCTCATTATTCTTAAATATTGTCCTTTAAGTGAGTTCAGCTTAAATGAGACGCTCACTCAATCCAGTGGAAGTTGTTTTACTAGTTGCAAGAAAACCTTTAACTACTAACTAGTTTTTGTTTCTTCTTTTATTATTTTGCTTTGCTTTGTCGTCATGCTTCCTTATTTCTGTCTATGTGGAATTTCTACAATCTTATCTTTGTTTATTTCTCAGTTATTTGCTGCCCTGTTGACGTTATATTATTTATTTTGTTGTTTTTATAATTATTGTGATCGTTTTCTTATCAATGCAAATTGCTTTGCTCTTATATTTCTTCTTTTATTGCATTCTTTTTAAAGATTATGTTTTGTGTAGGTAGTCCAGAAAAAAAAAATTCCACAATTCTTTGCATACATTCGTCATTAAACTATTTGCAAACTCTTGCTTGCGATAATTATGTTTGACTTGTGCTCCAGGGTCAAAGTAGGTTGTCGACCCAACTCTTGATGCACATTTGTCCAATACACATTTTTTTTAATGTTAATATAGTAGGCTGAAGTTGACCCTGGTTGATGTGTAACACGTTTTTGTTTGCTCCAATAAAAGTGTTAAGAAATTTCATTTTTAATTGGTTTAAAAGCTTATAGGAGAAGCAATTTGAAGTGAGTATTTTTTATGGCTATTGAATATGGACGTACCTTTGCCGTTAAATCTTCTTCAGAGAGCAAACTCACATATACTAACCGCACCTTTATTAGAGATCTGTCTTATTTTAATCTTTTAGGTGAGTGGGGGATCTTCGACTAAAGAGAACCCGTGTTGATGCTCTTTTAGCAATATTGATTGCCTATCACATACAGCTTTTCCAACTCCCTTAACCAAGAAATGGATAAAGTATAACCAAAATTTTAAAAATGGTTTTTTTGACCTTTTTTAAATTGGTGGGGTGATGTGTAACACTAACATAATGTTGGTTTAAAGACCAGGAACTTTAATTTTTTATGCTTATTTTGGTTTTTTATGTTTAGTAAAAGTATTATGATAAGACTTACTTAGGTGGTGCCTACAACCGTAAGTCGGTTTAGAAATGTAAGAAATGTCTGGTGTAAGAAATGATCTACTACCGTGAGTGTTACACCTTACCCCAATGTAAATCACTTTTTCTCATTGATGGAATTTTACCGCAACGTTAAAAAAATTTTAAATCTTCTGTTATATTTAAAGATATTAAACAAAACCATATTTTACATCTACTCACTTTTAAAATCTGAAGAAAATTTTATCCGAAACGCTATTTTTTATAAATTCACAAAAACTTGACCAAAAATCTTTCACGCTTTTTAAGAACTCTAATGAAATGTATGCCTGTCTACTTCCAACACTTATCAAAAACTAGATGCTGTCAAAGGAAACATCACAGTTGTTCATTCACTCATATCTTAACATTTTGTACGATAATTCGCCGTGTTACACATCACCACATGGTACACATTACCCCACCTCATCCTAGTATATTATATAGCAATATAATCTGCAGTAGACTCAACGTCTATGGGCAAGAGTTTTAGTGCCCATTCTAATATATAACCTGCAAACAAGCTCAACTCGATTCCGTTTGTAACGTAAAGTAAAAAGGCGGGCAGAACTTGTTAAGATGTTTGGACCGTTTAATGTCTTTGATCTTAGGTTCAATTCTAGCTGAGGCAGAAAATCATTAAAATCCGAAAGTCTTTAAATTATTAAAACATTATTAATTTCTAATACCAAGATATTTAAATTATTCTTCATTGATTACTCCGTTTTCTAAAAATAATAGTTTTCGGTCAGTTCAATTACATCTTTACTTCGCTCTTCATCTTCGTAGTTATAACCAAGGATTAGAAATAACACTTAAAAAAATTTTTTTTTTGTTAAATCTGACTGTTAACTTTTTCATTTAATTATAAAAATCATTTAATCCAAATGAACTGAGCCAAAAAAACGAAAGTTGGTTACTCGAATAATTTTAAAAAAGTTGATACTTTTTATTATCAGTTGCCCAGTATATTTGAATCTCAGAACTACTTTAAAAATATATTTTTTTTCTTTGCTACCTATAGCGATATATGCATTTGTGTTTCTGCGATATATGCAACTTATGTTTCTCAGCTCCTATTATACAAAGAATGATGAATTAAAAACCATAATATTGAATTCTCAGACATCTATTATTAGAGTTTTTGTGCACATAATTTGTTTGTTCATCACATTTGTAATGTTTATCAAAATAACTTGATTATTTTCTATTAACAATCATCAATTTTTGCTTCTCTATATTTGTTTACTGAATTTAATTGCACGCTCTACTCTCTTACAGCTCTCTCTATCTTGTGGCCAAACAGCTCGACGATGAGCGTAAACATATCAACAATATTTCGCAACTTTTTCATCATGACATCGAAGAGAAGCGTGCAAAACTTGTGCAACTCTGCAAACAAATCATTTTCAAGGATTTTCAAAATATTGGCAAGAAAGCGCGTGAAATATTGTGGCGTAAAGGCTATTATGAATTCATAGCATATGTCAAGAAAAACTGGAATAAGGAGTTAAAGGATGCGGCTGGCAATCCAACAGCGCAAGAGAAGCTACAGAAACTTGAACGTTTTCTATGCGCTGGTATCAGCAACTACAAACGCATGGCGGCCAAAATGGAAGAAATCTACGATTTGGATTTAAAATATTTAATAGATTTTACAATTATACACGAAGGTGGTCAATTGTGGCGTTGCGATCTAGATGAGGAGGAGCAGCAGAAAGCTTGCGGCGATAAAGCAGGCGAACCAACACCCTACGTTGTGGTAGATAAAAGCTTGGAGGCTGTATCCTTTGCCCTAGACACGATACACTCGGCTCTACTGAGTTTAGGTGATCTACATCGTTATTTTATAGACTTTCGGATTGACTCTAAGTTAAAGATCAGCAAACAGTTGGCTGCCAAGTATTATTTCGAAGCTTTTAAACTTAATCCAGCTATAGGCATGGCGCAAAATCAGCTGGGCACATTGTACTATGGTCAAAACTATGACTTGGACTCCATCTATCACTATCTTTACTCGCTGGTCAGCATTGTGCCATTTGAGCTGAGCGAAAATAATGTCTGCAAGCTTTTTGCTACCCATGCCGGTTACTTGGAGAAGCTGGATCCAGCTAAGATTGAGTTTAGCTTGCAAGATTTTTATGCGCGCTTCTATCTTATAGTGGACATATTTTTCTTTGACAAGGAGGTGCCCGATTTTAATGCACTCTGCCACTGCGTACTGGTCGATTTGCGCAAAGTACTCTGTTCCAAATCGATTAACATTGCGGAGACATGCATTTTCAAGATCGTTTCGATACTCTTCTTTTGTCTATCCAAGCTCAAGATGATTAACTCGCAGAAAGTTTACTCGCTCAATGCTTTTCTGGTGGCCGTTTGCTCCGATTTAATCGATGCTTGCATTGTCAACCTCGAGCAATCCATACTAGCTAAGTCCGCGGATAACGAGCAGTTTCATGTCATGTATGAGCAGCGCTTCGAAGAGTTTGATATGATTGTGCGCAAGTCACGCAATGAATATAAGAATTGGATAGCCACCGCAGTAGGCGATGCCACCGAAAAGAAACGTATTGAATTGAAAGATAAAAAACTATCAGCTACCACTAATAAAGCACCGCCACTCAAGGAATGCTCTTCGGACTCGAAGGAGTCACAACGTTCGCTAGATGAGCATGACTCTCACGTGAAGAGCGCTCATGACCATGCTGCTGATCCCATTTCAACGCGTTCCAGCGATGAGGCCAAAGAGAGCGATCTCAAGACACCGCTGTCTAGCAAAAGTAAACGTCGCGGCGGCATGAAGTTGCGCCGACGCAGGCGCAAGATTGCTCAATCAGATGATAGCTCGTGCTATGATACGGAAAGTGAAATGGACACGGATTTCTCCACAGACGAGGAAGACTACACTGACTTGAGTTCGAATTTCGAAACTGACTTTAGCGATATTGAGCTGGAGCATGCCGGTGAGAACGAGCGCGAAGAGCGAGAGGAGCGAGGAGGTGAGTTTATCTTAATATATAAAAGGCAAGCACAATGCTCTGCACATAATATCGCTCAAACTGTAATTATTTTTATTACAGAATATTACAGTTTCTTCTCAACATGTTCAGGCTGATAGTGTGCACATAAAATTTATTTGATACTTATCAGTGACATGCTTGCCTTTCATGTGTGGGCATACTTTCAGACTGAACATTTTTCAGAACAGAATGTTGTAAAAGCGCTGTAATAATGGCAAAAAAATTACAGTTTGAGCGCTAATGCTTCCAGTCTTAGAACGGGCTTTTTGTTCGACATTTTGAAATTATTTTTTAACATACATTTTTTATTTTTTTAATAAATTCTTTGGGTTTTTATAAATTTTTTTATTTTATTTGCATATTAATATTTTAATATTTTTAAATCTTTCTCCCACAGCTGACGAATGTGTTGCTCCCGTGACTAACGCTGCCCTACGCTGCAATCTCTCTGCCTCGAAAGAGAGCCTCTCTTCCAATGCTGCCAATAATGGTCCCACTTTTTCAGACAACGAAGACATTGTCATCGAAGAGGAGGAAATTATTTATCCTGGTGAACAGCCTGCACCGCCACCTCATTCAAATTCGCAGGAAATCGACTCTGAGGAGCTACTGCGTAGTTTTGAGGTGCTTCAGTTGAACGGCAGCAGTTGTGCTGCATTGCATTTCAAAGGTGATGAAAACGACGACATTATTGCCCCTTCCAAAGCTCCAGAATTTCTGCAAACATCTGCAGATCCTCCGAAGAAGCTTATCTATCGCAATAAATATAACAAAATCAATCCAAACATTATTGTAGAATTTGCTCGTCAAGAGCCAACCATGCCAGCTCTAAAAATGCTTTTCGATTGGCTACGCATCAATCACGAGATACTCTTTGGTTGCTATCACTCCAATCCGGAGTTTATTCACAAAATCATGAAGCTACTTAACTATTGCAACATCGATATTTTTACGCGTAAAGTTTATTTTGAGCGTGAATTCCTCAGTACTACGCATGTGCGTCAGGCACTGGTTGAGCTATTCGATGTACGCACCAATGTACCACTAGCCGAGGACTTTATCTTCAAGTCTTTCGACATTTTCCAGAGCTCGCAAATCACTTTGGACTGGGAGACTACATTGCGTGAGGCAGTTACCACGAATGAAGAGCATATTTTGCGCATCTTTAAAATGGTGGACTTTGGATTTTTCATTTGTAAACAGAAAAAATTCAATTACCGCTTTTGCGTCAAGACACGTAAGTTTACTGAAAACATTAAAAAGAAGCGTGATGAGAAGAAGACTTCATCATCACGACGACGTGAACGTCGTACTGCAAAGACATCACGCAAGCGCGTAGAGGGTCGTACCCGTCGCTATTCAGATCGCAAAAATGGCATCGTGCGTAAGAGTTACACCAGCAATGAGGAGAAGGATACTGTGGAAGAGTGTAAGAAAATACCACGTAAAGGCTATCTTCGCAATCGGAATACAGAAAAGAATGGCGGTGTGAGTGGCATTAGCAATGGCGGCGGTGGTGGCACCTCAACTGTGGGTGGATGTGGCGAAAAGCTACAATCTAGCAGCGGTGCCGATGAGGAACGTTCTGAGGCAATGAATAAAAAGTGCGAAATTATGGGAAAATTATGGCTTAAGAATGAGGTTGAGACGTTAGAGGAAGAGGTAAATAAATCAGCGTCAATAAATCGTAAATGTTACTATTTCATTAATACTTGTTTTTAAACTTTTTTTTCTAGCTACGCAAAGATCCACTGAACATGATTATGACGCCTTTCATTGTTGTCGATGCTAAAGCTCTGACTGAATATAATGGCATTGTCAAGAATTTGGTTAAAAGCAAAAAATTCATTGTGCTCATCCCCAATGCCGGTAAGTTTTCACATATGAGTACTTATCTTTTATTTAAATCATGATACGGAAAGAGTTTTTCGGGTTCTGGTCTGCACGGACGAACGAAGTTATCGAAATGTTATCAAAAAAGCCGTTAGTTACATTTCAAAAATTTTAAATAATTTTTTTTAATAAAAACAACATTTTTAGCTGTAGGAGTGTAAAATTGTGCAGGAACATGTATTTTGATACGGTGCATCATCATTATCAATCAAAATGTCGATTTTGAATTTTTTTCATTTCATATAATGATATGAAGATTTCGGAATGTGTATATAATAGTCCAAAAAGTGGTGTATGATTTGTCTTAAAAGTGGGAAAAATATCAGAAAAAAATACTTCATTTTATACACTTAAAGTGGTGTATATTATATTCCCAAAAGTGCATAATTTGTCAAGAAAGTGTAAAACTAATACCCCAAAAGTAGTTTAAAAAACGTTTGTTCACTTTAGCCCTTGAAAGGACTATGAGCGGAACAGATTGTTGATCAATTTGTGTTGTGCGTCTTATTAAATGTTTGCGCACAAAGGATTGAGAAAACTCGACCTACAAATTTTATGCCCACTTCGGACGGCTCATGTTCTCAATAAACTTTAGAAAAATGCTCTTTGTCAGATGGGTATTGAACTCTGGTTTACCGCGGTTCTTTGGCACAAGAGCCAAGCATTTTAATTTTAACCATTACGTCGCGATTGCCACTCTTCAGTCTATTAAGTTACTAAAATTTGAGAGTAAGCTCAGATGCTCTCTTGCGATATGTTTAAAAAACTTATTAATATTATTTTCCTTTGTGTCTAATTGATGTCATTTTGATGTTCTATGAAGTGTGTTGTTGAAATAACTTGCCTGTTACAAAGTGAATATGTTGGTGATAAGCTATTTTACATTAGGTACTGGTGTATGATGTTGGAAAGTCTCATATGGAGCCTTGAATATTTTTGCAAGTGAAATCGCCCACAATTAGAAGGGAATTTAGGAGCACTTCCGTCCAGGTTGTTCCTTTTGTTTCTATTCGGTTACGTAGAAGCTATTCTCTTTCGCCTAAAGCCTTATATTTGGTGTGTTTGTTATTTGTTTGCTACAACAATTGAAGCAGAGCCACGAATAACGTTGTAGGCGACAATTTTCACAATTCTTCTTACAATTCTTCTTTTTAAAAAATTAAGATCAAGTTCGAAAATGAGCCAAATCGGAAGAAAACCACGCGTACCTCCCATACAGAGTGATTTAATTTGTACAGTAAAATCTCTTACAAATTGACCCACTCTTATGTAGATACATTAAAAGAAAATGAAACCAACGAGCTTGATAACGTCCTTCTTTCGGTGTTAAAAAAAATCGAACATAACCTGCAGTTTGTGGTGATTTGAATTATATATTAATTTTATATTTTTTTCTTGTCTTTACAGTCTTCAATGAATTGGACGATTTGAAGAAGCGCAGCGAAAATGCACGCAACGTTATACGCTGGCTGGAGCAGGAGTTCAAACATGGCAATCGTCATATGCGTGCTCAGCGTGACAATGAAAATATGACGTTGTCCTTGTTGAAGATACCTAGGAAGTTGGGTGAGTTCTTAAATGCAACTTTTTTTAGCTTCTACTGCAAACTCAAGCATTTAAATGTTTTTATAATATTATCCATTATTATTTCTTTTAGATCGCGAAGCTACCGTCTTCTTGCAGATTGCACAATTTTGCAATCATCTCGTTGCCAATCATTCTGATCCCAACTCTACCGAATTTCAATCGAATGTGGTTACCTACTTGTCAGGTGATTTACTCTACGAGAAACAACGTTCACAGATCAATTTCAGTTTCACTGGAATACTGGATTCAATACCGGTGCGACACGATCAAATTGCAAATTTTTATGCTAAATTCAAGGTGAACAAAAAATGAAGCGATACGTCGAATGAACAACGCCCTCAATTCGCCCCCCAAACATGTGCATGTATCTTGGCGGAGGTGGTGGTGTGGGGCGTCGTGTGTGTGAATTTAGACGTCGCGACAAAACAACACAAAAACAAATCAAAATACCTATTTAGAGCGCAATTTAGAGAAGAGAAAAAGGAGCAGACCGTGAGAAGAAGATTAAAGAAGTGAAGGAAATAGAAAAAGAGAAGAAAAGTGAGGGGAGTTAGAGCAAGCGGAGAAACATATATGTAGCAGCAGTGCGACGACAACAAAATCAAATCAACAAAATTCGAATTCAAAGCAAAATCAAGCCCCAACAGCAAAAAATTCTCTTCAAAAAAGAATTCACTATTGCAATAACAACAACAACCAAATATCACACACAGTTTTTATGTGAACATTTATGAAACAGCATGACACTGTGTGTGTATTTGTGTAAATGTGTTTATGCTTTCAGAGCGGCTCTATTCAGCAACGTTTGTTTGTTTGTTTAACTATGCATGTGTTTGCGCAAGCGACAAAACTTAAAACAACATGTCCTTAAAAACAAACAAAAACAACAAAAATAATTTTAAAAATCCTTTTTAAAATGTTAAAAAAAAAACAAAAATCAACCTACTGGAACTATAAAATTCAACAGAATTTGGAAAATGCAAAATAAATGCAATAAAAAGCTTTTAAAATTTTTGGAAAAAAAATTAAGCCAATATAGCGACGAAACTCAAAATTTCAAAAATATTATTTTTCCAATGAGTCGCTTGCTTCATAATTGAAAACATTTATCATCGAATGATTTGATGGTGGTGGTGTGTGGGGTAGTTGGGGGGAAAGAGGGGGTGTTCTACAATATCAATTTTCCATTAGCTGCTAACGTTGGCTTTTATACACAACATGCACATTTTTTAAGAAAGGTTAAATTCAACTGAAAATCTTAAGATTGTTTGAAAAAAAAACCACAAAATTTACCCTCCTTTAAAGTTTGTGGGTAATGGCTTCTAGAACTGTTTAAAAATTTAAAAAATTCATTCAAATCAAAGCTTTCACTAGAACACAAAAAAAAGAATTGTTATATCGACAGCTTGTTTTAGACCAGATGGTATTTTGCACTAAGTTGAGTGTTGGATGTTACTTCAAATAGAGCATAAAAGCGGTTTCTTACCTTTTTTATTTAAAAAAAAAATTTTTTTGTTGTTATGCAAAACTAGTTCAGGTAAAAATTAGATTCATATAACCAAGTCTTCCCAACAGTAAACGGAAATAGTCTAAATTTTAACCTTCAACAAACCAAAATATATAAAAAAAATTTGCAAAAAATTGTTTCTATCTTTAATGTTGTGTATAAAACAAAAAGTAAAAACTAATCAAAATAAAATCAATTCATAAAGCATGAAATAGAAACTTTTTCAGCATTAAATATTATAGTAAAAATTCCATTGTTCTAAATTCAAATTCATAAATCAGGCGCCATTTAAAAATGCACAGTTTTCAAACACTTTCGGCACCCAACTTGCATGCCATCTTGCTCTGGTAAACCATCCTCTCTTTCAACTTTCTACGGTTGAGCGTGACGAGAAAATTTCCAGCGCTTTGCTTTTTTCAAAAGCTTCTCTTTCAATCGTTTTTGATGCCCCCCATTATCATTAGTCACTATTAAGTTTCCATATATAAAATATTTTCTTTTAAATTTCGGTTAATTGTTTTGACAGTTTGTTGCTTTAAATGCAGCTAATACAACAAATACATTGTAGCTTTTACAACAAACAGTCAGTCTTAGAGAAAATCTTTAAGTTAACTGTAATAATTTCAAATAACATGTACTTTTTATTATACATATTAATTTCAATATTTTAAATAAAAAAACTTAAATATATAAAACATTATCAAAATAAAAATATAACAAAAAAAAAAAAAAAATATATGTACTCATTTTAACAAAAAACAAGCACAATTCAAAACTTAAATAGTAAAAATAAAATAAAAAAAATAATTGTTTTGATTTCAAATAAAATTTAGTATTTTTCCAAATGATTATGAGTACTCATAATTCCATTATAAGCCGGTTCCCCTTAAATTTCATATAATAAATTTTGTTAATCGTGTCAACGTTTTGTGAATGTTGCTAAAATTATCTTAAATCAACCCATTTACAACTTCTTCAAAGCAATAGTTTCTTTAAAATTAACACATATTTGTTAATTTATAAAATTTATTCCTTTAAATTTCTTCATGTCTTTCGTTTTTAAGCTAAAATTTTTAAATATTTGAAAGTTGTATACTTATCTTTATCTCATAACTGCTTGTATTTTTCGCTTATTAATAGGATATTTTCCTCGATGTCTTATATATATATAGCATATTTTGTCAAAATTCACATATTTGTAAAATTAATTGGATTTTTGTATTAGATTCTGTGCAGTTAAAAAAAATCACTATTCTGTTGGCTCAATATTTAAATTATGAAAATAATAGTAATACAAATTTAAGCAGAAAACAAAATATTTACAAATTTCAGATCCATCCCCATAAATTTTTTAATTGTTATAACTAAAAATACCATCAGTAATCAACAAATAGTATAATAAACGTCAATCCTTATCAAGCAAAAAATTCACTTTGTAGTTTTTTTTAGCTTTAAGAGTGTAAAGATTTTCTGGTTCACAGTCACTTGAATATGGCAATCATAATTCTTGTATGATAAGAAAAGTCAACTTGAGGCAAGCTGTAGAAGTTCTGAGCAATGCTTCCTTTTACACTTACAGTATCAATAGGACTGCCGACTAAGTGCCAGTTTTACAGTGCTTGACTTTTTTTCATCTAAACGGTCATTTCAGCTTCTACAGAAATCATATGGTTTTTGTTAGTCGCTGGTCAATTGAACATATCCTTCAAAGGGTTTTTATTTTTTTCTGGTTTTAATCTTTTAAACTATGTATGATTCCTGTAATGGAATTGACGATTTTTTCCAATTCCATTCCTGAAGAATTGTGATGTTCAATTTCCAATTACAATTCCTGGAATGGAATTGGCGATTTTTTTTTTGTCATTCGTGAGATGACCAATTACCAATTCTTAATTCTAAGGAATTGAAATTGAAAAGTAATGAATTCTTGTCGACCCAGCTCTGATTGCACTCATAGGTGCATAATTTACCGTGCCAATATGGGGAATCCGAAAAGTTTCTCTTAGAATTTAACGTAGAACACGGAAACAAATGATTTGAGAAATCAAAATTGATGTTGGCCAGTAGAAAAATAATCACCCCTACCATATGAGTCGTTGTCAAAGTCGTCGTCGACTCGTTGTCGTTGCCACTTGCTATTGACGTCGTCGTCACCTCAATGCTAAATCGGCACTCTCTACGTCGTTTCATCCAATGACAAGACGAGACGACTTTTTATCGATAATTTAATACCATCTTCAAATTTGCCTTCAATGTGATCTGTCAAACTACAAGAAATTTCGTGTTTAAATATTTTTCATTTAATTTAATTTTCATTTAATAACCATGTATTTCATATCGGATACAAGTTTTAGTGATTCAAGTGATGAACAGAAAAAAAAGCCTTATTTTAGAAAGAAAATTAATAAGGCAAAGATCGGATATATATAACCTGCCAAATTACAAGTGAGTTTATTAATTTTGATATTTTGGGTTTTAAGAATTTAATTGTTTGCTTATTTCCTCCCATTTAGTTTTGAAATTGGCTGGGACGTTCCCTCTGGTAAATCCTTTTGTCAAGTTTAAATTCTTCTCCAGCTCGCGCACCAGATGTTCAAACTAAGGAACGTTTGTTAATTTTAATTTTTTTCCATTTTCAATTAAAGTCATTTAAAAATTCACAAGTAACAAGGAAAAAAACCAAACACTTTGCTTCAAGTCGTTGCAACTCGTTCAGGAAAAACTCAAGGAGTACTATTGAGTCCTATCGACACGACATGTTTTTCAAAACGACTTGGCGCGTACCGCATACTCGTCGTCAGTTGTCAAAACTTATCGATAACGACTTCGGCGGTGCTAATTTCAAGATCACGACGACGATAACTGTCGACGACGACGACTCATATGGTAGGGGTGAATGTAGAAATCTGTGGTCACAAGCATTAACGACATAACTCAAAATATCGTAAAAAACGATATAATAATTGAACTACTACGACCATTTAATCTGAAATATATGACCCGTTACAAAATAAATATTTGTACACATAAGTGGTATTCTATTCTGTACAATAAACGGATTTCTGCATCCTTCCAAAGATTGGCAATAAAGAAAATGCCATATCGCTTTTTTACGATATTTTGAGTTATGTCCTTAATGCTTGTGACCACAGAAATATTGGGTTTTGTAATGCTTTCTGGCACAACTGGGAAGTTTCTAGAATAATAATAAAAATCATAATCTTATGGCTTGAAATGCTTTTATTCATTTTATTTATTATTCAGTATATTCTTCCAGAAGCTCAATACACTTATTCCAACGGTACTCTTATTTATGGATCCTATCGTTGTAGTGACCTTTCGGAAGGTCTCCAAAATACTCTTCTGTCGCTGCTGTTACCTCTTCGTTTGATGAAAATCATGCATTTTTTGAGATGTGAGAACAGCTAGAATGTAAGTTTCAGATCTACATGACACTTTACGCGTGTTCATAAGAAAGTAGTACCATTTTTAGAAAAATAAAATGGCGAACGTACTACCGCCATCTATGTGTAATTCTAGAAACTTATTGAACAACTTGGTATGTTTTAAAATTATAGAAATTACATGATTTTCAAAAAAATTACATGTTAAAATACGATTGTATACTAGGAAAAAAGTATTTTTATCCAAAAACGCAATAGTCAGAATTCGAATATGCTACGTTGCAAGATTTCGTCCTTATCTAAAACTGATTTAAGATATTAAACTTTTTGGGCTTTCTCTTATTAATGTTTTACTATTGATCTTTAGTAATATTGTTGGGTCTTAATACAAAAAAATTTCTATTGAACTTAATTTGACAATTCATGCCATTCTGTTCAACAATGCTTCAAAAGTTTAATTTTCACACTTGTATTAAAATTAGCTTTATTGTCTCAATTTAATTCAAATATGTAACAACTCTGTTAATTAAAACATTTGTAATAACTCCTTTAAGCTGCGTCTACACCAGACAATTGTCATAAATATTTCATAATCTGTATTAGTTGTCAAATTATTGTCAGCTACAAGGGAATTGTCTGATTATGACGTAGGTGGGCAGACAATTGCAAGACAATAAATGGCATTTGTTTCGTTATTGGAAATGTCCTTTGAAAGCGTGAAAAATAATATAAAATAATAAAAAAGCGCGGTTTTTTGTTGTCAAAGTTAAAAAAGAATAAAAAAACGCGGTTTTTCGATGTGAAAGTTGTGAGATTAAAAAGTATAGTTTTACGCACAGTTTAATTTTTTTCGCTGGCGATTGATCTCCAAGTGCCACCACAAGCAGCACAAGTAAGTGCAGCGTTAATTTTTGTTAACATCCTCCAAGTGCAACCACCAGCAACACAGCAAGAGCAACGCATTTTTCTTGCTCCTTTCGTTGCACTTGCTTCTATTGCTGGTGATGGCACTTCGAGGAAGTTAACAAAAATTACGCTGCACTATTAAATTGTTAAACACTTATTAAATTGTTATTATATAAAACACTTATTAGCATAACTTACTTATGCTGCTGGAGGTAGCAATTGTAGAACGTTGGCCTTTTTTTTTGCGTTGCCCTTGCTTCTGTTGCTGGTGGTAGTACTTGCAGGATGTTAACAAAAATTTTTAAGAAAAATTTAACTAATGCACCGGGAGGTCGTTGGCCAACGAAAAAATGAAATTTTGTGCGGAAAACTTTACTTTCAACTTTCTCACTGCGTTTCTGTTTCGAAATGCTTTTTTCAAGTTTTATAACATTTCTCAGCATTTTATTCCTATGAAACGTCAAAAATTGTCAGCATACGTCAAATCGTTGTCAGCTCAATTGTCTGCTGACAATTGAGACAATTGAACTGCCGACTGAGAAAATGTGAATGTGTTATTAAAAAATGTGTGAGTGTATTGGGATTGTTAAGACAAATTGTCTGATGTAGACGCTGCGTTAAGAGGACATCAATGATTTCATTATCTTTTTGACATTTTCTTATGTTCAGTGCTTATGACACAATTTCCTTTATATAATAAAGAACCGCTGCTCTGCAGTACTACAATCTTAAACGTGCTTATTTTAATCTTGAAATATTGCTGTTCTCACCATCTGACTTGGGGATTAAAAAGGCTGAAAAGTTTTTTCATGTATCAGTGAGATATTATAGCAATATAATTCAAAACAATTTGTCTAGATTACTATTGTGTGTTGGATCACTTTGCATTTCACCTCATAATCGAACATTATTTTAAAGTCGCTCAAATTTGTTTGTTGGGTTAATCGATTGGTGCTGCGCAGCTATTTAGAACGTAGCGTGAACACAACCACCTTTAGCGAAAGCAACTTTATATTGCCGCAAACTTATTTCCGTTTCCGTCAGCCTAAGAAAACAGAACCCAAGTTTTAAATTAAAATTCAAGTTCTCAAACTTAGTTTTCTTTTGTGAGATTAATCAAATATGAGCTTCTGGTTTTTGTGGAACTTCTTGCAAAGTCAAGCGCAGCAAAATGATGAAGTTCGAATTTTAATGGAAAAACTAAACATAGAAATTGAGAAAAATCAAATGCTGCAGCAGGAACAATTGGGTGCATAAGAAATTCAATAAAGTATTTATAATTTATTAACTTTGCTTTTGGACAACAGCAACGTTAGAGAAAAAAATGCAGCTTCAAATTCAGGTGGAAACGCTGCGTTCAGTTGCGGATCAGTTGGAAGACGAGCGCCAGCAGCACGACTCTATGGTGAATGCCCTTAGTGCAGCGCATCAGAGTTCACTCGACTTGTTTGAACAACTTAAAAGAGTAGATTTGCAAAAACTGGCCGGCTATGAGATCTTCGTTAACGACATGCAACGGCAACAGGAACAAAAAGCAATGGTGCAAATGTTTCAACAGCGACAGGAGATTTGTCAAAAAATGGAAAACAGACATATTGGTAGATGTGATGTGGTTAATTATTTTGACTAATATTTGCATTTGTTTTTTTTTTCTCTCAATGAAAGTTCAACAGCTGCGCAGAAAGCTAGCAGAGCTAAAGGCGGCTAGAATAGAATTACAGGAAGTCGAAGACTATAGCCAGAGCACACTAGAAAAAGCCACAAAGAAATTAGAAGTTGCTAAACAGCAACGTAACGATATGGTTTTGAGTCTCGTTAAAGGTTCAAAGGAGCTGGAGAGTCTTAGAGAAGAGGTTATCATGGTTTATATTATTATATTTTTCTTCCCTTAATTTTATGCATATTTATATTCTTCTGAAATTTTGACATGAAGTATTTTTGGTCAAAATTAAATTTTGTTTAAATTAATTAATTAATTAATTTGAAATTTTTTGTACAGATTAAAAGTGTTTCCAACCAAGAAGAACAATTTCAGCAACTGCAGGCAAAGAAAATAGAGTTGACCGAACAGCTACGGAAACTACAAGAGGTGAGTAGATATAATTTTTAATAAATATTCGAGACATCTTTATTATATTTCACTTTCTCACTCTTTGCAGCTTCCACTTTCACAACAATCGAACTCTGCTGCAATGATCCGATCTATTGAGAAAAGTCCAATTTTTAAACCTACCCAAAGTGTTGCAGCCAAAGCTGATGCCAGTCCCAAAAATTTATACTCTCCATCATCCTTTGACAGATACAATCCCATGGATTTCATAAAAGCACTAGATATAAAATTTGATATTGACAAAGCAATGCAGGAATTATATCAGGATCTTGGGGCCGAAAAACAGAAATTGGAAATGGTTTCTTCTCAAGAGCCAATTTCCAATATACGTTCTATATTGCGCCCAAGCAACCAAGACAAAGAGAGTCAATTGACAACAACGTCATCAGTAAACGAAACACGTCACGTTCGCTTTCTAGAACCAACTGCTAGTTCCAGTAGTTCTGTATCCTCACCTGCGCCGAGTATGGAAATTGACGACAACGTTAGCAGCGATGATAATAAAACGTCATTAAATGTTATTGATTATTATAACAATGATGAGCAGCTCGTTAAAAATGTTGGTGAAACAGCAGTTGAAGCAGAATCAACTGTTTGCTCAACGCTTTCTTCGGAAATTTCACCAGCACAATCATCCAAAACACACTTGCTGGCTGCAGGTGGCGCAGAAACGATAACCAAATCAGTTGTTGAAATATTAGAGTGCAAAATTGTTAAACCAGCAGGCACAGCAATACCAAAGGTATGATGATGATACTTAATTTCAAATTAAAGTAAGATTAGTTTGAAATTAAATTTTACTAAAGAGTACAGTCGTTTTCAGAATTGAACAAAAATACACTTGCTTAGAATTTTTTTTTTGTGTAAAATCCCTCTAAGAAAAACGTCACGTAAGCGTAGCGCAGGCGAAGTAATTTTGCGAAAACGAACCGATTTTGCGATACGAAAACGTGCCGTGTACGTAAAGTTTGGAAGAAGGCAATTAGATAAAAAAGTAGTCATTTGAATCTATTGGTACTACGCCAAGGTCGTCTCAAAAGTGGTACGTTTACGCTACATTGAAGTGGTACGATTACGTGACGCTTAAGTGGCACCAAAGTGGTGCGTTAACGTAACTCAAAAATTACGCCGATAAGCAAAAAATTGTTCGATACGTTTAAATCAGTTCGTTTCCGTGACGTAAAATCGGGCCGCTTTGGTAACGCTCAAAACGGCTTTTACGAAGAGTTTTACGTTGAAAAATTTTTGTCTTATTGTTATATCAAAAACTGTGCAAGTGTTAGTGAAATGGCGTTCCGTATACGGTACGTTTTCGTTTCCCAAAATGCGTTACCTTTAGTTTTTTTAGGGGGATCTATTAAACAGGGTGTCCCGCAATTGAGTGCAACTATTTACGGAGCTGAAAGGTTATGTCGAGCTGAGCAAAAAATCGTATTGGGGGCGGGGGGGGGGGGGGGTCTATTTTCACATTCTTAGGAGCTACAGGGGTAATTAATATTTCACGACTTTGATTCACGTTATTGTTTCTGGCAGAAAAACTAACCTACACAAAACTTATTTTGATAGCTCATTTCAAAGGCAATGAAATCACCTTTCCAACGGTATATCAACAAACTCCACCAACTTAATAGTTACCGAGCTGTGATCGTGTGAAGATGAAATCAATCGGTTTAAACTACCAAATTTCAATTTTGAGTGCAAATTTCTCAGAGTTTTGCGTAATAAATGAAATTTTTTTTTTAGATCAACTTGAATGTGAAAATATACCCAAATCTTCCTTTTTGACATAATTATTCATTCAATGGAGAATATAAAAAAAAGAGTTCTGGCGTTGGTAGAAGTGCCTATTTTTTCCCCTACAAAAGAGAAAAAGAGGAGAAATGTTTTATTTGCATTCATAGAAAAAATGTAAATCTTTCTCAATAATTTGAAAAAACTTTTAATTTCTATTTTCTAGTAACGAACGAACAATCGAACGAACATCTACTTTCTAGAAACGAACGAACGAACGAACGAACGAATGAACGAACGAACATCTGTTTTCTACGAACGAGCGAACGAATGAACAAAATATTTATTTTGTTTCTCTACGAACGACCAAATTATTTTCATTTTTTTTTTCTACGTACGAACGATCAAGGCTCTGGTCATTGTAACAAATTTTTATAAAAAAAAAAAATGTTAAAAAATAATTGTTTTTTAATGATTTTTTACCTACTGAAGTGAAAAAAAAAGTTTAATTTTTTATTCTTTTTTAAACTAATTCAAACGTCTAAGAATGCATAATTTACGAAGGTCGAAAACGTATTTTTCTTCGTATTTTTCTTCTTAATTAAAAAAATATACATATACTTTTGGTTCACCTTAAAAGTAAGTTTTTGTTTCTCCCCCCTTTAGACGCTGCCAACCAGTATTACACCGAGTCCTAGCAAAATTCATGAGCTTCCAGTGCTCGAAACTGTGGAACCAATAGCAACAACCCCGATTGAGCCAATTTCCGCTCCTAAGGTCTTTAAAAGCCCACTAAAAGCGCTGGACAAAACTATAGATACTAAAATGTCGATAAAAAATGCATTGGATGCTTTTCTCAAGCAACCCAAGGAATTAAATTTAACATCAGATAGTGAGCAATCTAACAAATCAACCAATCGTGACAAGCAGTCTCAATTAATGGATTTTGAAAGCTACTATTTGTCTAACGTCTCACCAGAAACCGAAGGAGAGGAGAACGCTATGCCGTCTACATCTCACGTCAATAGCGATACACTGTTCTTAGATTTTGGCGGCAGCACTGAACATATTGAAAGCGATGATATGTTAAATTTTAGTGACAATGATTTTCACCCACATAACCGAAATTTAAATGATTTTTTGTAACTCCGGTATAATGTAAGGAGAACAACGACTTCAACTTTAAACTTTTTATTGGATTATTTGTATTAAGACCTTTTAAAGAAAAAAGTGGATTATTGAAAGAAATAAATCCAATTCTGACGAAAAATGTCAGGCCGTTCTCAACTCGTTTCGTAGTTATAGATGTCCAAAGTTGGAAAACGGGCCTGAAAACCTTGTGATTTCTTTAAATTTTCCTACAAAACTAAGCATTATGGGTATCAAAAGTTAGGTTACATATACGTAATTAACAAGTTATTAACCATAAAAACGTATGCATAACTTTTGAATATTTAACACATTCTGCTTGCAACTATTTTCACCAAACTTAAGTTTGAAGCTCAAATTAAATTGTTTCAAATATGTTGAAATTAAATTGTTTATTTCATTATTGTTGTTGAAAAACTGTTATTAAAAACTGTTATTAAATCGTGCGAGTTCTTATAACAATTTTTCGTCTGCGTCTCTTATTTTCTTAGGCACGATATTGCGCGATTTTTTGTAAGAATTTTTCGCCTGAGGCGCTCGTTTTCTCAATCACATCCTCTATGAAGACATCCTCTATGAAAACTTTTTTTTTAAAAATTTCAAAGACAAAAATATTTAGGTACCAAAAAATGAAAAATTCAAAGTTGTGCATGAGTTAGAGTTCACTTATACCCATTATGCCTAATATTGTAGGAAAATTAGAAAAAAACACACGTTTTTTAGGCCTATTTTCCCCAACTTTTGACCCCTATAATTTCTTAACCAATTGGGAGCGGCCTGAAATTTTTTTACGATTAGTTTTTTAGCTCCAAAAAACATTTTGAAAAAAAAAAAGAATTGCTGGCCATAGTAAAATGTACCTTTAACTTATTTTCTTAAAATATCCAAATATGCAAATATTCATAAAATTTATTAAAAGTAATGTTTAACACAAAATTTTTATTAACAAACTTCTGATTCCTTTCAAAAATCCGTTTCACGTGGCAACACATTTGCAACTGAGCCTCGGCAATACAGTATGCACAGAGCTGGGTCAAAAAGTATTCATTACTTTTCAATTTCAATTCCTTGGAATTAGGAATTGATAATTGGTCATCTCAATTCCTCAGGTTTGGAATTGGAAAAAAACTCCAATCCAGAAATTGTAATTGGTAATTAAACTTTTCAATTCCTCAGGAATGGAATTGGAACAAATTCGTCAATTCCATTCCTGGAGTTGTAATTGGTAATTGAACATCTCAGCTCCTCAGGAATTGAAATTTTCAATTCCATTACAGGAATTGTAATTGGAGGTTACTGTAAATGTAATTGGATTACAGTAATCTCAATTACAATTGTAATTTAATAACAGTAATCTCAATTACAATTGTATTTGGATTACAGTAACCTCAATTACAATTCCTATAATGGAATTGAAAATTTCCATTCCTGAGGAATTCAGATGTTCAATTATCAATTACAATTTCATCTTTTTTTCCGTCTGTCGTCAATTGACGACTTTTCCAATTCCATTCCTGAGCAATTGAGATGTTCAATTACCAATTACAATTCCTGGATTGGAATTGACGAATTTTTTCCAATTCCATTCCTGAGGAATTGAGATGTTCAATTACCAATTATAATTCCTGGAATGGAAGTGACGATTTTTTCCAATTCCAATCCTGAGGAATTGAGATGACCAATTACCAATTCCTAATTACAAGGAATTGGAATTGCGGCGGAATTAATTCCGAAAGGAATCATTACAACCCAGCTCTGAGTATGCACAACATCGCACAACTTTAATGACATCCTTATCGCTTAGATTCTTTAGCGCCATTGAAATAATATTGTTACTCCCAAAGGATTTGTACAACGGTTATTTATGGTGTTTAAAAGCTACTTGGACGATTTCAATCGCAATGGCACGGCGTGAATAATATGATAGGTTGCATCAACCACGTTCAGTTGAGCCAAAAGCCTCAACTTAGCCACCATAGTCACTATACCAGTGGACTCGTTTTCTTTTTTTAAAGGCACAGTTTCGTTTGTGTGTATTTCTGAGAGCTATCGAAACTAAAGTAAAATTAACAATAAACTCATGCAAGCCTATCCACTGGCTTTGACCGTTTTGAGCCAGTTAAGTTCTTGTTCAAAGGAACATAATTTTAATAGTCTATCCATCATATTTTATGCGGATGACAAATTAACGATATATTTATAAATTCACTAGCTGGAATACACGGCATCGCTGGGGGGGGGGAGGGGGGGGTGGTATAACATTCAGGGTGTTTATAATGTACCAGTATAAAAGCACGTCGTACAACGGGTTGTAAGCATTAACGCTCAAACTGTAATTATTTGTTGCCATTATTACAGTGCTTTTACAACATACTGTCCTGAAAAATGTTCAGCCGGAAAGTATACACCTTAGGCTGGGTCGATTTGCAAACCTATGTTTCCTGGGCGATTTTCGGATCGGACACGAAAAGTTATTAAAAAAAGGGGGATATAGAGGTACACTTAACCCTATCACATCTTAAATTTTCTGAATTTTTTCTTTAGGAATTTTTTTGAAAAAAATTTTTGTGTGCGCACGTGCTCAGGTAGAGCAAAACTGATGCCAGAATTCATACCTTGAATTTTGTGAATTTTTTCTTTATGAATTTTTTACGTTAAAATTTTTACGATAAATTTTTGTATAAAAACGTATAAATGTGAAACTGGTCTTAGGTTGAATCGGGCACGAGGATTTAATTTCTGGCATGACTTTTGTTCTAGCTATACACGTTCATATACAAAAAATTTTTAAAAAAATTTCCTTAAGAAAAAATTCACAAAATTGAAGATGTGAAAGGGAAAAGCCCCCTTTTCTGTTTTCTGTTTAAATACTTTTGATGCCCTATCCGAAAATCGCCCAAGCAACATCAATTTTTTTACCTTCATACAAGTCGACCCAGCCTAATGCACATACATAAGAGGCAAGCATGCCACTGATAAGTATCAAATGAATTTTCTGTGCATACTTTCAGGCTGAACATTATTCAGGAAAGTACATGCTGGAAAGAAACTGTTATAATCGCAAAAAATAATTACAGTTTGAGCGATAAAGAGTGCAGAGCATTGTGCTTGCCTTTTATATATTAAGATGGAATGCAATACAACACCCAATGCACAACGATCAATGGGTCCAATCTCAACCATATACTTTTTCACATTATTTCTGCATCTAAAATTTTAAATTTCAGAACTTAAGCTTCATGGCTTCATTTTGTATTCCTATCCGATCAATCGTTTCGTTCAAAACAGTGTTCGTTCGTGTTTTCGAAATTTGTAATTCGAACAGAATCAAACAACGATAACAGCTGATCAGCCAACGAACGATGCCGTAGTACAGTTACATATTTGCAATATGTATTTCTAACGAGCACTGAAACTACGAATCCAAATGTCAAAAGCAAACGAACACTTTTATGCTATCGTTGTGGTTGCAAACGTTAAAAGAATGGTTAAAAAATTAAAAATTCTGAACTTAAAGGTAAATAAATTATGAAATATATAAATATATACAGTGTTTGAATGCTGTGAAGCACTTGAAAAACATAAAATAAAAATAACAACTGCAATAGCTGCATACATTTTATATTGCTATGTCAGAAGCAAACACACAATCACTGAAAACAAAAATAATGAAAAGCAAGTCCGCAAACCTCTTAATTGCTCAAAGTTTATTTATTGAATACACAAACCGGACAAAACCAAAAAGCACTGCCAACATATAAGAAACGAAGCAACATATTAAAAACATCTCTGACAAAAAATTTCCTAGTGTTTAATATGGCAGTGCCACATTTAACAACTGCTTGTGTATAACAGCTTGAGTGTACATATCAAACAAAAGCTTGACGAATGAGCCAACGATAAGCTTCGTTCGAAATACATATTTCCGCTTGAATTCAACATCGTTCGCATAGCCATCGTTTGTTGAATGCTTCGTTAGGAATACAAAATAAGGCTATCAGTCCTTATAAAAAAGTTGCTTTTAATCCAGTTAAAAACCATATCAAATAAAACTTTTTTGTCATTTGTCACATAAATATCAATTCCACGAAGATCCCGGCTCAAATTGTCTCTGTTTACGGTGCTTAAAATATTTAAATTTGTATATGCATGGCAAGCCAGATCCTTGTTGAATAAGTTTAAATTGCTTTAATCTCCTTATTGTTGCAGTTAATCTTTATCCTTGGCCAGGAAAGTTAAAGAAAACTATTTTTCTACCTTAAGCTTTTAAGCTATGCGGTAATATACGAATTATGAATTTTTATAGTTTTCTAAATCATTGTCACGCCCCTTTTCTGGTGTCACATTTGCATGGTGCTTGGTACAGACCCTATCCATCTGTATGTCAAATGTTAATACAATGGTGAAAATATTTGAGAAATATAGTATTATCATTAAAGTGGCACGCCCCCTTGTCTAATCCCCAACAATTTTCTAGACTGCGTACTGCTCATTACAGTACAAAATACAATATAAAATGTGCAAAATTTGGTTGAAATCAAACAAACGGGGTAGAAGTAATTCGGTTAAAATTAAAGTGACACGCCCCATTGTTTAATATCGCCCATTTTTCTAGACTACGGAGTGCTCATTATTGACTAGAATAAATGTCGGGCACATTTTCTAGGCTTAAATAAGAAAAAACGATGTATGTAGAAGGTGTTTGGATAAAATTAAAGTGCAACGCCCCTTGTATAATCCCGCCCACTTTTCTAAACTACGAACAGCTACGATTATACTAAAGAATATGTGAGCAAAACTTGGTTGAAGTCGAATAAATAGTGTAAAAGGAGTTCGATTAGAATTAAATTGACACGCCGCCCTTTTGTCTCATCCCGCCTATTTTTTTCCTACTTTTTATGCAGTTGCCGACAGTAATGATTCGAACTAAATTACAAAATTTTAGTCTTATACAACCAAAACATTGCATTTTCATTCATTTGTGGACGGTAAAAAGGGGTGTGGAAACTTTTGTTTTTAATAAACTGAGATATTACCATTTGGTTTCCCAAGAGCTTTTCCTCACAAGGTTGACTTGAATTTCCTCATTTGAATTTTTGACTATTTGTCCTACATAGTGAATGTTGGAATTCTGTGGCAGTTCCACCAACACAAACTTTCCAACTTCAAGATCTGCCGAAGTATCGTTCACATCTTTACTCTACGAATAAAACATCTCTTTTATTTAATCTTGAGCGGTAACAGACCTGTTGCGGGATTGCCAAACGCCATAACGACGATTGTCGCTGTAGTTAACTAGCGAAAACTGTCATTTACTATGAAACTGTGCATGCACAATGACCGATAACGACAACTACGATTATCGCTAACTGTTTGGGAATCCTGCTACAGGAGGAGTAGAAATCTCTATCATTGCTATCATAATTCTTAAAGGCAATGGAAAGCAAATAGATACCCAATCGTTGGATTGAATCGTAAGCAAACCAAATGGTACTCACCAGTAATTCTCAACAAAAATGCAAAAAACACTAAAAAATTGCCCTTGAACTGATCACTTTCACATGTAATGTGGAACTAATTTTATTTAAATTTAAAATTTTGTTTTATGGCACAGGCTCCGGGTCCAGTAATAGATAATAAGAACTTATTCTAAATGACACATTACTCTAAACTAGAGAGAGAGGATCGAAAATTTGACAGACAAAATTCTGTTGAAAATACGATATTTTTTTGTAGCTCCATATGCATCAACAGTGCCGTTATATCTGTGGCGACAAGGAATAACGAATAAACTCAAAATATTGTAAAAAAGCGATATGGCATTTCCTTTTTTGCCATTCTTTGGAAGGATTCAGAAACCCATTTTTTGCACAGAATAGATAACCACTTATGTCTGCACCTATTTCGTTGGCTTAACTGTTCATATATTTCCGAGAAAAGGTCGTCGTTAGTGCTATTAAAATATCGTTTTTTACGATATTTTGAGTTTAGTCTTTATTCCTTGTCGCCGCAGATATTTGCTTTGGAAATATGTTTATCTTATTCTTATTAAAATAATTTTTGTTGCTTAATAGTTTTTGTAGTTTACAAACCTGGAACAGCCATGGAGGTGAATTTTTATATGCAATTATCAATTTTTCGATGATAAAACAGTTTTTAACTAAATACATTTTTTAAGCATTGATTAAGCTATAATCAACATGATAAAAATAATTTGATTCCATTAGTTAGTTAGTTAAGTGAGGAGGGAGCAAGTCATATAGCAAACCTCTATAAGTTATAGTTCATCCTTAATCGTTAAGTGCGTTAGGAACCGAGCGATGTCCTTGGGTGAACTATCCGCTATTAGATGCGGTTCTAGGTACAATGCACTTAAGTAACGAAAACGGGTCCTGATTAGACTGTTACAGTGACACAAGATGTGGTCTGCTGTTTCTTCATATACATTACATAATCTACACAGAACTTCCTGGACTATACCCATGGTTGATAAGTGTTTATTTACCTTACAATGTTCAGTTAGGAAACCTGTGACAAGTCTAATAGATCTTCCACTTAGAGTCAGGAATTGTTTCGTTCTTTGGAGCGAAGTGGTTGGCATGAATGTTTTAGCCTGTCTGTTACCTTCAGTTTCCCTCCAGTAATGAAGTGCCTCTCTGTTTAGCTACATTTTAATGTTATGGCGCATAGTGCCCCATGGTATCTCGCAAAATGATTCTGGGCCTATGAAGGACCTTGCAGCCCCTTTCCTGGCTAGTTCGTCTGCGATCTCGTTACCTTAATAGCCGCTATGACCTGGTACCTAAATGAGATGAACTCTGTTGTGGGTAGATACCTTGATAAGTAGCTGTAGGCAATCCCATACGAGTTTGGACGTGATTTTATATGCGCTAAGTGCAAGTAGAGCTGCTTTACTATCAGCGTGAATGTAAATGTTTTTGTTCCTAATGGGACTGTTTACATACTCTCTTAGGCAGATCTCAATGGTGTGGACCTCAGCTTGGAAGACTGAATTACCTGTCCCCATGCTGGCATATATAGATTTTCCCTGCCTTAAGCCAAAAACTCCAGCTCCTACACCTTCATCTGTCTCTGAGCCATCAGTATACTAGGCTTGAAAGTCATCAGTGAACCGTGGCCTCTCTTTTTTCCCATGTAGTTCTGTTTGGGAAGGAGACTTGGAAGTTTTTGTAGAAGTTGAATTTTGGAAGGCAGAGATTGCAGGATGATAACCTTAGATTCTCGTCCTTGGTTATTTCGTCTAACAGCGCTGAGTGAGTATTACTTTGTATTGGGGGTTGGAATTAGTTTTAAAGGTTTCTAAGAGATGGCGTAACTATCAATAGATCGCTTCGGGCACACCTGTGACTATATTAATTTCAAAGCACATTGTCTAAGCTTCATTTTTCAGTATGTGTCATTCCACTGAAGTGTAAACAACATATATTTTTTTCTCTGTGAACATGTCGACTTTCGTTCCAACAAAACGCAATTTGCGGGAAGGTTTACTTTTGTGCTTCCATTTGAAGAAAAAAGCGGTTGAAGCACAACGCACGCTTACTGAGGCTTACGGGGACTATGCTCCATCGATTTCTACTTGTGAGTACTGGTTCCGTCGGTTTAAAAGTGGTGATTTTGATACGGAAGACAAAGAGCGTCCGGGCCAGCCGAAAAAGTTTGAAGATGAGGAATTGGAGGCTTTGCTCGATGAAGACCCGTGTCAAACCCTTCAACGGTCGGCAAACGCCTGAAGGCCATGGGAATGATTCAAAAGCAAGGAAATTGGGTGCCGTACGAGTTGAAGCCGAGAGACGTTGAACGGCGATTTTGCATGTGCGAACAACTGCTTCAACGGCATAAAAGGAAGAGTTTTTTGCATCGTATTGTCACTGGCGATGAAAAGTGGATCCATTACGATAATCCTAAGCGAAAAAAATCGTGGGGACCACCCGGCCATGCATCAACATCGACGGCCAAGCCGAATATTCATGGCGCCAAGCTTATGCTGTGTATTTGGTGGGATCAGAAGGGTGTCGTGTACTATGAGCTGCTAAAACCTAACGAAACCATCACTGGGGAACGCTACCAACAACAATTGATGCAATTGAGCCGAGCATTAAAGGTTAAACGGCCGGAATATGGCAAAACGACACGACAAAGTGGTTTTTCAACATCAGAACGCACGGCCACATGTTGCAAGAACCGTCAAGGAAACGTTGGAGGCGCTGAATTGTTATGTGCTACCCCACCCGCCTTATAGCCCAGACATAGCCCCTTCCGACTACCACCTATTCAGATCGATGACGCATGGCTTGGCTGAGCAGCGCTTCACTTCTTACGAGGATACCAAAAAATGGGTCGATTCGTGGATTGCCTCAACAGACGAGTCGTTCTTCCGGCGCGGAATCCATATGCTGCCAGAAAGATGGGAAAATGTTGTAGCTAACGATGGACAATACTTTGAATAATATACATTGTACCGTTGTTTCTAAATAAATGCTCAAAAACCGAAAAAAAACCTTTAAAATTAATTCCAACCCCCAATATAATGAAATTATTGTCAGTGATGAGCCTGACTGTGAAGAGCAGAGCTTTTTTCTTAACAAGAAGATGTAATGGTGGTATACCAAGCAAAATCTCCAAAGCAGCAGTTGGAGCAGAACGCATCGCTCGTGCGTTCGACAAGCTAGTCGTTGCAATATGCTGAGCTTGGCTTGAGCTGTTTTTTTGATCGTTTTACTCCACCATACTGGTGCGCCATATAAGACGATAGGTCTCGTGATGGAAGTATACATCCACATGGCTAGTTAAGGACTTAGGAACCAGTTTTTACCTACAAAACTTCTGCTGACCCATAATGAGGCCCTTGCTTTGTTTACGGTGTTGTTTAGGTGTGGGTTCCATGTGAGTTTATTGTCAAGCATCACCACACCTAAGTATTTGACTTCTTTTGAGAAGTTTATAGTTTCACCGAGAACAATAGGTTCAGTTAGATTTTCCCTGACTCTTTTCTTGGTGAAGGCGATGCTGTTGGTTCTCTTAGGGTTGACGTTGAGCCCTGTTTCAATGCACCAGTTAGCTACTATGTTGAGTGCTACCTGGAGGAGATACGATAAGGTATCCTCGTATTTTCCTCTGATAAGGATCACGATGTCATCAGCGTAACCCTGCACATCGAAACCATTTGAGCTAAGTAATGAGCTAACAATGGACCACAGTATTGGAGAGAGAACACCTTCATGTGGACAACCTTTTGCGGCGAGTACTCTTAGTTCTGCCGTGCCCAAAGTTGATTTCATATTCCTGACTTTCAGCACGTTATGCACCCAAGCAGTTGTTGTTCCATCAACACCTTTGCGCTGAATGCATTCGCTTATATGAGCGTATTCGGTGTTGTCAGAAGCACCTTCAATATCTAGGAAGCACCCGATTGCATATTCTTTGTTCCCCAGTGATTTTACGATCTTGTTTGTAAGGATCTGAAGAGCATGAGTCGTTGATTTCCCTGGTTGATATGCATATTGTCGCGAATGCAGCGGATGGTCTCTAAGACAATCCTCTCTGATATGCCGATCAACAATTTTCTCCATAGTTTTTAGGAGAAAGAAGGTGAGGCTTATTGGTCTATACGATTTTGGTTGATCCGAAGGTCTACTGCCCATTTTAGGTATAAATCTAACAATAACCTCTCTCCAGGCTTTGGGTATAGTACACCATGCGAAGCTCGTCCTAAAAATAGCTATAAGGAAAGGCATTAGTAGCATTAGGCTATTTTGCAAGAGTGCGGGAAAGATGCCGTCTGCTCCAGCTGCCTTGTATGGTTGGAATGTGCTGAGAGCCCATTTTATACTGACCTCGTTGAAGATTGATCTGGATAATCGCCAATCTATTATGTTTGGTCTTCTTTGCCCTGTCTGTAATAGGTTCGTTGGAGTTCCAGTCAATGTAGTAGAACCCGGGAAATGGGTATCGGCAAGGAGCTTTCGGCGAATGTGCCATTCGGTCTCCTAGTTTAGATAGTTTAGATACCTTTGATTGCATTAACCAATTTTTAATTTTTACTCAAAAATATACCACGGAACTTAGGTATTAAAGAAAAAAAGAATGACCTATATATCTTCTCTTTGTACGATGAATATTAAAGGCTGTAGGTATGTATATTCAAAAATGTAAACAAACACGCTATATGTACTTAAAACAATTTGTGAAAGAGAGCCCATACAAACAAACTACGCTGTAAGAAGTAATTCTACATCAAAAACTGACAATGAGCGATTGTTTATTATGATCCCCCATTATCAGCATATATCTGATTTTTTCTTGGGATCAAACAAAATTTGAATTTAGTCTGAGACGTTGTTGTGAGCTTTATCAAACAAGATTCTTGTTGCTAGTATTGAAACAAAAAGTTTTGATATTTTCTATTAAGATATATTTTTATTATATTTTTTGTCTTCCAATTAAATTGATTTTATTTATAAGTGTTTTTGTTTTGTTTTTGTTTTTTCAAATAAGATTACGACACACATATATATTTCTATTTATTTAAAAATAGCGCCATGTATAAATTAAACCAGTTAAATAAATTTATATCGCCAAATTTGTATGTTTTGCTTAAAGTAGGTATTTGAATTTTCATTTAATACTTTTTTTTTTTTTTCTTAATTTTTTGCAACTGCAGTTTAGTGTGTTTAAATATGTAATAATTGTGTTTTTTTTTTGAGTATATATATATATATATCTGTGAAAGCGTGTTGTTTTTTTAAAAGATTATCATGCATGCGTAATATTGATTATTTTTTGCTTATTGTGGGTGTTCGAATTTTTCGAGCATTTAATATTATGTTATTTTTGGTCATTTAAGAGCGTAGAAAAAAAAAATGAATTTTTAAATTAAAACAACATAATCGAAATGTAACCATAATAAATGTTACAGAATAGTATATGAATCAGTGCTATTTTGAATACTAAATATATTTTTTATTTTAGGCCTTTTCGATATAATTAAGAAAAGTTAAAAGTTTAATTAAAATACAGCAGATTTAACTAAAATGACAGAGTAGAATATGGAATTATATTCACATAACTTTTTTTTTATTAAATTTCAAAGAAGACGATTTAATTGTTTTTTTTTTTATTTCGTATTATAGTAAACGAAAACCAAATTAAGCAATATTAACTAACATCTAAAAGCTAAAAATATATTTTAGAAACTTTAAACGAGATTACAGGGTGTTTTGAAATTTGGTATTGTAAAATTAAGAAAAAAAAAACAATATACAAACAATAACTTAAACTTAATGGTTTCTTAAACGAATGAGGTAAAATTCATAAAAAAACTATTTTTTTTTAAATAAATAAATAATTTTAACAAAACACATTGCGCTGGTGCTTAAATGTGAAACAGAATTTTTTGCATTATAACCAAAAAAAAAAAATGTGAGTTTAGGTGCAAATAAAAATTTCGAACACAAAATGACTGATGAATATTTTGCTAACGTAATCGTACAATATTTGCATGTTGCTGTTAAAGCAGCATAACGAACTTCGAAGGAACGGAATTATAAAAATTTAGCTCATTGAAGTTTCTAACACTATTTTAATTCTTCAAAAAATTAAGCGATTTCAGAAATGTGAATAAAAGCTTTTCTGCACCAGCTTGAAAATAACATAATTTACATAATATATGCCTTAAAAAAAAAAGTTTACAAATCACTGACAATATTTTTATTTTTTTTTTTTTTAATATACAAAAGCTTCAAAAATAAAAAGAGCATTTTTTTATATTATTTCCCATTGAATAATAGCTTAAATATTCTAATTTTTTAAACATACACATCATAAAATCGTTTTTATAAATAAACATTGCTTTAAAAGTTTACGCATTAAAAAAACTCAACAAAAACAACGAAAATAAAACTAAGAGCGCTTAAAAATTAGTTAAATTCTTACAGTGCTAAGCGTGCTAATTTCAACCATTCAACTACTTCAGCTTTAATTAAAAAAAAATTACAAACAAAAACAAAAAAAAAAAAATAAAGACGCTCCGATGATCTATGTTTATATGACGCCTGACACTGCCTTTTCATAAGGTGCTCCGAGCGTATCTCGTCGTCTGGGCAATGTGCCGCTTGCTGTCAATGGTGCCGACTCAGGACAGCCGAGTGCAGTTAAAAGCTCAACTAAAGCTGTTGTTTCTTCAACACTATATTGTATCGCTGGTATGCCGCTGCCATTCGTTGTTGTTGCTGCCGAAGATGCTGTTGTAGTGCCGGCTGTATTACTTGAAGCATTCGATGAAGTGGAGCTGGTATTGCTGACGCTGCTTGAAGATAGCGTTGAGTTTGAAGCTGCAGTTGATGCAGCAGCTGCTTTGAGCGACTTTGCTGTTGCTAGTGATTGTGCGGCACGTGCATAAGCTAAGCATGTGCGTCCCTCGTGATCGGTGTGCTTGATGTTGGCACCGTTCTGAAAGGTAAATATAAGAGAGAAAGTTTTAATTCAATTTTTCAATATTTGATATTTATATGTAAATCCTTTATATTTCGAATTTTTTTGATGCTTCGAAATAGAGAAAGCTTTTTAAAAATTCTCTACAGCCTTAAAGAAAGCTTTTATTATAAAGATTTTAATAAGCAAAATTATCAAACTTTATGTATTTAAGAATTTTATTTCTTATGTAAAGAAAGCTTTGCATAAAAGTTTTTTTTCAGTACTTTAAGAAAGTTAGAAAGATTTTCATAAAGTTTTTTAAGAAAGTTTTTAATTAAGCTTGTTAAGATTCATTAGGTTTTTAAAAAGTTTTGCATAAAGCCTTTATTTATTTTTTGAAAGTTTTGACTATGTAGATTTTTTTTATATTTTTACAAAGCTTTAACTATCAAGAAAGTTTTGTAAGAAAGTTTTTAATTAAGCTTTTAAGATTCATTAGGTTTTAAAGAAGTTTTGCATAAAGCCTTTAATTATTTTTTGAAAGTTCTGACTATGAAGATTTTTTTTTATATTTTTACAAAGCTTTAACTATCAAGAACGTTTTTTAAGAATGTTTTTAATTAAGCTTTTTAAGATTCATTAGGTTTTAAAGAAGTTTAAAATAAAAAAAAAAAGAAAAAAATAAATAAAGGCTTTATGCACTTTATTTATTTTTTGAAAGTTTAGCCAATGCAGATTTTTTTTTATATTTTTACAAAGCTGTAACTATTAAGAAAGTTTTTTAAGAAAGTTTTCAATAAAGCTTTTTAAGATTTGTTAAGTTTTTAAGAAAGTTTTGCATAAAGCTTTTATGTATTTTTAGAAAGTTTTGGTTATGAAGATTTTTTTATAATTTTTCAAAGCTTCAGTTATGAAGTTTTTTATAAATAAAATTTTCAAACTTTTTGCAAAGTTTTTATTTAAGAAAGGTTTTAATAAAGCTTTTTAGAAAAGTTCTTCATAAAGCTTTTTAAGAAGTCTTTTTTATAAATGTTTTAAAAAGGTTTTCAGGAAAGCTTTTCACAAAGCTTTTTAGGAATGATTTTTATAAAGCTTTTTAAGACTCATACGGGTTTTTAAGGAAGCTGTGCTTAAAGCTTTTTAATAATTTTAAGAAAGCTTTAACCATGAAGGCTTTTATAAACAAAATTATTAAAATTTATTTAAAGCTGGACATAAGTCTACTTTAATGTACCTGCCGAATTTCAAGGGGTTGCTTGTGCCACGGGGGAAATAGTAGCCTTTTTTCAATACCATTATTATTTACGCAAAAAAGGCTACCTTGTACGCATGATACAATTGTAATTCTGCCAATGGTTGTACTGAGCAACTTTTTGAATTTAAGCGGATTCATTAAATTAGTCTTGAACCTAAAGCTGAATGAAGGCTGTTCATAAGACTTTTTTAGAAAAACCGTTCATACAGCTTTTTTATTCAGTTTTTTCCCATAACTTTATAAGTATAAGGGGTTTTTAGTGAAGCTTTTCATAAAGCCTTTTAGGAAAGATTTTCATAAAGCTTTAGAAGATTTATTGGGCTTTTTAAAAGCACTTTAAAATTATTTTTAGAAAGCCCTGACTATGAAGAATTTTATATAGAAAATCATCAAACTTTCCATAAAGATTTTGAGGAAAAATTTTCATAAAGCTTTTTAAGATTCATTATGCTCTTTAGGAAAGCATTCCATAAAGCTTCTTAATAGATTTTGGAACGCTTTAACTTTAAAGATTTAAAGATTTTCACTAACGAAATATTCAACTTTTTGTAAAGTTTTTTAAGAAAGTTCCACAACAGGGGGGAAAGTAGCTTTTTTTTAATTCCATTATAATTTACGCAAAAAATGCTACCTTGTACGCATGATACAATTATCATTCTGCCATGCCTTGTACTAAGCAACTTTTTGAAATTCAAGCGGATTCATTAAACTAGACTTGTTCCTAAAGCTGTTTTATGAAAGCCTTTTATAAGGCTATTTTAGAAAAACAGTTCATACAGCTTTTTTATTAAGTTTTTCCCATAATTATAAGTATAAGGGTTTTTTAGTAAAGCTTTTCATAAAGCCTTTTAGGAAAGATATTCATAAATCTTTTAAAGATTTTTTAGACTTTTTAAGAAAGCATTGCATAAAGCTTAAATAATTTTTAGAGAAGAAGATTTTTATAGAGAAAATTATTAAACTTTCCATAAAGATATTTAAGAAAGATTTTCATAAACATTTTTAAGATTCATTATGCTCTTAAGGAAAGCATTCCATAAAGCTTTTTAATAGATTTTGGAAATCTTTACCTATGAAGATTTTAACTAACGCAATATTCCAACTTTGTGTAAAGTTTTTTAAGAAAGCTTTATAAAGCTTTTTAGAAAAGTAAACCGTAAAACTTTTTAATAAAGTTTTTCTCATGCATGAACCTTTCGAAAGGCTTTTAGGAAAGGTTTTTAAAAAAGCTATCTACGAAAAACTTTTATAAAGCTTTTTAAAATTTCTTAAGCTTTTTAAGAAAGCATGCATTAAGCTTTATAATAATTTTGAGAAAGCTTTAACTACGAAGATTTTTATAAATAAAATTATAAGGCTTTCTTATAAAAAGCTTTCTTAAAAAAGCTTTTCACAAAAATTTCTTGCAAAACCTTTCTAATAAAGTGTTTCTTATAACCATTTTGGAAACTTTTTAGGAAACCTTGTACAAAAACTTTCATGTTTTTCACATAACTTTTTTTAATAAAGTTTTGTACATTTTTTTAATAAGTTGACAAAAAGATTTTTAACTAACATCTTTTTAAAGTGTTTCTAATAAAGCTTCTCATGACTTTGTTAAAAAAGTTTATAATAATTTTTAAATTGAAATTTATATTTTTGTAAGCCGTGACCTTTCTGCAGACAATAACAAGTCTTATATAAACTGAGTAAATAGAGTCATGTAAAGTTTCTTAAGAACATGAGCCCGTTCGGAATCGGCATAACAAAGCTTTTGGATTCAGTTCTTGGTAAATTTGTGTACAAACATTTAATTATAACACACAACAAAATTTATCAAAAGAAGCTCGGTTAAAGTACTTGCAAGGGCTGAAATGGTGAATTCGTTTTTTTTTGTTTTTTTGTTTTAATAATTAAGCTTATTTTTATAGGATTTTTCGAATGTATTTTCAATTAAAATATTCTATACATTTTTCAAAAAAGAATCTCAATTAAGTAAATACAAGTTTTTATTAAAGATTTCTTACTATTTTACTAAATAAAGTCTTTAATACATTTCTAAAGTAGTTTTCTTATAGATTTTAGTAAATATTTTTATAAAACTTTTCATAAAGCTACAATTTTGTTTTTGCAAAGGATGCAATATTCGAAAAGGCTTTTTCATAAATACACCTGTTTATAAAAGCTTTCAAATGCAGCAGTTTTGAAATAATTGGAAAACATTTTATTATTTATTATTTATAAAGCTTTTAATATAACTATGAAATCTGTTTTGCTTCACAATCAACAACAAATTAGCTGAGTTTTTGTCTTAAAACCTTTCTCTTATTTATTATAAAACATGACCGATGCTAGATTTATAACATCAAAGGTTTAGCCTTGCAACTTACCCATATCAAAAGTTGTGCTATCGCCAAATTTCCAATGGCACATGCCAGCAATAATGGCGTCCTCACATCACGTGGACTGACATTGGCATTGGTCACTTCATGATTAGCGGTGGCCAAAATCAAAACAATTGATTTCATGTCAGATCTATAAGCAAAAAAAAAAATATATATATTTATTTAAATTGTTTAACTATAAGATTAGTAATAAAATTGTATAACAAATAAGAATAAGCTTACGAGCTTTTGAGAGTTGGTGAACATTTTGAGAAAAAAATTAAAACTTTTTCAAAGTACGATTAAATAAAATGCTTTTAAAAAAAAATATATATATCCATACCAAGCTTCCCAAAATTAAAAAACGTAAAAGTTATTTAAAATCAAAGCAAATTAAGACCATACAAGTATTTATAAATTATAAATTTACACAATAATGTAGCAATAATATTTATAAGTAAAGCCAGAGAGCTTTTAAGAAAGCTAATAAAAATTCAAAAATATTATTTTTCAAACACGTTTTCAATTCATTAAAAATCAAAACAGTCAGCATCATTTAAAATTTGATAATAATAAAGAGCTTTTGAAAATAATAAAAAAGTAGATTGGCCCTTTCGACCCTTACTAGAACTTTGGCCGAGCTTCTTATGATGAATTACGTTCCGCGTGTGGTCAAATGTTTGAACACAAACGATCGAAAACTAGACCTACAAGCTTTATGTCCACTCCGAACGGCTTATGTTCTCGAGAAACTTTACATTGTCTGCTGAGAGGTGACAGTCGAACAGAAAAATTAAATAAATGAAAAAAACATTCTGTGTCAGATGGGATTCGAATCTGGGTTCTCTTGCAAACAAGCCAAGCTCCTTGAAAACAATAGCAATAGTTTTTTTGTATAGATACAAAATAAAAAAGTCTTCTATTTATTTCAATTGCATTCGTTAGAAGGAAATTTATAACTTTCTAAAATATTTTTTTAAAAATCCTCTCAATCTTTCGTATACCAAAAGAAGCTTTTGTAAAACTGAGAACGTTAAGCTATTTCAGCATATAGTTTTTGAAATCAGGCGCGTAGCCAAGGAGAGATTTCGGGATTCAAATCCCCTCTCAGCCTCATAGGATCCAGAAAGAACGAGAAAAACAATACAAAAGAGTATTAAAATGAAAATGTACCTAATATATTTCTTTTATAAAAAAAATTAAGATAATAATGTGAATTTAACTGGAGAAGCAAAAGTTATCATTTTCAATATAAATTTAGGAAAATTCTTTTGATCAATGAAAACTTTAAACAGGGAAGTTTAACTTTGCTTATAAAGTTCAAAATAATTATATTTGAATAAGCTATACGAAGTTTGTATAAGGTGTGTTCATATATATATAACGCCACTTCGAAATTTGAAATATTTTTGTAACGGCCAGTTTAAACAAAAGAGAATGTTTTGCGAATTTGGTCATCTATGCACAACAACAATAGTGAGCAAGAGCGAAGTCTATTCTAATAACGGTACATCGTTTATTTCTAAATTATAACGCCACTTGCAATTATTCCTTCTGCTGCGTTTGTTCAAGACCTTAACCATAGAAAAAAACTTAGACCGAAATGCCTCGTGCAACCCAACTTACTTGCGAAAAAATTGGAAAAATAAAAATTCTTAAAGAAGACGGCTATGGAATTCGGGAAATCTGGCGTAGAACTAATCGCAGCCATATAGCGATTCAAAAATTTTTTAACAATCCTCAAAATTACGGCAAAACAAAATGTTCCGGCAAAAAAAGAAAAAATCCTCTAACCGCGATCAGCGGAAAATAATCCGAGCTGCGAGCCACACTACATACAGTTTAAAAGAGTTGTGGAGTGTTGTTGCTGAAGAAGTTTCCCGAACATCAGTAAAAACAAATTCGCAGTGAACTTATGAAGTGTGTTCCTGCTCTTACTAGCAAATATAAAAAACCGAGCTTGGAATTTGTAAGAAGAAACATAGGAACAAATTGACCACCAATCAGCTTTTCAATAATGTTTTAAAAAAGGTTTCCACGTTGAGGGTTAATTTTTACATGCCATTTTTCCGATGAGACAAAATGTAATCTTGATGGCCAGGATGGATGGATGGCTTTATTAGTACGACATACGCCGTGAACCACTTCCGTTTTCAAAAAGGAGTTTTGGTGGAGATAATGTGATGGTGTGGGGTGCTTTTTCTGAAATTGAAAGTTCAAGAATGAGAGCGCTGACTACACTCGTGTACTGAAGAGCAGTTTCACTCCACTTTTGGAAAAAAACGGACAGACACAACTAGTTTTCCAGCAAGATAATGAGGCAATCCACGTAAATCGAGATGGTTTCAGGCCAATAACATTGATTTATTGAAGTGGCCGGCGGACTCTTCAGATTGTAATCCCATCGAGAATTTGTGGGGAGTTCTTGTACGCCAGGTATATAAAAATAACAGACAATTCGGCAACGCGGAAGAACGGAATTCAGTTGTTCTCAAATAATGGAGCAAAATTGATTCAAATACATTAAAAAAATCAATTACAAGTATGCCAAATCACATTTAGAATATTATTGGAGCATTGGAACAGTAATTTAATAAATTTTTTTTTTTTTAATTCAATAAAAAGCGTTTTTATTCAAAATTTTGAAACGGCGTTATAAATATGAAACAGCATCAAAAGTGATATAAACCCAGATATGCCGACGGGCATATTAGTGCACCAATCTACGTAGTTTTCCAAAATAGCCTTATTCTGACAGATAATATTACAAAACTGAAGAAAGAATAAAAAAAAAAATATTTTTTAACTAGGATTTTGAGTCCGTACCACATGTAGTACGCTCGGTATATATGAAAACAAAATACAGTATTTTCTTGTGATTTAATTAAAGTTGTTTTATTATTCATCAACTTTTGTGTAAATAAGTAAAGAAAAGCGAATTAATAAAAAAATTATTTGGTGGTGTGGTACTCCACATTACACTTTACATGGAGCGGCACATCACATTTAATGCAGCGTGTAGTGGTCTTATTGTGGCAATGATTACAACGTAGCTGTTTACATTTTCCATCGGCTTGACGTGTGTTCTCCTGATGATGATGATCCTGGTGGAAGCGTTGCTGAGGGTTTCCAATAAGTAGAGATAAGCAATGTGGCAATGCGCCGACGAAAAGATAAATGGTCCATTTTACCTCTCATATGTCTATGCAGTTGCCACGCATTGTGCTCTGCAAGATCAATGAGGTGTACGAATATTGGGAAATACCATTTTTTACCCCGAATAGATACACGGTACAAGCTGATATTTTCATCTGCTCGATCAACGCCACCCATTTAGGGATTATATTCATGAATAAGGCGTGGTTGTTGAATATATATACGCTTTTTCTCTTTTCGAGACCAACGTGAAATATTTTTTGACGGTTCAACCGAATGGGCGTTTGAGGCAAAGTTAACGGCACTGCTGTCGTTCCAACAACATACAATTACGATTACGATGGTCATACCACCATTTCTATCTTTTCTGCAGATCTTTTTTGTTTAGCAAAGGACAGTTGCCTAACCGATTGTGACGAATTGTTCCAGTGCCTTTCACGCCTCGTTCTTCTAACTTAGCCAATAAGTTGATTGTAGTAAATAAATTATCGAAATACAATCGGTGAGCAATGTCGGGTTGGCTTTTTGATAATATGTCGCAATACGTTAAGACTACGCTTGGACCAAGTCCCATTTCCTTGTAGGTATTATTTGGGAAAGTCCCTGCACCCTGGTACGGCTCGAACCAAACAATGTAGCCTTTATAAGTTGCTCCAATCCAAAACTTATAGCCATATCTTATAGGCTTTGCATGGATATATTGCTTACATCCGTGACTACCATAGTATGGTACCATCTGCTCGTCCACTGAATGCTGTATGGTTTTCGGAGCATTACTTTGGAAACTCTGGTTCAACATTTGTAAAAGTGGTCTAACTTTTGCGTACTTGTCGGTTTTATCCAGACTGTTGTTATCCACAAAGTGCAAGTTTCTTATTATGAACTCAAATCGATCTCTTCTCATTGCGTTAGACACAAAAGAATGATGAGTATCCCTATCACTTTGCCAATACATACGGCGTCTCGAAACAGTATTGTAGCCACTCAGTAGCAAAATTCCAACAAAGCACCTGATTTCGTCTGGAGTTATATTTGCAGTTGCATTTTTTTTTGGATGCATAATTATTGGAGTATTGAGTAATAACTTGCAGCAAGTCCCCATCAAAAATTTTTTCGAACGATTCAAGAGGTGTAGGTAAAATTTCCTGTTCACATGCTGTAACAATCGGCTCCGTTTCTTCCAGATCGTCCTTTACCCATTTTACTGACGATTTAATACATTTACGTTTCTTGGCCTGTTGCCAATAACTGAAGTGGAATGTCGTCTTCATTATCCGAATCAGTAGAATAAGAATTTCGAAAAAGCTCAGCCTCAGCATTTAATAATAGGGGTGGTAAGTTTTCAAAATTCACTTCATCTTCTTCTCCAGAGTCTTCATCTGTGACGTAGTTGTTCGCACCTTGAGTGGGCACAATTGAGATGTCGTAAGAATTTTGCAAAAACTCTTCATCACTTTCCTCTAAGGCATTTATTATTTCATTTAATGTTAAAAATCTAGAAAAAAATAAGTTTTTGTTTTCACCATTTTTGCGCACTAATGCCGAACGTACTACATGTAGTACGTCAGCAAAAACATCAACTAAAATCACATAAACTTTTTTTTGCACATTTATTTTTGACTAGCTTAAACCCGCCGCTTCGCCGGGTTTTCAAAAAGTTTTCATTCAAAAATTGATAGTGGGTAGGCTTGATTTTTCGCTACCAAAACGATTTTTTATTGTTTAAGTAATACTACAAATTATTAACCTTAAGATTGTTATATCATCTGATAGGAAATCGAAAACCTAAATTTTGGACTTAATTTTTTTTACAACAAAAACAACTTTTATCCAATTTTTTGGCTTAAACTAAAAATTTTTGAACATTTTTTAAAAAAATTTTTAAAAATATTAATACTTTGGTTTAGTAAAAATTTCAACTTATGTTTGAAGGATATTTTAACAAACAACATTTTTCAAAAAAAATTATTGAAATCCATTGCAAACTGACTGAAATATTTGCCTTCAAAGCTAAAAGTGTGATTTTCAAGTCGTTTTTCTCTCATTCTCAGCTTATAATTAATACTAAAAAGATCTGGTACTAAAATTTTTCACAGTTTTCAAACTACATACATGATTTTGGTATCAAATTGAAGGAAATTTAAAAGCGTTTATTGATTTTGTTCTCGTTTAACCGAAGTGCAATTTAATCCATTAGGGCCGAAAGAAAACCATTAAAAACAGACATTTTTAGACTTGAAGCAACATTTTGGTGAAAACTATGTATGCCATTGAGCAGAAATAAGTTATTATTGCATGCTAATTTTACTTTTTTTAAAAAACTGGCACTAAAACTTTTGAAATATTATGCAGTATTTAATGAAAATTCGAGACGCATATGTTTCCATATAGTAACATTGGTTGTTAATGGGTTAAAATAAAGCACTCTCTGCTGACCTATAAATATGTGTACAAAATTTTATAAAAATCTGAGTTGTCGTTTAAACGTGATGAGTGAACATAAAAAGTGGCTACAGATTTATTAATAGTATAGATACGTATTGGTTTTTACAACTATTACAATTTAAAAAACCTAGAAACGCAACAACAATAAAATATGCATATAAATCTTTTTCTTACCGATTACGCGACATCTTCACCCTGTTGCAAATTTCACAAAACTGAAATTTTTGATCCAAAATTATACACATAAGCAATTACCCTAGACAAAACTTATCAACACATGCTTTGTTGACAGTTATATTCTGTAGCACAACAACAAGTAGATTAGAAAATGTAAAGCACAGTAAACGCAGAAACCTGAATATAACAGGTGTACTACATGTAGTACGCTAGGCATATCTGGGTTAAGCAATAAACAATGTACCGTTATTTGAAAAGAGTTCACTTTTGCCCACTATTGTTGTGGTGCATAGAAGACCAAATTCGCAAAAACTGTTTAAACTGACAGTTACAAAAATATTTCAAATTTCGTAGTGGCGTTATGTATATGAAACATGCCTTATTAAAGAGCCGCTTTTAACTATGACTCAAAAGCTCTGATTTCCAAAAAAAAAAAAACAAAAAAATATGAAATTATACCTATACCGAATATGTCGAATATGCTTCCATAAATTAAAGAAAAAAAGGTTGACACTTTTTTATGCAATTTCAAAACTTATAAGACCTTAATCCTTAGAGAAAATATTCGTTTGAATTGATTTAATGTTTTTTTTTAAATTTTGAAAAGTTGTATCATAATACAAAAAAAATAAAAATATATTAAAAAACAATTTGGGTATTTCACGTGAATCGGAAAACTAAGAACTTTACCAATACGATTTTACTTTTTTTCATAAATCATAAATAAACTTAAATCTAAATATGACTTTTTTCGAAAACAGATTTCTCAGTTAAAAAAAAAACTATTTAAAAAATATTTTATGCATTGATTTTTTGGAAATTTAATGAATTTTTACTTTACCCTAAGAAAATTAACAATCAAATTTTTTTAACTTAGTCAATTTAAAATACATAAATTCTTTATTATTTCAACAAATTCAATTCTTTTTTTTTTTTTAAACAATTTTAGATTTGAATCACGACTGAACAAATTATCAAGTTGCCCAAAAAACTGGGCTTCCAGAGGTGACTGCAACATATCTCGAAGGCCTTCTGCTTTTGGTCAAACGGGAAGTCCGGATCCTTGTTGGAGTTCTAACGGGTCATTGCCCCATTGGGGTAATGGCCAATAGAATAGGTATAACAGCGCCAGACTTTTGTCGGAGCTGCAAAGACCCGGAGGAAATAGAAACAATAACTCACCTACTATGCGAATGTCCAAGTCTACAGAATCGTCGACTTCGACACATGGGGAACAGATTTTTCAAAGACTTGGAAGAGTTGGTGAACACACCACTGCTAGACATCTGGAGGTTCATAAAAAGCACAGGATGGTTTGAGGAACAAATCGGAACAATAGTTTAACTCGGTACCACAACTATAAAAAGGGATTCGTAATGGACCTATAGGCCCCCGTGGAAGCGCCGGTAACGCTGCACGACCCTTCATACCTAACCTAACCTGCCCAAAAAACATTGCTGTTTAGCTATGTTTAATTTCAAGTGTTTAAGCAAAAAAGTCATACTTTAATTGATAATACTTCTAAACTCTTAAACTTGTGTGTAAAATATTGGTCCTGTGCGAAAACCAGTTGCCAAATTACGGCATTTGTAAAATAACTTCAAATTTACATATGCCTAAAATTTTTTTGGAAATAAGGCAATTAATACTTTTTCAGTCATAGTATTATTATTCTTAGTATTATTATACATAGTATACTCCATTCTGAGTTTCAATTTTCTCTGATTTTTACTTCCAAAGCCATTCGATATCAAAAATTTGGCTTATATGGGTGGAGCCACAACCCTTTGTCCAATGCCCGTCCAAGTTTTCTATTAGAAACACATCACCAAGTGGTAACTCCGTTCTGAATTTCAATATTCTGTGACTTTTACTTCCATAGCTATACGATATCAAAAATTTGGCTTGTATGGGCGGACCCACGCCCGTTTTGCATAGGAGGGTGAAGGAGGGTGAAAAGTACTTTACAACCTATTTTCATACCTACTAAATATACAAAACAAATTTCATTAAAATCGGTCGAGCCGTTTCGAAGGAGTTCGGCCACAAACATTGTGACTCGAGATTTTTATATATTAGAAGATAAAAAACGTTATCGAAAGAAATAAATCTATTTGCTATTATTTATTTAAATTTTAGCTTTTTAATGTCTTCATCAGATATTTTTCATCAGATTTCATACCATATCCAAGCGTGCTATCATCCCTCCATATGTCCATAAAATATAGCCATATCGGTTCTTTAAATGTTTAACTTCTTTTGACATCTTACCTGATCACAGCTTCAATTAATTGCTGTCCCGGCGTTGCGTTCGTATTTGCATTGTTTTGGGCCAAAAACTCTTTAGCCTCATATTTGCTGCGTACCCACACCTCCTTCTCTTCGCGTGCTGAATTTGATTTCGGTTTGGTGCGCTGATGCGTATTTGCCTCCCATACGGAGTTAGCTAGGCTATTTCCGATGGCAAGCATAACGCTAAGATGGCCAGGACTGGGTAGAAGATAAAAGTTTAAGCATATTCACATTTAATAAAATTAAGAAATCGTTTAAAACTTACGGCCAATCGTCCAAGCCCAACGAGCGAACCTTGGATATATGCGAGCCCAAGTTGCGATGAATGCCCGAACATTCGATGCACATAAGAACACCCAAGTTAAGACTAGCCCATTCGGGATCTAAAGCAAGCATCAGAAATTGAGTGCATATTAGAAAAGCATCTGAGCAAAAGTTTTCTTGCTACTTACTTGGCGCATCGCAGTCCACGCAAAAACCATTGCCTGGTACACGCGTTCTTATCGCCACCATTGCTGCCAGTTCACTCGATGTGGCCGGCTTCAGCTTCGTGCTTTCAATGCCTTGTAGCGACTTGAAGATTTCCTGCTCAATGGCAGCCACCCATTCATCACGCTCTTCCGAATTGGCCGCCTCAAAATGCCATTGCTTGCTATCTAGCGATACGATGTAGAACTCATAGCCATCCGAATCATCCACCTCATTCGACTTGACGCCGCTGCTTTTCATGCGACGATGTCGCTTCTTGACATTTGGTGTCTGTGCCTCCAGCTTGTTGGCTGCATTGACGGCAAGCAACTCACGCTGTTGCTGCTGCGTATCGCTGTTGGGCAAGCCGAATGTCTGCGAGTTCGAGTTACTCATGGCGATACCTTCATCGCCACTTGTATGCTGTGACGAAGTTGAACGTCCTGGTTCACGCAGCGTATCAAAAGCTGTCAGCAGCACCTTTTCGGTTAGTTTTTTGTTGTTGCTATCCTTGACTATAGTCAAGCAGCCAATGCCTTCGCTCAGACCGCTGCCATTTTGTGCAGCCGCTTTGCCATTTGCAGCAAGCAGTGAAGTTGTCAGCGCGCTGTTGGTGATAATCGACTTGGAGCCACGTGGTTTTTGACCAGGCACCTTGACTGTAACATATTGTAGCGGTATCTCTTTGCCATGCACATCATCCATGTAGTCGTGCAGCGAGGGGTGATACGTTAGACGCCCATCGTCGCAGAGCGTCACATACTTCTTTTTCCATTCCTTGTTCAGCGACTTGCTGGAACGTTTGTAGAGGTAGCCCTGCTTTATGGGTATCGAGCGGCCGCTGCCGAGCTCACCATTCTTTGACTCTTTGTCGCCCTTCTTGGAGGAGGAGGGTATAAAGAGATTGGAGCGACGACGTGACTTGCGGCTTGTCGTTGGCGTCGAGGTGGGTGTAGTTAGATCCTTGCCCCCACCACCGCCGCCCCCACTGCTATTATCCTTAGACTCACGTAGCGGCACCAAAGAGAGTGGTGCCAAATTTTCAGCTGCCGCTGAATTTTGCAAAGCTACATGCTGTGCACCGTGGTGATTAGCGGAACCATGATGTGGTTGCTGCATGGACTGAAATTTGCCACTGCTTGCCATGATGCTGTTGTTGTTCTCGTTGGTTAACGCCAAATGTTGATGTTGCTGTTGCTGCAGCCAAGATTTCTGTGCTGTTGGCTGTGTCGGCGGTAAACTATGTTGCTGCTCTGTGTGTGCAAAGTCGGCGCTCATGCGCATCGGTATATGATGCGATGAGGTCGAGAGCACGTGATGTCGATGCGGCAGCGAAAGATTGCTGGCCGAAGCACTCTGCATTGTAGTTGTGGGATTGGAGTAGCCGTTTGCATTATTTGTGTTGGAATGATGAAAGGAGGCGATGCCGAGTCGTGTGCCCTGTGGCGTTGTGGGGCGAGAATTTACGGTGGGCGGGAGTGGGAGGCGTTGTTGCAGGATTTTCTGACAGGCTGTTGTTAAAAAAAAAAGAAGCATACTTTTAAGAGGTCTGATTATTTTTTTGGGCTGGCAAGGTTAAACTTACCATCTTGAAATACACGCTCTACATTTAGCCCGTAGGTGGCGCAAGTCTCGTAATATGAGCAGCGCTTCAAGTCATTTGCCAGCTTGCGTGCCCGTGAATCTTCGATGACGCGTGGATTACGTTCACTGATTGCATCTGTAGGGGATAGATAGAGAAAGGGAGAAAAAAATGGATATTAAACAAGTGTTTAGTTTCTCACATACTTTGAATTAAAAAAGAAGGTTTTAATCAAAAAAAAAAGGTACTCTGCTTTCTTTTAATATTCCACATTCCTTGACCCATTTGTCACCAAATATTACTGAAAATATTTACCCGCTTGGTTCAAAAAATGTTTTTCTACGAGCTAATGATTGCCTACGAAGTTGCCTTTTGGATTTACAAATAAATTTGAAATGTTAAAGTTTGATTAAAATAAGCGTTTCTGATTGAAGCTCTTTCATAGGATTTCTACCAAATTGATAGATTCTGAATTTTTAAGTGAAAGTTCTTAGGCGGCGATGTGACGATTTTCACTGATAACAAAAAAGTGAAACGTTTTAATAAAACGTTTAAACAGGTAACAAAACAGTGGAAACGTTTTTTTGGATGGGCATGAAGCTCAAATTTGTGCAATGACGTCACATTTCTGTATACGCATACAATAGTCAGCGCCAGGGATGATATAGACTCAGTTGGAAAAGGGCCAGAATTCAAACAAAAATTGGGCCAATTCGACGTTAATAGGGCCTTTAGTTTTAAAAAGTGGCAATTCAATATTGAAGACTTTCTATTTGGTCACACGGTCATGCCATGGTCTCACAAATAGCACACTTTTTAATAATTTCAACAAGTCCAGTTTATTTTACATTTTGCTGAAAATAGTCGAAATTTCGGATTATGAGTTGTGGGAAATCAAAAAAATTTTAACTTTTTCGTGTTTTATTTCGTTTTAGCCGAACATGAAGGGAAGTTCTTGGTTGATCACAAAAATAGCACACTCTAATCACTCTCCATCTTAATAGTGTTTAAGGTGATTATTTCAAATGCATTTTATTTTATGCATTATTTGTGTCAAAATTTTTTTAAGTCAAAAAATGCCAAAAACAATCTTTAGATATATTGTATTTCTCCAAAAAAAATTTTAGCAAAATATTGGAAAGCATTTCCACATAGAACTGAAAATCGGTTATATCCACCTTTAAATAGTCGTAAAAAGTCAGAAATTAATGAACAATTTAATGTAGACTCTTCTACGTTAATACTTGTATGAAGACGAATCAATGAGCGGTACGAAATTGAGTTAAAAAAATTCACTCTTGTCAAAAAATATATTGAGACATGGCTGAATTCAACAAAAAATAGTTTTGACCACAATAGTAAATAGTAAATGATCACAGTCTTAGAATAAAGAATTTTTTTAGATGAAAATTGAGTCAAATTACATCTGATAGCCAAGAAATAAGTTGAAATTCGCCACCAAAACTTTATCAGGGTGTAGAGAGATGGTACTGGCCTGATTTTCTAAGCGTTAATATTGAATTGATAACAAAATGGATTAATTTGTATGTATATTAAGGAATTGTCAGGACCACGATGGAGCCTTTAGGGCTTGATCTTTTCATATAACTTGGAAAACAAACTAAATTTGTAGTTGAGATTACTAAAAAGTATGCTTTTTATGTGATCATGGTTCACATTCACATCACGTTCACATCATGGTGAACATTTAAAAAGGCGATAAAATTTCTGCATAAGAAATTCGGTCAATTTGCGTTTAGAAACCGCCAAAAAACTTATGCGGTTTTGAACGTTTTTGGGCGAAATTTCGTTTTTGTTTTGGCTATTTGCCATACAAAAATCACCTAATTTTGTAGGACTAAATCCACTTTTTGTTTTCGAGTGATAGTTCACATTGACTACTAGTGAAATGGTAATTATAACTATTGTTTAATTATAACTAATTTTAAAAAAGCTAAAAAAAAGCTAATTATAACTTTGTTTTAAAAAAAACTAAAAGTTTTTAGTTTAAAATCGGTCCCCGTCCTGCTGTAGTCATACCTTTTGATAATTACTAATGAATAATATTTACTTCTTTCTCCAGATATTTTCATTTATTTCATAAATTCAAGACAGCTTATTCTTGTCAATCAGTCCGACACCGCAAGATTGCATTATAGGCAATTTTTCCAAAATTTTGGGCATATTTTCGTTTTTATTGGGTGATTTTTTGTTACATTTTTCTTTATTTTTTTTTTTTTTGTCATTTTTCGTTTTCGTGATTATTAATTTTATTTTTTGTGCGATTTTTCTGTGGACGATATTTCCTACCTCCAAATTTAATCAATCATTAAACTGTTCTTGTTACAAATTGCGATTATTTTTTTGGGTTAAATTTATTCAAAAGGGCCTAAAACGACTAAAAAGGGCCTCGGGGCTTTTACAATTAAAAAGGGCTAAAAAAAGCCCTAAAATCCCCCAAATATCATCCCTGGTCAGCGCCCATCAGCAGAGATCAGTATGCTAGGAAACTTCAAGCAGGCAACATCGCGTTCGTCTTTTTCGCTATTTAATGTATGCGATGTTTTTAAGCTCTTCTCTGCTTTATGTACACTGATAAAACAGGAATAATATTGACATGGAATTTAAAGTTCAAAATTTAAAATAGAATGTGTTTTTTTTACATTCTAAATGCCAAAAAATGAATTTAAATGCTGTGTGACAAAAAAATTGCTAGTAATCGAAAAGACAACGCAAGAGGTATTATATAAAATATTTTATTCAAAATTTGAAAAAATGAAGAATGAAGATCGCAGGATTTTATTTATCAAATTGAAGCAACCCTGCAAACATTTGGAAGACGATTGGAAGATAATCTGGTTTGGCGATGCACTTGCGATTCGCCCAAGAATTCTTTAGAAAAGTGATCGCTTTTCGATCGCCCAAGCGATTAATGCGCGATTCAAGAAAAATTTTCAAAATCCTTTTTCGCTCATTCCAGCAATTGTTGGCATATGCATCGCTTTTCGATCGCCCAAGCGATTAATGCGCGATTCAAGACAAATTTTTAAAATCTTCCGTTGCGCATTCCAGCGAATGTTAGAAGATGGAATATGATCGAAGCAGACTTTGCAGAAGCGTTCAAGTGAAGTAAAACTTTTGAAACTTGTGAAAAAAATTACCAAATGTTTTCTTATCGTTCATACGCAACGACGCGTTAAATCGAAGTAAAAGAAACTGAAAATTAGTGAAAAAATTGTAAAAACATATAAATAGTTTATAAACACATAAAAGTTTTCTTGGAAGGGAACTAAGGAGAAATGTTGTATAAAGACTTATTTTTTTATTTCAATTATTAAAGTTAAGCATCTTGTGCAATTTTCTTTTATAAATTTATTATATAACCAGTTCTTTAGATATATGCCATGAACACTTTAACAATGCGGAGGAATCAAAAATTAACACAATTCTGCAGCAACATTTTGTTCATCGCATCGACAAGCCACTCAAAACTATAAGCAAATAACTTTTCTTTCTTTTCGTTTTTATTTAAACTTCCTTATATTAAAAATCTTTAACTTGAATAAAAAATTGAAATGTTTGATATGTTTAAATTGAAATTTTGAAATATTAATAATTTTTTCTCTTAAATGTCTAAAATATGTTAATTTTCTGAAGTTTGAATTGAAAGTTTGAAATATAAATAATTTTTTTTTTAATGTAAAATACTCTTACTTAAACCAAAGTTGATTTATAAGGTTGTCGCAGGGCTGAGCGCACTCTCTTCTCAGTACCCATAAGTGTCAAAACTAGCAAATTTTGCGAATGACTACGAAAGAAAAACGGATGATAATAGAGAGCACTTGCAGATTTTCTATGAGCTGTCAACTTCGATTTGACAATTATGGGTACTCGCTCTCTCGCTTGCGACAACCTTATAAATCAACCTTGACTTAAACTATAAAACAATTTCCAACGTTCAACAACAATGCTTCGTAACATATTTCTGAGAACCCGTTTTGCGAAATCGTTTGACATCTTTAAGGATTTCTCTTGGCGATTCGTTCGCGAATCGCTTAAGGTCCCCCAAGACGATACGTTCGCGAATCTTCCCAGCGAATCGTTTAAGGCTCCGCTCGGCGATTCGTTTGAGAATCTTCCCAGCGAATCGCTTACGAACACTTCAGGCGATTCGGTTACGAATCTTCCAGGCGAATCGCTTTTATAACCTCAGCTGCTTACAGTCGGCGATACCCGGGCGACTCTCAAATGAGCTCGCCGGCGATTGTCTCATCTTCAAAGCGAATCTCTGGCAATTCTGAGGCGATTGAAAATGTACCTGCAGGGAAAGTTTCGCTGATTCTGTAAATGTAAATAATACATATCTACAGGAATTTTAATTTTTATGTTTTTTGCCTTTTCTGCACAACCGCAACTTTCAGTGTAGCAAGCTGAGTGCGTCACATATACATATACATCTGATGTAAGCACATATGTACAATATATATGTAGAAACGCTGCCTAAGAGAGACACTGTTTCGAATCTGAAACGGCTGGTTTTAAATGTGTCCTCAGTCAGTCCCATACGGTGTAGTATGGATTAAGTAATCACAAACTTTTTTGTTCCAATAAATGTAGATATTATGCATGTATATACAGGGTGTCCCGCAACTGGGTGAAACTATTTATGGAGGTGAATGGGTGGTGTCTATTTTCACATTCTTAGGAGCTACTTAAGGTTAATTAATATTTTACGACTTTGATTTACGTTATTGTTTCTAGCAGAACTTTGAGTACAAATTTCTCAGAATTTCGCGTAATGAATTCACTATTTTTTTATGATCAATTTTGTAATTTATTCCATTTTTCTTTCAATGACACCAAAAACATAAAAAAATCTCTAAAAGTAAAAAAGTTGGCTGCACTAAAAAAAATTATCCTTATTCAAATTTTTTTTTAGTACAGCAGTTATTTAAAATTTTTAACGATTTTAACGATTTTAACAGGTAAAATTTCGAAAAAGCATTCGCACTGGTTATGAAACAAACAAAAATCCATCGACACATGTTATGTCATAGCAATAATATTTAAATATCATATATTTTATATTTTTTGCCACCTAAAATCGACTGAGTAAATTAGGGTTAAAAAAATATACAGACGGTCTAATATATCAACGTTTTAACGTAGATACATTTTGAACTATATAAAAAAAACTTTAATTGAAATATTTTATTTTTTTCTATGAAAAACACTGTGAACTCAAAAACGTCACAGTCAAACGATGACAAGTGAAAAGATTGATTAATGCGTATGCTCAAGAAAAATGTTTTGCATGAAATTCATAGTATTGGTACAATACATTAGTTATTTTGTGTAAATTTAAATAATTGCGTAAAAATTAAGCACAAGATCCGCATAAGCATAAAATTAAGCATAAAATCCGAGTTTTTAAAATTGTACTGTACTGTACATGTACTACTATTGCAGTATTATCGGCAGCACTGGTAAGTGCTCTTTAATTATAAGAGAAAACGCTCGTGGCGAAGCCGCGGACCAAAGTGGACTGCTAGTTAAAAACATAAAATAGGAGTGCAAGTCTTGTCTTTACAACAATACAAATGCCCATGATTATTAACTAGGAAAAATTTCTCAGAGAAAAGATAGGTTAAGATGGGTAAAATGACTATTTCTTTAAATTGTCGATCTTATCTACTAAAAGGATAAGGTATAACCGATTGGATAAGGCGTGCGCAAAGCAGAGACGCCTGGCGAGAGCTGATGAGGTCGGCCGAAACCCGAACACGGATTGTTACGGCCACTTAAGTAAGTAAGTAAGTAAGTAAGTAAGTAAAAGGATAAGGTGCTTACGATTAATTTTTTATTATCCTTGCTCTTGCATCGCAAGTGACAAGGGTATTTTTTAAGATTGGACAAGGCTATGGTTACATATATAATATACCATTTTGGTTTCATTTTTTTTCGGCTGTCAAAAATATTTTTTTGTGTCCAGAATTCTCACGAGGTCAGCTTTGAAAAATGGGGTAAGCTTTTTAAACGTTTTTTCTTATGGAGACCGACCCACTCTAATACAAATATCTCCATTATCTAAAATTCCCACTTGTTCTAAACTTATTTATTTTTTTTTTGATAATTTTTCGTACATTTCCTTTGAAAATTTTTTTGCTTGTTATATTCTCAACTTACCTTGAGTACCAACTAATATGATGGGAATTTCTTGACTATTGCGAAAGTGCGCCATTTTTGTGTAATAATTGTAGACAGCGTTAAAACTCGCTTCGTTTTCCAGACTAAAAACAAAGATGACAGCATCGACCCAGGCGGCAAACTGAAAAGAAAAGAAAACGACGAATGAGAATTATAAAATGATTTAAAGAACAAAGGCAATAAAATGAACCTTGACTTAGTACGCATTAAATTTAGACTAAAAGGCAAGGCGACACAAAAGCGCGGCCAGAGATGTTAATTTATATAATGTATAAAAGAAATGGATTTTATTACAAAAATTTAAAACTAACAAAAGCTATGAATGGCCAACAACGAAAATACAGGACGCCATGCTTTTGGTATAATAAGGGCAAACGCAATGTTTGGCACTTAATGAGGCATACTTTTGGGGGGTTGAACCCTTTTTTCGACTGCTGCACTTTAAGTTCAAGTTTATTATGCAAGTTTAAATACTGCTGTTGTAAGGTTTTGTTTGTTTGTGTAGGCTGACAACAACGCGAATGCTTTTTCGAAAGGTACAACAGGAAGGATATTGAACTTTTTGCTTGTCTCTAGAAAAAAAAGTAACAATTTTTGTATGCAGCTCAGGTAGCGAGCGAGTGCAGCAGTGCACTGCGCAGGTTCAACAACTTCTTCTCGAGAAGCTGCAGTAATAATGAGAGCAAGTAAATTGAGAGTTAAAGTTGTGAGGGAAGTAGGGAGGAGGTAGTAAAAATGATTTGTTTGAAAAAAGTCTAGCCAAATTGTTTTTCTCTTCAGACATAGCTTTAATAGTGTGATGGGCTGGCATATTTTTCTCAAGAGCAGTAGTTGGTGAAATTAGTTTAGAGCAGCATATTTTTTTAATTAAAACTAAGTTTATTAGCTTTCAAAATTATTGAAAATTAATAAAAAAGCTTTAACATAAGCCTTTGCGTTATATTTTAAGTCAAGCCTAAAAATATGCCACAATATTTGTCGGAACACAATTGAATTTGAATTAAAACCCATTTTATTGATTTATTATGCACAAATAATTTTTTGACGCCTGCAAATATGCTTTAAATATTACACAAATAGTATAAATACTGACAATATTTGGTAAAAATTACCACAAAAACTTACAAACTTAAACAAATGGTCTAAATCAAACTTTTATTATAAAATGCACTTTTTACTTTTTTTTTTTTGCTTTCTCTGGAAACAACAAAAATAATGCCAGAATTTTTATTTCAATTCACAGTAGCACACAAATTACACAACCGACTACAACAGTAACTACCAATAAACTGTATTTTGTGCCGGCAACTTATGCGGCAGCAATCAAAAATTCTGGCTGACAGGACTCTCACAGGATTCTCCACAGGCGCTACATATTTAAGTTCAACATATGTATGTGTGTCGCATTGCCGTCTAGTTTATGGCAAACAACATAAAATCAACGACATAACGTCGTCGTTTTCGTTCTCACCGCCCTACCCACCGTCCTTGTCCTCATCATCAATTCAAGTTATATATCGAATTTGAAAAGCGTGGAAACATAAAAATATGGTTAGATATGTAGAGGCAGAAAAAAGAAAAAAAAACTTCTCGAACAAACAACAACATTGAGTACAAATATGGTAATGATGTCCTGAAGCGACTGAGTGGCGACATAAAATGAGCGATGACTGCATTGTGTGTATGAGTGTGTGTGTTTGTGTGTAGTCGGTACAGTTGTTGTTCTTGTTGTTGCTAATGGTAGTCGTGGTGGGTGGTGGTGGTGTTAAGGGTGCACTAGTTGTTTTTTGTTTGATGCATGCAAAAGTATGAACATGCTTTGGCTGCAAACATCATCCGTAAACATCCCTTGAAACTACACTGAGAGGAATTTAGAGACAGGAAATTGATAATTGGTTTCGAAAAATAATATTCAAAATATTTGTAAAATTTTTGAGAGAGTTGGAATTGGAAAAGAAATTTTTTGATAGGAAAACTTGCATCTTTAAAAGTTTTTTAAACGTTTAACCTTAGAAGCGATGGAGTTTTCATGGAGAAATGGTAAAGAGAGCGTGGTAAAGAGTGACATGACATATGACATGACATGACACATGACATGACATGACATATGACATATGACATGACATGACATATGACATATGACATGACATATGACATGACATATGACATGACATATGACATGACATGTGACATGACATATGACATGACATATGACATGACATATGACATATGACATATGACATGACATATGACATATGACATATGACATATGACATATGACATGACATGACATATGACATGACATATGACATGACATATGACATGACATATGACATGACATATGACATGACATGACATATGACATGACACTTTTCGAAATAAAACTTGCAAAATTGATATAAAATGATGAGCCAGGAAACAGAACTATTACCGAACACTAAGCTACTTTTAACCTCCAAAAAAGGTATTGTAGACGGATAGAGATTTGTGAAAATGGACTATTTAGAATTTTGTTGTGTTTTTTTCACAGTGTAGCATAAGAGAATATTTAAAAATTAGTTTTCCCACTGCAAATCATCCCATAAAAATATACATATAAAAATTTGAAGAAATGCTGATGTTACCCATAAGGAATAAAAATTGCACCCCGCATGAAAAGAGTAACAGAGAAAGTTCAACCAAGACTTTATAGTAACTAAAAAAAAAACTCCATGCTATGAATAAGGAGACTAAATAGAAGAAGAAAAATGATTGCGAGATATTCGAGGTATAAGTAAACGCGAGCTTAATTCATATGTTACACACTTAGCTGAGTACACCGAGAAAAAAAGCAATAGTTAAATCACCTAAGTCGGCTTGGGCAAAGAAAATTGTATGGGAATTATAAACTTATGCTTATTCACTTCAGCAATTTATTGTTTAATACATTGCTTTGAAAGCACATACTTCGATACCGTGCCAAAAAAAAAATATTGATTCACCTAAGCCCAAAATCCAAAAATATAAAATTAAAAAAAAGCTAGCATGGATGACTTAAGCATAGTTATGAGATATTTTCTGCAAAAAAACACAAAAACACAGATGCGTCGTTGGACACACGAGAGAAGCGATAGATTTGATAATTTAATGTTTTCTTTTGTAATAAAATAACCTTTAAATTTAAAAATTTAAAAAAAACATAAACTTAATTAAAAAATACAGGTTAATATTCACACCAGTAAATTTTATTACATTTCGTCAACAAAAAGAAAAAAATATTTCTTTGCCCAGTCGATTGCTCTACCCACTGATCCAAACAGCCTTGCTGGTTGGTGATATAACTGCAGCTATGTCAACAGATGCAGCATACCACAGTAATCTGTTGATAGCCATACAACAAAAATCTATTAATAGATGCTTGTGTTGTGCTGCAGTCTAACTTCAGTTGTAATTAATATTGAATCAATAACTCTGCGTAACGAAGGAGTTTGGTTCGATGCGTAGTATAGTGAACTCTTAATCGGTGGGTGTGGGTTCAAATCCCCATGGCATTTTGTATTTTAGTAAATATTCTTAAGATTCTAAGAAAAAAAAAATTCATGGAAAAAAGTTACAGCTACGGGTTCAAAAGTTACAGCCGGATTAGTGAGAGCGCATTTTTAATTTTTGCGCTACCTACGTACGGCAGCTGGTATATACTTGTTTTACTTGCTACCTAACTTTTGGTGGTTGTTATTTCGTACCTACTTCTTTTGGTGGGTTTTTTTTTGTGTTTTTGAATTTCTTTATATTACTTTATATTTATAACTCATATAGTCGAATTTTTATTTTATATGCTCAGTTATTTGGCATCTTTTGCAGCGTGAATTCTTGGTTTTTTTGTGAAAAATATTGAAAAATTGAAAAACGAATTGACATTTTATTATGGATTGGCCATTAGAAACAACGTCAATTCTTTGGAAAATATGCGTAATGCCATTTGGACAACATTTTATCACAAGATATCCACAGATGAAAATCCTCAGCATATGTTTTGCCCTACAGGTAGTGACAGTTGGTGTTATTGGCAGAAGACAAAGGCAGAAGGATCAACTGTTCTCCATAAACCACCACTTCATGAAATAGTGCAAAAGGCAATCAAACCAGTTTACATGGCGTTGAGTAACGATGAATTGCTAAACAAGTGCTTGGGTGGATTCACGCAAAACTCCAATGAAAGTTTGAATGCAAAATTTGGCTCATTGCACCTAAGTGTATGCCAGGCAGCAACAGAATTGTTAATATTGCAAGCTGCATGGCAGTGTCTACTTACAATGACGGCGCTTATAGTTATTTGCAAATGTTTCAACTACTTGGTATCACCATAGGAGCTACAGCATTGAATTTTTCCAAAGGAAATGATGCAAATCGTTTGAAATGCGCCAGAGTGAAGGCATATGAAGCTTCAAAAGAAGCCCGAATTGCTAAACGATTGCAAAAAACTATAAGAAACAGCACAACACAAGATAACGAAGGCATACAGTACGAAGCAGGCATGGCAGATTGAAGGTAACCTTTATTTCTTTGTTCACAAACTTGGAATGCGTTTATCTCGAAACCATGTTTTTCGTACTGGTTGCGTAATTTTTTGACAAAATTTTTTTTTTTTTTGTATTTTTTTAAACTTGATTCGCTATCGTATGACACGAGCTTTTTTTTTTAAATTTTTTTTTCGAGATTTTATGAATTTTTAAAGTCAATATTTTTTTCGAAAAAACACACTTTCAAATTTGGAACATCACCAAAAATTGAAAAAAAATTTAAAAAAAACTCGTGTCATACGATAACCAATTTTGTTAAGATTTAAAAAATTAATTTTTTTTCCAGATCGGACAATTTTTGCAACTCCCAGCCAGTTTGGAGCTCTATAAAACCATGTTGGAGTGGAAAATATATTTTTTTTGGATTTTTTTTCTTGTAATTTGTTCAATTCTCTACAATAGTAAAAAAAATTTTTGGAAAAAAGTTTTTGACTGAGTTATGAATTTTTAAAAAAGGTCTGTTTTCTCTGCCGCGAATGTCATGTAACCCCTTAAACTAACTTTTTTTTGAAATACATTAAAAGTTAAGAAATGCCAAAGAATTCAAATTATTGTATTATATTCGCTTACAAAATTATGGCAACTCTAAGCATAAGTATGATAAAAAAAAATCAATGCTGCAGCTACTGTTGTGCAGCAAACGAGTGTGTGCAGCATTATGTCTCAAGTGTGTTGCACGTGACTTGTAAAAAGGGGAATGATGAGCAGGCTTTAAATTTTTGGCGGGGATGAAATGCACTAAGCAAATATGTGTTTCATAATGGTGGGTGCAAAGAAAAGCATTATTTAGCTAAGGATAGTTGAAGGAAATGGCGACAAATGTACTTTTGTAGAAAATCTCGCTTTTGAAATCTCATCGCAGCTTCCCACTTGTATTTTATTTGCTCGAAGGAATGAAATTAAGACGCAAACGAGGAAAAGAGGGTTGAGCAAAGACTTACTTTGCTTGCTTGAAGGGGTGCAAATTTCATGATGCTTTATGTCATTGAAAGACATGCAGCAGCTTGCATGGTGTGAATGTAGCCAAAATTGCGGAAGTTCTTTGAGCCGCTAGCGAGCGACAAGGTTATAATAGTTGAGTCGCATCAACGCGTGTTGGTGCTGAGAAATCATTATCAAGGTGTGCTTTTTTTAAAAAGTTCGTTACCTGCACGGAAATGCATGAGTGGCAGAGTATTTTTTTCCACTTTTACTTCCTTAATGCTTGAGAAGCTTGTAGTATGCGCTGATGTAGTGCAGTTTTACTTTTTGTAAAAATGCATAGCAAAAAATAAGATGTGGAGTACTGCGGCATATTAAGTGTTGATGACAGACTTTGACAAAGTAGTGCAAATTGCCGGCAGTTCTAGTCCTTGAATATAGCATAAAGATACATTTTTGGTTATATCAAGAAAAGTTGATGCTTTTTTAAGTTGAATAGGGTTTGGAATACTACAAAATATCTCAATTGTGAATATTTCAAAACGTTATCACTTTAAACAGGAAAGTGTCCAAAATGTATAAAAATTAACAAATATTATGGCTTATTTTGGTTAAAATTCACAAAGACCACAATTCGCTCTTTATGATTTGATCTTTTACGATTTGCTTGAAATTTAGGGAATCAATAGACAAATATAAAAATCGAGGATATTAAAAATGGTGCTTTTTCATGCATATTTCAGAAAGTTACAGTACTGAGAAAAAAATTTTTTTTTTTTTATTTTTGTTCATTTCAAAATTTCAAAATTGAAGCAACTGCAAATTATGGAGAAAAATCTCATAAAGGCATCGAAAATTTGTTAATCTAAAAATACTTTTTCAAAAAGTTTTATTGTAGTACTACATTATTGCTAGCAGCAAAAAAATTTTTTAATTTTTGCCTTGAAAAATTTGCATTTTTCGCAAAAGACCATTTTTAAAAATCTGATTTTTTATTTTATTAGAAAATAGGTATGGTCGGACCAAAACTACGTCTACTTCCTATACAAAGCGAAAAGCTTTTTCTTAATTTCCCCTTGTTAGTAAAGAAATTTTACTGCAGTTTTTTATAATAGTTTTACTTTATAGTTGCCCTATATAGAGAAAATAGGCGTGATAAGACAGAACTAGTTCTTTCTCAAGCGATTTTGCTGAAATTGTTTTACTTTATAGTACTTATACGATGCATAGAAAATGAGCGTGATCGGATCAGTATTAAGCCATCTTCCATACAATGTGATTATTCCACGCGTTTTGCTTCAAAAAAAAGTACATAATTCCAACTGTTTTAAAGTGCACTCCCATCATGGCACACTGAAAATTTGCGCAATAGTCAGGGCTTTAAATTTTTCTGATTTTTAAAAAATGAACTTGCTTAAAAAAATTTGTTTTTTAAAAAACTTTTTTATGTTACTAACTTTTGAAAAAATGATTTTGAATAGATAATTTTTCGATACGTGTGTGTTTGTTTTAAGAATTTTTCCTTGCTTCAATTTTAAAATAATCGAAAATAAACAAAAACTTTTTTCACTTTTTTCTTTACTCGTTTTTTATGTATGTATGCAGGGCCGTATCTATGATTTTTTTCGGGGTGGAGGGGGAGAGACGATTTGCTAAAAAAAATGTATTTGGCAACCAATAAAAAATAATTTTTTATTTCATTAAAAAAAAAATTTAAATACGGTTTATTTTGAATGGTTAATGCTCAAAAACAATCCATATATAAATAAAATGTTAAAATGGAAATACAATTTTCAAAATGGAATGACCATTAAATTTTTTTTTTAATAAACAATATATTAGATCAGTGGTTTCCAACCCGTGGATCGTGGACAGGTGGGTCGAGACTCGATCTTAAAACTATTATAAATCATCGAATAAGCTATCAGAAAAGATAAAAAAGCAAAGAAAAATTAAGGTTTATGAGCAAAATTTTTCCAGCTAAGCACAATACTTATTTTCAAAGATTTTGTTATAACCATTAAATAAATATGTGATTTTTCATTGACTTTTTTATGAATTATTACTCTTTTACAAATATTTTAAGTATAAGTTTGTTTGTAAGTATGAGGCGCAGGATTACCAATAATAATTACTTGAAATACTTGAATTACTGGAAATTTGAGGTTCACTGACAAAGTGATCACCATAGAAAGTGAAAAGCAGATGGTTCTGCAAGTTGTAGACGCACATCAAAAACTTTTTCCTTACAGATCAACCCAAAAGCACTTCATTGCAAATTTGCAGAAAAATAGGAAAATATCCGACTTCATAGAAAAAATTACTTCTTGTCCAAATATACAGAGGTAGTCAAAAATATTTAGACATTGCTAATATTGTTTTATTTACCGTTAGGTTTGCTAAAGCTTACTTTATGTTCTTTGCATACTGCAAACCTCTTTTTAACTACCTCTGTATTCCGGTTCTAATTTTTGTTTTAATAAATTACATTAAATTACCTACAATCCTACCCTATTTAATTTTAAAAAATTGCATTCTTTTGTACGTGAACAACGAATGAATTTCAAAAATGATGGTAAAAAGTACTAAATTTATGGCTTGGGAAGTATTGTTGAGTTTAATTTAACATTTATCAAAAATATGATTTCGAAAATGAATTCAGCGGCAAATTTTCCATAAGCATAAAATACTGGCTGGCGTTAATTTTTAAGTACCTTAAATGTTTTTAAAAAATTAAATTTGAAATTATTGAAAAATATACTCTCCGAAATCACATTTTACAAGTAGATCATTCAGTTTTTGCAATTTCTTTGTTAATTTCATGGGCAATTTCATCAGAACCCTTGAAACCCCCCTTCTCCCCTCCTACCTCCCTTAAATATGGCCCTGTATGTATGTAGTTTCTCATGTTTTCATTTTCATGTTTGTCCATCGACTCTTTAAATATAAAACATATCAGAGATATTAAGTGTGAATAAAGGCCGATCTGACGGACAAAACTGTTCACAAGAATCATGCACATGTATTATTTTTTATTGAAAAAAAATCATTATAAAGCAACCCAGCAAACCATAGTTGAAGACTTTGTCAAAATTCCGACTAATTCGTAACTATTTCGAGCTGTCTTAAAGAAATCGTTACAATTTCGTAACGCAAATATCGGAACAGTTTCATTTTTTATGCGAATTTATATAGAATTTCGTTATGCGACTGTTTGTACGACATATTGAAATGCGAACAGAGTAAAATATCCATTCTTTCGAACTGTCTGAACGAAATCGTAACTTTTTCGTAACATTTTCGTTAAGACATTTCGTTACGAAGTCGTGACAACCTCTTCATACGATTTTCGTTACGATGTCGCACTTTTGACCCTTTTATTTTTGATTTTTACTTTCTAATATTTTGTGTGACCACCTTTCGATTTTTGACAGGATAAGTTTTTTAAAGCGTTGCTTTCAATTAATTTGGACGCACCATTGGGCGTAGTTTTATGATTTTTTTGTTTAAAATTTCCTAAAGATGATCGATTGGTTTAATTTTATATCAGGCGATTGGATAGTTCAATCCAAAACCTTTATACCATTTTCAACAAAACACTTTTTAGTCATATTTGTCGTGTATTTGAGGTCGTTACCTTGCATGAAAATGCCTTTTTGACATGGGTCCCAAAAGTATCCAGGCTTAAAGCAAATAAGAGTGCCCTCAAGAATCGTGATATAATCAATCGCACGCATTATACCTCTAATTGTACGAAGAATTTCCACCTCATTTCCACGTAAACAGCCCGAAGCCATCAATGAGCCACCTCCAAATTTAACAGTTTCACTGATATTTCGGTGCTTTACACTCACTCTTGTGCCTACCCACGTTCGGTTTTTTAGACTTGGTTTTAGGCCTTAGTTCAAAATTTTTGAGACTTCTTCGAATAGTTTTGACACTTATATTCACACCATAGACATTCATTAGGTTCGGTGACAGTGTTTGTTGCTTCAGTAATTATCAGACGATTCGCAATTCATTCTTTGTCTGATGATCGAATCGAAATATTGAACTCGTTTTTTATTTATTTATCATTTAAATTGAATTTTTATGTATATTTTTAATAATCCGGTAGCACGTTCTTTTTTATATATCTGCCGATACATTTTTTCTTTTTTTAAATCTATAAATTTAGGTGAAGGCACCTTATTTGTATCAAATGACTAAAAGACACTTTATTTGTATCAAATTGTTTTTAAAATTAAATTTCAATCTTAAAAAATGTCTAAAAAGGTTTTGACATTTGTTAATTTTTAAATATTCAAAACTTGCAAATTCTACTTGTGGTCATTATTGTTCACATCTTTAGTGGAAATATTTTATTCATACATTTTCTAAATTAACGGCATGTAATTCTCATTTTTTATGGGAAATAAAGGAATATGATAACTAGAATTGTTATTATCTGCAATAGTGGGCAAAATTGGAGTATATGTAGAAATGTTATTTTTGTGAACAGTTTTGTCCGTCACTGTATGTTAAGAAATTAGCGAGTATCTAAAAATAATAACGGGAAAGCACTTTGGCAACATTTGCCAAATTTTATAGTCAGATTTCACATTAGAAAGCAGGGCTTATATGCTACAATTCAAGTTAGTAAATTCACTTTTGTGGTGCATTAGGAGATTAAAAAGCTAATATTAAAAATCGAAGTTTATGTCATTACACATTTCAAGTCATTACATTAAATTTTTGTGGAATGTTAAGAGACTTTACCGTTGAAATAAAGACATTTTTTTTATGGAAGGTAGGCGTGGTTTTCATCCGAATCGGCTTTTTCGTACCTGATTTTTATTTTTTAGTTAGATTATATACCGAATTTTATCACATTTTTCATATTAGGGCTGTAATCATGATCACAGACGGACAGACAGGCGGACATGGGTAAAACGACGATTTTAAATAGTTTACAAATCTTTTTTAGAATTGAAGACACAAATGTGGAAATATAACGAGTTCTTAGTATTTATCGTATTCAAAAGTTATTTAAAGAAGTTTTCTTGACATATCTGGACACACAAGAAAATTTCCCAAAAATTTCCCTTCAGAGGAAATTTCCGCAAAACTAATATTTTAAGCTAATGAAAATAAATAATTTAAAATGGTTAATATTAATTCAATTCTACGAAATCAATTGCCAAATGTTGAACAAAAGCTAAGCTATAACTATTATTTATTTTCTTGTATGTGGGTCATAGAAGAAAATTTCGCAAAAATATTTCTGAATGAGAAATTTAACTACAAATTTTCAATTTCTTTGATACCTTTCAAAGTCTCAGGTGGTGATGCTGATCAAGAATTTATATACACTCTTCTATTTTACTACAATTTTAATATACCCCTCACGCAGTATGCTTGGCTGTATATAAATAATGTTAAAAAAAACAAGTTCCGTGCTAATTTTGCGAAACCGTGCTAGGATTTTGCTCGTATGGGCTAGTATTTTCACGCTCATATATTAATATATAAGAATTTTTAATATTTCTGTCACAGAGTTTACAAAGACTTTGGCATTTCCTGCCTAACATATCAGCAAATAGTAATAAAATTGAAGTTTTGCGGTGATTTGACCGAAATATATGACTAAAAAATCATCTCAGAGAAAAGAACAGAACATATTAAATTTTGTTAGTAACACCTTTTTAAACTGAAAAAGTGATTCAAGACTCAAGAGCTAAAATCTGGCCAGACTTTTTACACTGCAATACAATACAATTCATTTTACAGAAAGAGGGTATAAGCAATACAAGTGACACGCGTTGAAAACGACATTGTTGCAAAGAAGGAATTAAAACACAGTAACACCTACTTTTCCTGCTATGACTCCAGTAAAACAATGTAAACACCGGCTGCTGCGAGAGCTAGAAAAAAATTCGTACCGCTATGCAAACGTGCAACCCTTAAATCATGCAGCGTATAGAGCTGCCAACGCATGTAAGTTTATTGCTTTGCAAATATTTAACATTTGACAGCGGGTGATTTTTTTTTTGTTTTGTGTACTACATGTCTGCAATTTTTAAGCGAAAAGGATTACAGGATTTTTAAAGGGGTCACATTTAAAAAAAAAAAAATTGTGCAAATAAAAAAGTTTAATCGTGGTGGTCGGATAATTTTAGTAAAATAAGCATTGCTTTTGTTTTCGCTGAAAACACCAGCGGCGCTTTTTTGTTGCTGCAAATGTCAATATTTGTTAGTTGAAGAAAGAAAAAATATTCTGCAAATTCTGATTTGGGCCAAGGGGATTAAAATTCTGTGGACTGTCAAAATTTTAAATGAAGCTCTATATTGAAAAGAAAAGATTAACATGACTGTATCGTGGGATTGTGTTCAGGATTAAGCAGCCTGAGGCTATGAAAGTATATCAGAATAATAAGGCACGTTTTTTTTGTATTGAAGGCAACATCGGGGTATTTTTGGCAATTAAAGTAAATTTGATATTTATTGATGTGTGTAATTAAAATTCACAACAATTTATAGACTGATAAAATGGAAAAAGTACAGTCAGAAAAAATAGGCTCAGTCTGAAGCTTTTCCAGGAACTGAAAATCGTTTATTTGGAAAAATTAACTTTTATTTTATGTTAAAAGGGAAATATATAAAAACAGCTTTTTATTTCCAAAACTGTTCATTCTGGTCCTGTCAACAAAACCAAATGACATTAACAGGTATTAATTTATGTACGCCCACATAAAATGACATGATTTTCGAGAGCTTTAAGCCAAACGAAAAGCAGTAGAGAAAGAAGAATTTTTCCCAAGCAGTTCAAAAAACAACAATTTGTGTAAGGAAAAAAACTTATTCTACTAGATAGTGTTGTCAGTTCGATTTTTCCCTTATGTAGCAAAAACTTACAAGTTTGCCTTAGTTGCTGTGATTATCATAGCTTGTTAAGGATTAGTGTCAACAAACAAGCATGCTTAAATTTTAATACATTTTGACAGTTGGTGCAGTTGTTATTATGTTGATATCGTTTTTGCATGGCCCAAGTCCTGTACTTGTTCCATGGTTGACATTTGATATCACTGCATGTTATACTTTTGACGTTAGCAACAGTGTGTAAAAAGAAAAATTTAAAATAACCTTGTTGAAATTTTAAATATATGGCTTCAAAACTGTGTGTAGCAAAATATTTGTTAAAAAATGTGTAGGGACGCTGGTTTGGGTAAGCCATCTAAGGCCAAGGTAGCAATGAACATGTTTAAGCTAAATTTGGAATAGTTCTGCAGCATGTGCAGTGGTAGTAAAAAATTTCCCACAAAGGGAAATTTTCATAATGCTTTTTTTTCGATTTAAATAGTCTAGAAAAAATTTTTTAAAATTAAAAACATAACATTTTTACTCAAAAACTATTAAAAAATACTCCATATAGCATTTAATTTAAAATTTTTCTTTAACATTTTTTTTAAAATCGTTATTTTTGAAACTTTTCTTGTCAATTTGTATCAAATTTAAAATTTTCGCTATAATTTTCAATGACGGGAAATTTTTATGTTACCTAATATGCTTATGAAAATTTTCTAAAAGTATTATTTGAAATGAAAGCACTTATTTTTCTCTACAAAAAAAAAAAAACGTAAAATTGTTTAAGATGAAAAATTTAATGGCACCCTAAATTTTTTTTAAATAAAAATTGGGTTTGAAACTTTTCTGGACTTGTGCAGTCAAAATTATTGAATTTCTCAAAAATATTCCAAGCGGGAAATTCTTATAATGCTTAGCATTTTGATCAAAATTTTATGAAAATATTGTTGAAAATTAAATATTAATTGCCTGTAGAAAAAAGGTTGACAATAGAAGTACAAAATAATTATTCTTATAAATTGCTCAATTTTTTACTTAATGGTGTCATATTTTTTCCACGTAGAGTTTATTTATAAAATATCCTAAATAGTACAGTATGGGTGTGGGGGTGTAAAAAAGACTCAATTTTGTTTTTAAATAGTGTAAAAGTCTCTTAAATTTTAAGACATTAACAGTAACTTGTGAGAATGTAACGAATTTTTGTATTTTTCGTTATCAAAATTTATTTAAAGATGTTTTCTTGACATATTCAGTCATATTAAAAAATTTCCCAAAAATTTCCCTCTGAGGGAAATTTTCGCAAAACTAATATTTTAAGCTAAGGAAAAAAAAAACAATTTAAAATGGTTAATATTAATTCTTTCCTACGAAATAAATTGCTAAATGTTGAACAAAAGCTATGCTATAACGATTATTTATTTTCTTGTATGTGGGTCATAGAAGAAAAATTCGCTAAAATATGCCTGAATGAGAAATTTAATTACAAATTTTCAATTTTTTTGATACCTTTCCAAGTCAGTAAAGTTGTTTAATATTATAAGCAATTGTTTTTCGCTTAAATTAAAATATATTTACAATGTACAAGAAAATACAAATTTTTGCCACCTTAGTTGTAAAGGTCAAAACAGAACTATGTAAGCTGCAATATCAAATCTACTCCGTTATTAAAGACCTCAAATTACATTGCAGTGCCATGCTTTAAACAGCAAAAAAAAAAAAATCGATATCGTATTTTTATTCGAGCGTTCCAACCCTAACAATGCAACAACTTTCTGTCAATTAGCTTAATTCTTAGAGTGAAAAAAATCTGCATATAAACTGTTTGACATACATCTAAAATAAAGCCAAAAACAAAACAAGAAAAACTTAAATATGCGCACTTTAAACTGATTATAATTTAAAATAATATATGTTCGTGTATGTGTTTAAATGGGTGCATTAAAAAACCATTTGTAAATGTCAAAATTTGCATAAATATTATGTGATGTGTCGCATTGAAAAAAGAACAAGAAAATAGCAAATTGACAAATTTACTCCAATTCATATCAAGCCATTAAATTGTTTATTTATATGTTTTACTGTCATGAAACCGAAAAGAAGAAAAAACAAAACACCCTTAGAGTATGTGTGGTAACAATGGAAATAATTGGAAATGTCAAAGTAATATTTTGAACAACATATGATTGCATAGATTTAAGTGATCAACTTTCGATAATTATGCACGGCTAAGCAGCTTACAATGAAGTAAAAATGAAAATGGATCCTTTGGTTTTTTTTTTCCAACATTTATTTTATGCGGTAATTTAATGCAAATTGTAATTTGCACTACTTTGCAATATTTGGAGTGTATGTGTTAAAGCGCGTCTTTTTATGTTTTTATTCAACTTAAATGTTTTTTTTTAAACTATCTATCTATCTAAAAGGGGAAACTAATGCTAATCATGTTAAATAACTTTTCTTTCGTTATAAAATTGAGCATAGTGAAAATTTCCCACTAAGGGAAATTATTGGGAAATTTTTTAATATGACTGTTTATGTCAGTAGAAATTTTAAAAATTATTTTTAAATAAGAAAGAAAGAAAAAGTTGCAATATTGTTACTTGTCAATTTATCATTTATTGTATATTGTATATTTATCATTTGTCAATTTATTGTTTAAGAAAATTCAATGCTTTTATGTTTAAAAAATATTTAAAGAGTATAGAAATAAAAAAACTAGGTATTATGAAAATTTCCCACCAAGGGAAATTTTTGGGAAATTTTCAAATATAACTGCATATAGCGGGAAATTTTTTAAAAATAACTTTTTAATAAAATAATATAAAATATCCTAATGTTGTCACTTGTTTTGAACACTGGTCAATTTATTTTTTAGTTAGAATTGAGAGATGTTTTTAGGCTATTTAAATTTGAAAACAGAGCATTCTAAAAATTTTCCACCACGGAATATTCTTCGGAAATTTTGTAAAACCTTTGAAAATGTCAAAAGAGCTTAAAAAAGGCTTTTTTAAAAAAAAAACATACAGTCATATAATACATTTCTTTCATCTAGAATGAGAAATTCCAAGCTTAAGCTCAAGTCCCAAAAATAAAAGTTGAAGAAAAAAAGTATTTTAAATTTCAAAATATCTTTTTTTAAACACAATGTTTCCATTTTGTGTTAATATTGTTCTTTTCTTTTAAGAAACCACCATAATATAAAACTTTTCTGAAAGTAGCTGAAATAAATAAACTTGCTTTTAGTTTTGCGTTTATTTTTCAGGCAATTCTAAATATGCGCTGCATTTGTATGCTTTGTTTATTCTTAGCTGCTCTTGTATAACAGACAAGAATTTTGAGTGCTTTCGAAGAGCTTTAGTTTCGAGTTTTAGGCATTAGGGCCAAAAAAAAAAATTTGTTGATTATATTTAAATTATTCAAAAGGCGTATAAAGCGATTTTTTTCTATTTAATTCATTACAACAATTTTTAAAACCTCAACAGAAAATGTATCCAAAACTGTTATATGAATAGTAATGAAAAAATTTAATCTTCTTTGCAATAACTTTTTGTATCTAAAGCTTTTATATTATATCCACTCTAATAACCAACCACTCAATTTCAATCTCAATTTCAATTGCTGCCAACTTCAACTTCAGCTTCAAGTTTTATTATTATTATTTCTTCATCATTCAAGCACAAAATACAATACTCCGCAAAGCAGGAAATCGCGCGCAAAAAAAAAAAAAGAATACAGAAATAACAAGCAAACTACAACAATAGTTCTACTGCAGCTCTACGCCTGGAGTTATGCTACAAAAAACTACCATAGAAACATTGTTATTTTTTATTGTCAGCGAAGTCGTCTAACTTTTCTTAACTATTGAGTTGAACGATTGCTTTGTTTTCTTTGAAACAAAAGCATAGTACAAATATTTAAATTGAGGTCAATTTGGCTAAAAGTTCCCCCTTTTTCTAGCCCATAATAAACGATTATTGCAGTGAGCCACCCTCTCAGTTGAAGAGACTGCAACTTTCTTCTTATATTTGTTAAGTTGGAGTGTCATGTCGGAATATTATGTCTATAGCATAGGTTGGTGTTGGTGCTAGAAAACAATAAAAATGCCTGTCCTTCTTCAAGTCATTCAAATATTTATTGAGAGGGTGTTTTTTTATTTTTTTTTTATTCTTACTATATTTCTCCGTGTTGCATAAATAATAAAGCAATTCTAAATATAGGTTAAAAGAAATGGTTAGAACTTTGACCCGAAGTCTCACAAAAATTTAACTGACATGCAGTCATGCTATAAAATGCTACAAACGACGATAGACACGAGCAGCAAACATCACAAGTTTTACTCGTTCATCTTCATTAGACAATTTTTTTTTCTTTTTTCCTTCTACTCTATTGCGGAAATTCGACCCCTGTTGTGCACTTCGACTAGTGATTTTATTGATAGAAGAGGGTAGGGGGGGGGGACTGGGGGGCAGGAGTTATACTGCAGGAGGTTTACCATAGTTCGTAAACTGAAGTTGGTAGCGATAAACAGGTAGCTTGCAAATGTCACGTTTTGCTGCTGTCACTTTTATTATTACATCCGCTTTTGGCAGTAATTTCATTTCGGTAGTCGAAGTGGATGAAGAAAATAGATGTTCTTCATAGCATGAATTTTTAAAAGAAGATGTACATAGTTTTGAAGTAGGCCAGTAAATATTTCATGAACATTTAGTTAAGTAGATTTTGTTGTTTTGTGTTTAGACATCGGATTTAATATTTGGAACAAGAAAATTAGTTTAGCATAAAGTTCACAAAGTAGATTTGTACATTTTGAAATGTATAGTTTGAAAGCATAAAATTGAATGTTACAGTTTGCAAGTAGAAAGATAAAACCTTATATTTGATAATTTGAATAATGGAAATATTGAGTTTGAAAATTTAAATATGAAGTTTGAAAGGTAAAAATTTAAAGAAGAAAGTAAAAATTAAGATATGAGAGTAAAAACTTAAAAATTGAAACTTGCGAGTGAAAAAATTTAAAGGGTGAATTTGGATATTTAAACTTGGAAAAATATAAATTATAAACGTAGAATTAAAAAAATTTAAATTGAGGATTAAAAGTTAAAAAAAAAAAATAAAACGTAATTAAATAACATGGATCAGTTCTAATAAAAATCAGTTGGACCCACTATAGAACCAGTTATATCACATTATGGAACTAATAAGCACTATTTTCATAGTTTTAATAAAAGACGATCATTTGCTTGATTCGAGAATGAAAACTTTGGAGAGGTACAGGCCTAAGATACAAAATCTAGGGTTATCTTTATAGAGAGTTGTTTAAAAAAAAACCGTTTTTGACGTTTCTTAAAAATTTGTTATTTTGAGTTCAAGGATTTTTGTCCACCAATGACCCAGCAAATTCCAAGCACATTCCAAGTAGAACCAATTTGCCAAAAATGCAAAAAATTCAAGATTTTTGACAAAGAAAAATTTCAATCATAAAATTAGCTATAAAAAACCTATTTTTCAAAAATCTTAACTTTTTGCCAAAAAGCCCACATAACCCAAAAACGTTCCGATGATCTAACTAGTTCAAAAAATTGTCAAAAATTCCAAAAAATTTGTGCATGGAATGCTTAAATCCCAAAAATACTCGAATGACCCAACTAGTTCCAAAAATATTTAAAGGAGTACTTAATCATTAAAAGTATTCAATGATTTCTGTACGAGAAGATCCCATATTCCAAAAAGGTTCTGTTACCCCAACTAGTTCCAGAGATAATCTAAGTGGAACTTTGGCAAGAAGTTAACAGACTTTATACTTCATACTTCATACTTTATACATTATACTTTTTACTTTATGCTTTATACTTTATACTTTATGCTTCATACTTTATGCTTTACACTTTATACTTTATACTTTACACTTTATACTTTATACTTTATACTTTATGCTTTATACTTTATGCTTTACACTTTATACTTTATACTTTATACTTTATACTTTATACTTTATACTTTATACTTTATACTTTATACTTTATACTTTATACTTTATACTTTATACTTTATACTTTATACTTTATACTTTATACTTTATACTTTATACTTTATACTTTATACTTTATACTTTATACTTTATACTTTACACTTTATACTTTATACTTTATACTTTATACTTTATACTTTATACTTTATACTTTATACTTTATACTTTATACTTTATACTTTATACTTTATACTTTATACTTTATACTTTATACTTTATACTTTATACTTTATACTTTATACTTTATACTTTATACTTTATACTTTATACTTTATACTTTATACTTTATACTTTATACTTTATACTTTATACTTAATACTTTATACTTTATACTTTATACTTTATACTTTATACTTTATACTTTATACTTTATACTTTATACTTTATACTTTATACTTTATACTTTATACTTTATACTTTATACTTTATACTTTATACTTTATACTTTATACTTTATACTTTATACTTTATACTTTATACTTTATACTTTATACTTTATACTTTATACTTTATACTTTATACTTTATACTTTATACTTTATACTTTATACTTTATACTTTATACTTTATACTTTATACTTTATACTTTATACTTTATACTTTATACTTTATACTTTATACTTTATCCTTTATACTTTATACTTTATACTTTATACTTTATACTTTATACTTTATACTTTATACTTTATACTTTATACTTTATACTTTATACTTTATACTTTATACTTTATACTTTATACTTTATACTTTATACTTTATACTTTATACTTTATACTTTATACTTTATACTTTATACTTTATACTTTATACTTTATACTTTATACTTTATACTTTATACTTTATACTTTATACTTTATACTTTATACTTTATACTTTATACTTTATACTTTATACTTTATACTTTATACTTTATACTTTATACTTTATACTTTATACTTTATACTTTATACTTTATACTTTATACTTTATACTTTATACTTTATACTTTATACTTTATACTTTATACTTTATACTTTATACTTTATACTTTATACTTTATACTTTATACTTTATACTTTATACTTTATACTTTATACTTTATACTTTATACTTTATACTTTATACTTTATACTTTATACTTTATACTTTATACTTTATACTTTATACTTTATACTTTATACTTTATACTTTATACTTTATACTTTATACTTTATACTTTATACTTTATACTTTATACTTTATACTTTATACTTTATACTTTATACTTTATACTTTATACTTTATACTTTATACTTTATACTTTATACTTTATACTTTATACTTTATACTTTATACTTTATACTTTATACTTTATACTTTATACTTTATACTTTATACTTTATACTTTATACTTTATACTTTATACTTTATACTTTATACTTTATACTTTATACTTTATACTTTATACTTTATACTTTATACTTTATACTTTATACTTTATACTATATACTTTATACTTTATACTTTATACTTTATACTTTATACTTTATACTTTATACTTTATACTTTATACTTTATACTTTATACTTTATACTTTATACTTTATACTTTATACTTTATACTTTATACTTTATACTTTATACTTTATACTTTATACTTTATACTTTATACTTTATACTTTATACTTTATACTTTATACTTTATACTTTATACTTTATACTTTATACTTTATACTTTATACTTTATGCTTTGCACTCTGCACTTTATTAATGTATAATTTGTACTTTATAGTTAATTATAATAAATAGCTATTAGTTATAGTTAATTATTAAGTTATATATTCATAAATATATATTATATATATTATATATATTATATATATTATATATATATATAAATTATATATATTATAAATAGAATGGTTTTCCAACACTTTCTTTTTAGTCGATTCCATTTTTGTAGATATTATGCAATAATTGTGCCGCACAAAAAGCTTACACATCCTAATATTTCCCCAAAAATCTGCTGTCTTAATCTGTTGTTAATTAACTTTTATATTAAGTCCTTTCTTATATTTAACCCCAAAGAAGAACTCTTACTTAAGCACTAAACCAAAAATTACAGCCTAATTCTCTTATCATCAGTTCTCAAACTGACGCCATTAATCCCACTGTTGGCCACACTGGAAGCCTTTAACTGCGTGTGAGGTAAACGTTAAGAATTTCAACCCTCATTTCGTCGTCATCAAGAAAAGTTAATGGAAAGAAAAAGTAAAAGCAACCAACTAATTTCTTAGCTCTGAATTATATAACAAAGTTAGAGTTCCAAGTAGTAATGAGAAAGTAGTTGCATGCTTTTGGGCGCCTTACCTGTTTAAATACCATTAAAACAAGTTTGTAAAACCAACAAAAATCTAACAATAACGCATGACGGAATATTGAAGCAAAGGAGGAGATAAAGATAAAGCAAGCGTAAGAAAACAAAAAACCTAGAAGGAAATGAGGCGGAAATCGTCGCAATTGATAAGAAAAAAGAAGGCCGGCCACTGGCGATGTCGGCGCCTTAAAGTGCACTAAATAAAAAAATGACGAATAAAACAATCGCTGGAAAGTTCATGAAACTGAGTAGCTCAAGGTTAAAAAAGAAGCTAGTATTATAGCAACAGCAAAAATATAGTTGATAAGCATGACATTTAACTTTAACATTTATGACGAAACATGCAATAGTTTGAGTTTTTGTGACGCAAGTTTTGCCGCTACTCGTACATTTGAAAATTATTAATTATTTTTAACATTTGGTTCCTCCTTATTGGTTGAAAATAATTTTAAATCAACAAATGTTATCAATAATTTTATAATTTGCTTTTATTTGTAAAAATTTGTTTCCAACTGCATGAAACTAAACAGTTTTAGCAGCTGTTATCAAAAATTTTTTTAGTCATTATAATTTTTAAAAAATTTGTTCCCACAGCTTGATTTCTATTCATAGTAGAGAGCAAGTTCCAATTACCATATATAGCTTATATCACAAATAAAAAAACATACATAGTAGAATAGTAGCAGTAGTTGAAAGTTGAAAAATATTCTTACTTGCATTTCTGGTGGCCCTCCTTCATCTCGTATCAGCAGCAAATAGCTTTGACCATCTATAAATATTTCTTTCTTAAAACGTCCACCTTCAGGAGATTCCTCTTGCATATAAGAACCGGTAAGATAACGATGTACCAATGCAGATTTACCCGAACTCAGTGATCCCACAATGCCTAGTCGCAAATCGGGTACAGAACGGGAGATGGTCCATTCCTGACTATTGACAAAGGAATCTAGCAAGAAAGGAGTAAGGAAAAGATAGATATTATTTATGTCGGAAAATAATAAATTTAGATAGAAAGATAGAAATGTACATATAGCTAAGTCACAGCGTGTATCAATCGCTTAGATTGTTTGTTATTATGACAAAAAATAGTGATTTTGGAATTAAATTTTTTCTATATTTATATATATTTATACTGAGGCTCTGAGGTGCTTCTGATTCATTTTAAGCTCTTTTTAAAAATTATACTAAAAAAATAATTGCAATTTTTGAAAAGAAAAGCTTACTGGTTAATGTATGTTAACAATATTTTTATACTATGCCATCGATGCACAAATTTCAATTTTTTATTTAAGTGATATTAAATCAATCTCAGTAAAATAAGTTCTTTTATATACAGCCATGGTCACAGATATAGCACACTTTTTAGTAAATTTAATAACAAGTTAAGTTTATTGTAGCGTAAGCTTCTTTAGCGAAGTTATTTATATTAAACGGGAGTAAATGAAAAGTTTACAAGCGTCAGTTACAAGGCGTCAGATAGCATCTACTTCCATTCATTCCTTTGCGTTGTTGTTAAAGCTATGTTTGAACCGTTAGCTTTTTAAGTAAAGTTATATATACGCGCTGAGAGTAAAATGAAAAGTTAACAAGTGTTATTTAAAATCCACTTTTATCCTTTTAATTTGCGAATTAGATGGCGCACTTTTCAACAATCGTTTTATTAGCGAATTCTCAAACCAGGCGCTGACACAGACTGAATTTAAGGGCAAATGATCCAAACAGAAATTTGTAAGCAAAAGTGATATCAGTGAGCATGTATGTGAGACATATGCAGTAGGCTGGACACATATTTTTTTTTTATTTTAATACGTAATAGGTATCAAAAATTGCGGATTTTTGCGCTGATTTAAAATACGCATACCATTTTTGAAATAAATATAACTTTTGGCTCTCTACAAGAGCTTTTCTGACTGGAATTTTAGGCTAGGCCGATATTTTTTAATTTAAAAATTAATTTTTAATTTTTTGATTTAAAATACGCATACCATTTTTGAAACTAATATATTTTTTGGCCCTTTACCAGAGCTTTTCTAATTGAAATTTTTTAAATTTTTATCAGGTATTTTGTTAATAAAGTTTTGCTCTTATTTGTAGCCATCTAATTAATTTGAGTCACTAAATTCAACGATGAACATAAAAAACGCAGTTTTTTGCAGAATTCGGTATGTTTTGCTTTCGAGGCGTATGAGTGATTTTTTTTTCATATCATGATTTATTTTGTTTATTGTGTTTAATTTTAAGCAAACATAATTTTAATGATGATTTTCGCACTGAGTGATCTAAAAGTATTAAGAAAAATATTCGCAGACAGAACTTTAAAAGAATTGCTGTATACCTTTGTTATTATGTGGAAAGGCTGAACAAATAAGAGAAATTTTAGTCATAAAAGCTCTGGTATAGGGCCAAAAGTTATATGGAATTAAAAGATGGTTAGGTTATTTTGAAACTACATAAAAATACGCAACTTTTAGTGCCTATTGTGTTTCGAAAAACAAAAAAAAAAAAATTCCGGGAGCGGGTTAGTTTTCTGTTTGTTAAAAGTGTACAAACTAGCCTTTTTTAAAAAAAATAATAAAAGTGTGTATTGCCGAAACGCTGTAATTTCCTACAGTATTTTTAAAATTTAGTTAGCCTGAAATTCTGTTTTATAAAATACTGTTTGTTTAAAAAGCTGTATTTCCATGTGCTGTTTTTTCAAAGTGCAGTTTTCAAAATTTTGCTTTCAATTAACTGCATTAAATGATTAAGATTGCGCCTTTTACAGAACTTTTTAAAACCACAGTTTTGTCAATCAGTATTTTAAAAAAGCAGAATTTTGGTATACACAATTCTTTTATACAGTTTTATGTAAATGCAGAATTTTGTTATGCAGAATTTTGTATACAGAATTTCATACATACAGACAACTGGACCGAAGCCAAATTTTCTATATGGGCAAGTCCCAGCCTGTCGGACGTTTCATTCGTATGCTTCTTTTAAAAATTTTTCATACCATCCATAGATATATTTGGGATAAGTGTATATTATCGAAAAGCTATCTATTGGTATAATAATAAAAAAATAAAACATATTTTTATTCAACTCAAATTTATAACAAAATTTTTATTTTAAACATGCATTCGGACGTTTCACTAAACGGAAGTCATTTTGGTACCAAGTTCATGCCATGCCTAGATCTGCGAATAATCAGCCTTATAAAAAAAGTCAGAAACAATATGTTTTACAAATTTAACAAGCTTTCAGAAAAGCCATACGTCGTCTTTATTAAAGGCATAGTGAAGGGCACAGTAAATTACTTTATTTGTTCGGACGTGTTAGATTTTTCCATTGTGTATATATTGGGTAATTAAGTAATTAAGTAATTAAGGAATTAGGTAGTTAAGTTATTACGAAACAAATTCAATATGTTGTTCCTTCCTATCCTCAATCGTTTCATTATAATCTTTAGCCAATACATTTAATTTTTAATAAAACAAAAACATTTACGAAACACTTACTTAACATTCACTAAAAAGAATCATTTTTCATATGTTCATTTTTTAATATAAGAAACTCATTTTTAAATTATTGCTTTGAAATAACTTTTCATATGAAAAAACCCCCAAAACCAAAAAATTAAACTTCACCCAACAAAAATGCAAAATTGCTCAATTCGTCTTGGGTGATTTTTCAAATGAAAAATGATCCAAATTTGCTTTATATTCAAAAAGCAAGTCTTCAATATTGAATTACGACTTTTTACCACTAAAGGGCCTATTCACTTCCTTTATCATCATACAATATCATACCTGATAGGCAATGTTGCGATGGTAGCACGTTGAAATTGCAGCCGGATGTTACGCGGTTCAATGCGGGCAAACGGAGCGGGAAAATGCAGTTGTGATTCCTGACAAGTTTGATAATCTTTTTTTAAATATTTAAAAAAAAAAAAAAAAATATTAACAAAAAACAAAATGCGGATTGAACCTGGGTACAACTCCAATCATCAAACTAAATTAATAAAGCCTAAAGAATTGGGGTCATTGGGAAGATAACTGTCATAAAAACATACCAGTAAACCAGTTGTAAACTTATTTTAATATGTTCAAAAAGAAAAAAATTGATATTTCAATTGGCTTCTATGCAAAAAAGACAGATCTAGCTAGTAGAGGTGAGTCGCTCCGAACAAGTATAGTTCTCGGAACTATGTTCACAGTCGAACATAGTTCCAATCATTCGTTCAATCCATTTTTAACACGTCCAAACAATTCCGGTTACAATGATTTTTTTTTTATATAGACAGCATGAACCGATATCTCTTTCGTACTTGTTACTGCTTAGCCGAGTTGGTTGTAAAAGTGATAGAAATAAAATATATATCTTCTCTTCTTTGGTAGAAGTAATTGAAAGAGATGACAAATAAAACTATTATAAGATATAACGCCGTACTTGTCATATGCATTGTTCGTTCATTTGAACATGTTAACTGGCGGAACTAGATAGCTCCGGGACATGTTTTGGCTCCGAGAGAACTGCTACGTATGAACATGTTTAAACATTTAAAATATATAGGGGAAAACTGTATGTAAAGAATGTAGAATAGGATTAATTTTATTATGCATATGAGTATAGCATATTTCAAGAGCTGATTTTATAATATATATTCATTTCCTTAGCAGTTTATATTTTAAATGTAATACAAAAACACATTTTTCCCTACTACAGATCAAAGGAACTAAATGGCTCCGCGGACATGTTTCCGCGAACTAGTTCCGCTGTACGAAAGAATCGTTCCATGTTCATTCCGGCTCCTGAGCTGTTAAGGGGGGACATGACATTGGCAGTTTTTTGAAATCGACTTTTTTTTAATAATTTTGTATTTTAGTAAATATTCTTAAGATTCTAAGAAAAATTTCATGGAAAAATTCCTACGGGTTCAAAAGTTACATCCGGATTAGTGAAGGCGCATTTTTAATTTTTGCCCTACTTACGTACGGCAGCTGGTATATACTTGTTTTACTTGCTACCTGACTTTTGGTGGTTGTTATTTCGTACCTACTTGAAGGGTGGGTTTTTTTTTGTGTTTTTGAATTTCTTTATATTTCTTTGTATTTAAAACTCATATAGGTGAATTTTTATTTTATATTCTCAGTTATTTGGCATCTTTTGCAGCGTGAAGTCGTGGTTTTTTTTTGTGAAAAATATTGAAAAATGAAATTGTTAATATTGCAAGCTGCATGGCAGTGTCTACTTACAATGACGGCGCTTATAGTTATTTGCAAATGTTTTAACTACTTGGTATCACCATAGGAGCTACATCATTGAATTTTTCCAAAGGAAATGATGCAAATCGTTTGAAATGCGCCAGAGTGAAGGCATATGAAGCTTCAAAAGAAGCCCGAATTGCTAAACGATTGCAAAAAACTATAAGAAACAGCACAACATAAGATAACGAAGGCATACAGTACGAAGCAGGCATGGCAGATTGAAGGTAACCTTTTTTTTCTTTGTTCACAAACTTTGAACGCGTTTATCTCGAAACCATGTTTTTCGTACTGGTTGCGGCACTAGCGGGTTAATTTTTTGACGAAATTTTTTTTTTTTTTTTTTTGTATTTTTTTTAAACTTTATTCGCTATCGTATGACACGAGCTTTTTTTTTTAATTTTTTTTTCGATTTTTTATGAACCCAGTGGGCAAATGCAGCAGTCCGAAGGCCGTTTAAAAGGCCTGTATTTGCATTCGATAGGCCTTACACAATCCTTGTAAGCTCCCTTGTATTGTTTGTATGAAACGAGAAAATTTGTTAGTACTTCCGCACTCCCTGCTTTAAAGAGGCCTGCTATAAGCACTCCTTTAAAATGGCTTAAAGAAGGGGTTAACCAAAACAATTAAAAAAATATTTTTTTTTTATTTCTTTTTATGTATACCTACCTATTTATTCTGTGATTTTATTTTATTTTACATATTTTTGCCGGATAAGAATATTTCTAAGTCATGACGTTGATTATTATTGAGTATATTTGAACTAACATATATTTTAACTTTTAACGAAAAAGTAACCCTGAAATATAAGCAGAACCAGTTTTTGTAGGAAAAATATAATTGTTGTACTGCCCTGTGTAGCAGTCACATCACAGAGAAATAACGAAAACTTCTTGCCTTCCTTTTAGCAGGCAGGCCTTTTAGGAGCCCTCACCGATGCAGTGATGTTGTTAAGTGTGTTGACGCCAAAAAAAGCAGTTTCAAGAGGCCTGACTGAATTGCCCACTGGGAATTTTTAAAGTCAATACTTTTGTCGAAAAAACACACTTTCAAATTGGGAACATCACCAAAAATTGAAAAAAAATTTAAAAAAAAAGCTCGTGTCATACGATAATCAGTTTTGTTAAGATTTAAAAAAGTCAATTTTTTTCCAGATCGGACAATTTTTGCAACTCCCTGCGCTGCAACCACTAGGCCCCGGTTTTTTCTCTGCCGCCAGTTTGGAGCTCTATAAAACCATGTTGGAGTGAAAAATATATTTTTTTGAATTTTTTTTTTTTGTAATTTGTTCAATTCCCTACAATAATAATTTTGAAAAATGTTTGTTTTTGACTGAGTTATGAATTTTAAAAAAAAAAGGTCTGTTTTCTCTGCCGCGAATGTCTTGTCCCGCCTTAAGCACAAGCCTACTAGCTAGTACTGGTATGCACACTGGTGTTAAACTAGTTGGTTACATTTTTAGGAAGATGTTTCACTTCTACCATAAGTGGCGGCCACACACGTAGGTACTCTTTTATTTTATTACTCATTTAAATTAGGCATCTAAACAAGAATATTTCTTTTATTTTTGAACAGATGAAAATTTAGTCGTTAATAAAAATGTATTTTTCAAATATTGACATATTTTAAAACTTTCAAATAACATGTTTTGATATTGATTTGTAAACTAGGTATGATTCACATAGTTACTCAAAGTAGCCTTAAGAAAAGCAAAATGTTGCGACAAAAGCGCGTAAAAACTAAAAGTTGAACAAACAAAATAAATAAAAAAACACTAAAAATATAAATTGAAATGTGGGTTCATTTGAGTTATTTAAAAAATAAAACTAAATCCTGTTTTGCAAGGTCAATAAAGTGGTTAAAAAAGTTGAAAATTTTAACAATTCGCGTGTAAATTTAATTTAAAATTATATAATTCAAGAATATTGTGAACGAAAAGTGGTTTTTATAAAGTAACGCCAAATATGGCGGACAAAAAAAAAAAAACACAGAAATGATCAAAAAAGCATACCTGCTAGCCCACATAAGCTACGCTTTACTCAACACAAAAAAGCAGTTCTTAAAAATTTATTTCAAAATTAAAACAGTTTTACTATATATTATTTATCTCTTTAAGTCTCTCTCATTCACAATTTGATGCAAACAACTTGATTAAGTCAAAAATTCTAAAATCAGTGCATGAATCATTGTCAAAACTGACATTGACAGCGCCAAAAGAAGCGTGTTTTGTATGACGCCACAAAACGTGGTAAACACCCGCTGTTGTCATTATTTACACAATAATATATTTTTTTTTTGCTAAAAGGAAAATATAACGAAAAAAACAAAATAATTGGAGGCACGTTACCATTTATGGAAGCGCGTGTGGATTTGAATGTTGTTCAAGAAGACGATAATGCTGCTGAGGTTTTTATGACGAAATAATGATAATAATGATGATAATGATGATAATGATGCTTATGTTGCTAATGTTGATATTAACGCTGTTCACTTTGATGTGTTCACTGTGCGTTTAACTGCTTTGAGTAGGTGTCTTGGCACGCTTTCAATTTAATTGCTATAAATAATTGCATTGTCTTAATTTATAAATGACCATATTTGCAATTAATTACAAAAGCTGTTTAATTAATGCGCCCACATAAGTTCACATCTGTGTTCTTAGCTGTCAATGAAATATTCAAATATCAAATTATATTATTATTAGAAACTTAAGCTAAGCCTTATTTGTACAGAACAAAATCACAGCAGGCTCTACTTGACAGCTGTCAAGTGAGATCCCAGTCAACAGCATCAGCTGTAAGCATAAAAAAAAAATATGAAAACATCAAGTTGTGCTGAAATAAGCTGTGAAAACTTATGCAAATGCCATAATTTAAGCATTTGTTGTTGTGGCAAAAGTTAAGTTACACTCTAATATTGATTATGTTTATTTTAGTTGTATTTTTTTGTTCAAAAACTTTTTGTTCTCGAGCAGAAAAAAATCAGGTAGTTCTCGAATAAATGATACAGTGGATGGCCAAATTATTAGGGACTTAATTCATTTTTATGTTATTTCCAAAATAAATAATTTTTTGAGTAAAAAAATTGATTTTCACATTGCTACTGATATTATTACTTTTGTTTTTGATAAGTGGCATCACTGGAAACCGGCGTAATGTTTGACATAAGTACGGTCATATCTCGACTGGTTGTCATTTGTTGAAAATTGCTGCTGTAGAAAGATTACACAGTACAACACATGATTTTGGGACTCAATTCTGAGAACTGCACGTGAAAGTAGCCCCGAAAAGAAGAAGTTCTGCATCATTCGTTTTGTCAAGTTACATGCCATAATAATTTAATATCGATTTCAAGTTAGTAAGTATCGTATAGGGGACTTTGTCACGTTCTAGGCTCTTTTGTTTGACATAACTCGAGAACCACTAGTCTGATTTAGCTGAAATAAATTTAAAAAAATTAAGAATTACAATTTCTTTAATCTGTTCATACAACGTTTCCCTACATAAGCAACAGTTTCGCAGTTATAAATAAATGTATGAAGAAAAAAATATTTTTTGCCTGAAAATTAATATTTTTTTTTCTTAAATTCGTAAAAAATCCAAAACTGATAAAAGTGTCAAGTCCTATTATTTTCACGTAAAGTCACATAACCTATGAACAAAATGAGACATAGATCATAAAAATCAATGTACGCGTTTCGCTTTTATTCACAATTAAGTAAAGGTATGAATTTCAAAAATTTGCTCAAAATTCTTTGGAAAAAACATTGATGACTTTTTTATGATTCTCAGAATTAAAAAAAAACAGGAATAAACAAAAGTTTATTTGATTTTTATGATTGCGGTACCAAAGTAATAAACTCTAATAAATGTGATTCTCAGATATAAAAAAATTCCACCCACATTTATGAGTTTCGAACGTTTCGAAAAATTTATAAAGCACACTTGAATCAGGTATATAGCCACCCTTAAAATATGCGCCCATTCATTTTGCTTCATTTGCTCAATAACTGGATTACAAATCCACAAACATGTTTTTTTTCTTTATACTTTTTATTTTGCATGAAAATAAAAATTGCGATTCATATTACAGCTATTCTTACACAGAAAATATGACATTTTTATATGTTATCTATGCATAAAAACAAAATTTAGAACATTTTCAATTATTGTCAATATCCATCCTCGTTGAAGTTGAAGTTTGTGGTTCTGATGATCTTCTTTTCTTCGTAGGTTGTTCATATTCATGTTCTGAGTCCAATTTTTTCACTAAACCTGGGATATCATGGCAGTAAGTGAACGTATTTGCTTCATCAACGGAATAAAATTTCTGAAATTCAGCTTGGCGTTTTCAGTATGATGTTTCGCTGACATTTTGCTCTGTGAGTTTTTTACGCTTTAAAAATGATGCCAAAAATTCTGAATTTTTTTGTGATAGTCCCATCTTAGCCACAATGCAATCCATTTGCATTTGTGTTAGCGGTTGTGGTGCATTATTTCCAATATCGGGTGTCCAATCAGCATCATTCAAATTGGTTGGATTGGTGAAAACGGTTTCGGCTTGCAGGGACACAGTATCCAGACTCGGAGATTTAGGTGTATCAGTATCAGCAGCGCATTTAACTGAGAGTGTGGCAGTAAAAGCAGCAATGTATACTTTTGTTTTCAATTGTTTTCTGTTTAATCCATGACGATAATTTATGCACGCGTAGCACCTGGATTCATCATGTCCAGTTAGGTCTTCCACCCAAATTACTGGCTTCATAAAAGACAACTTTGCACCTTTTCCATGTATCCACATTATAAGGGTATTATAACAACTTTTGCACACTGTGTTCGGCGTAAAATTTGCACCACTTAAATCTGCTTCATAAAAATAATGACAATACGCTGTTTTGAATTCCTCAGTAAACAATTTTTTTCGATCCTGTTTGTCTATTTTTGGGACGATATGACCACAAACGTAACAAAAATCATCCAATTTTGGGCACTTGTTATTTTCCATATTGCAATATATTATATGTTATGTTCTTATTCACTTTTAAAAATCGGAGAAAAATTCACTTGTACTTTTCGCGTTCGTCGACACTTGTTGAATGACAAAAATCGATCAGTGAACACTTATAAATACCGTAGTAATTCACGTACTTTTCAATACTTTACTGACAGGTACTTATGAATGGACGCATCCAGGTATCCAACGGGAAAACGAACGAACGAACGAAATGGCCATTTCAGCCCTTGAAAGGACTTTGACCGAGCTTCTTATGATCAATTGTGTTGTGTGTGATGTAAAATGTTTGCACACAAATGATCGAGAACTGCACCTACATGTTTTACGCCGACTCCGAACGGATTATGTTCTCAAGAAGCTTTTCATGGCAGTTTTTACTCTCTGAGGTTTGCCATTGTCTGCAGAGAGGTGACGGCCGAACAGAAAAATCAATTCAAATGAAAAACTTTCTGTGTCAGATGGGATTTGGACCAGGGTTATCTGGCGTATGAGCCACACACTCTACCCATTACGCTACGGCCGCCACTTTATATTCATAATTATGTAATTATATTGTATTTATATTATTATTATTATTTATTTATACAGGGTGTCCCGCAATTGAGTGCAACTGTTTACGAAGTTTTCCAACGGGAAAACACACATCATTAAAAAAGTGCACGTCTCTTTTTCCCTTTAATTGACTAAACGGAGTACCTACCATAAAAAACAAGAACAGGAATTCAGCGTCTACGCACATTTATAATCGTATATTAGTTTGCTAACGCAATCATAAAAATGAAATAACCTTTTGCTTATTACTTATTTCTTTTTTAATTCTTAGAATCATAAAAAAGTCATAAACGTTTTTTCCAAAGAATTTTGTACATATCTCGAGGAAATTTTTGTAATTCATACCTTTACTTAATTGTGAATAAAATCGAAACGCGTACATTGATTTTCATGATCTACGTCTCATTTTGTTTATAGGTTATGTGACTTTACGTGAAAGTAATAGGACTTGACACTTTTTCCGTTTTGGATTTTTTATGAAATTAAAAAAAAAAAAATTTGATTTTAAGGCAAAAAATATTTGTTTTCTTCATACATTTATTTAAAACTGCGAAACTGTGGCTTATGTAGGGAAACGTTGTATGAACAGATTAAAAAAATTGTAATTCTTAATTTTTTTAAATTTATTTCAGCTAAATCAGACTAGTGGTTCTCGAGTTATGTCAAACAAAAGAGCCTAGAACGTGACAAAGTCCCCTATACGATACTTACTAACTTGAAATCGATATTATATTATTATGGCATGTAACTTGACAAAACGAATGATGCTGAACTTCTTCTTTTTAGGTCTACTTTCACGTGCAGTTCTCAGAATTGAGTCCCAAATCAATGAGCTGAAAAATGTTGTACTGTGCTATTTAAAACATTTTTAAATTGTTTTCCCCTAAGTTTTGTTAGTACGATCAAATCAAAACGTAAGTAATATTTGATTTTGCATTAATTTTGTTAAATTTTATTAGTAAATTTCAATTACAATATGACGCGATATCCTAAAATATCAGCAAGAACATGTAGAGAAATAAAGAGAGACATAACATATATTGCAGGTGTTTTAAAATCTGTGGTTAACCGATTAAAAATGAAAATCGATCAAAATAAACCCTTGGAATCAGACCGTGTGGTAAAAAGTGGACAGAAAAAGGATCAACTCTTCTCGCACTGATCCCAAAATCAGGAATATATGTTTCGAAAATCGTAAAAGTGTTTCCCGTCTGACAACGATGATGAACAACGAAGGAATAAAAATTTCCAAGAGAATAATCCGGCCTCCGGAAGCGGTTGAAGAATGCTTATTTAAAGTTTTGGGACGTCTTGTAGTGCATGTGAAGCCCTCCAAAGAAAATCCAGCATTGATAATAAAAGACAATAATAGTTCACATATTAACCTTAGAGTGGTTCAAATTACTAGAGACAACTTTATTGTATGATAGTAGCCACTTTCCTTCCACACAATAGTCATAAACTACAGCCCCTTATAGCTCCTGTATAAAGTCTCAGTATATGGTGCCTTCAAACGTAGGTATACAATTGCTATGAATGAGTGGATTTTATCAAAACCTGGTAAAAGGCTGACCATTTACCAAGTTGAAATATATAAAAAAGTATGGAAACTAAAGGGTGGTTAAATTTTAAGGGCCGATGTTGATTTTGAATAAACAACCAATTATTTAGGAAATTATTGTCATTTCTTTTTTTTATGATAATATTGGTATGGTTCAATTATGTATGGAACAAAATATCGGCCAAATGGCCAAATGTGCCTCGGCGGCACACCTCTATCCGATTGTCCAAATGATGACGCTGAGGCATAAGTGAGCTTCTATGCCGTTAATGTGCCGAATTATCTCATCCTTTAGCTCTTGAATTGTCCAGCTCTTGAAGAGAGAAGTCCAACGGTGTCAAATCACATGATCTTGGCGGCAAATTGACATCGTCACCATGTGAGATAACACGGCCATTGAATTTGTCGCGCAAAAGAGTCATTGTTTCGTTAGCTGTGTGGCAAGTGGCACCGTCCTGTTGAAACCACATATCGTCCACATTCATATCTTTTAATTCGGGCCATAAAAAGTTCGTTATCATCTCACGATAGCGAACACCATTTACAGTTACTGCCTGACCGGCCTCATTTGGGGAAAAATACGGCCCGCTGATGCCGCCAGCCCATAAACCGCACCAAACAGTCAATCTTTGTGGGTGCATTGGTTTTTCGACAATCACTCTTGGATTATCATCATCATCATCAGCACGATTTTTTTGATTGTACGCACATTTGGACGATTAGATTAACAGAAAAAAATCATGAAGTGCACGATATGCATTTTGATTTGAACGCCCATTTTCATAATAAGCCTGAATAACTTTAACGCGTTGCTCGATTGTGTATCTTTCCATGGTTCAAATTGAGTTAGTCTGAAATTGAGAAATGTCAAATGAAATGCAGAAAAAACATTCAACATCGGCCCTTAAAATTTCACCACCCTTTACTTTACGCTAGTTTCAAGCCCAACAGCTTTTAAACTTATGTTAAGGTTGTTTTCTGTAGAGGTATAGAACGTTTAGTTGGCAACACTGTTTTAACTGGTGGCCATTTTGTCAGCTGTCAAGTGATTTGTGTTTAGTTTGGTTTGGCATTTCAACATGAATAGACTGACGCCTGAACAACGCTTCCAAATTGTACAAATTTATTCTGAAAATAATGGTTCTGTTCGAAATACGCATCGCGCACTATGTCCATTTTACGGTCACATAATCGTCCATCAGAGCAATTAATTCGACTAACTATGAACCGTTTTCGCACCACGCTTACTCTAAATGATAATACGCATCCACAGAGGCGTCGTACAGTGCGTACAGAAGAAGCCATTGCTGCTGTAGAGCGTAACGTAGAGGGAGACCCGAATCAGTCTATGCGCCACTTTATGGAAGATTTTGCGGAAAGATTTTGGTTTGCGTGATTACAAAATCCAACTTGTACAAGAATTGAAGCCACACGATCACCTAGCCAGGCGTAGATTCGGTGAATCGGCCCAAAGTAAGATCGCCGTTGATACCGATTTTCATAAGAGAATTTTGCTTAGCGATGAAGCTCACTTTTGGTTGAGTGGCTACGTCAATAAAGAAAACTGCCGTATTTGGAGTAAAGATAATCCTCAAGTGTGTGTTGAGACACCGTTATATCCAGAAAAACTGACTGTTTGGTGTGCTTTATGGGCTGGTGGAATCATTATCATCCGTACTTCTTTAAAAACGATGCTGACCAGAACGTTACAGTCAATGGTGACCGCTATAGAGCCATGATTACATATATTTTCGTTCCTCAATTGAACAACCATGATGTGCAGGAGCTGTGGTTTCAACAAGACGACGCAACATGTCACACAGCTCGTACCACAATTGATTTACTGAAGAAAACCTTTGGTAACCGCATAATTTCACTTCACGTTTGGGGGACCCGTGCATTGGTCTCCAAGAACGTGCGATTTAACGCCACTAGAGACTATTTTCTGTGGGGATATGTGGAGTCACTAGTTTACGCCGATAAGCCCAAAATTATCGACCACTTGGAGGACAACATTGCCGATATATGGCCACAAATGTTCGAAAAAGTGATTAAAAATTGGACCTCCAGATTAGATTACGTTTGAGGCAGCCGTGGCGGTCATATGCCAGAAATCATATTTAAATTATAATGCCAAAAGAGTATCTTTTGAATAAAGCCAATTTCATGTCAATTTTCAAAATTCACCCTTGTTTTATTCCATTTCAAAGTTCGTTACCTCTTAAAAAAACACCCTTTATATTTGACTATAATAGTCACAAAACAATAGAAAATTTTATCTGTCGATTTGAAAAACAGCTGGTTGAAGCTGTTCTATTTGTGCTCGAATAAATTTTTCAACTAAAGTTAAAGCATGTTTTGAGCATAAGAGAGAGAGAGCGACATTTTGCTAGATTTTCTTTTCTCGCGAGCTTCAAGCGAAATATTTGTCGGTTTCAATTCTGGTTCAAAAAGCGCTTGGTTACAACAACAACCACGTATATATCGATGTTTATTACGATATCATAAAAATCACGAATGTAATCATGACGACAGGCAAACACACATCCTTTTCTATACCTGCCACGGGCAGACATACTTTCAATGGGCGTTACAAACGGAGTGACAAAGTTAATATACACCTTAAGCAATACGCGTGGGCGTATAAAAATAATTAAAAAAATAATCAAGTGGGTAAAGTTCTCTACCTTCATTAGAGGGACTTCTGTCATATCTTTTTACTCCTTCTCTTTCTACTGGGATGTATATATTTAACTTTCAAAGCGCTAACATCATCTGCATGACTTCTTAAAAAAAACTGCGCACACACCTGCTTATAAAACTTCCTATCGAAACCAAAGTGTGAAATATAAAGTATAAAGGTATGAAGTATGAAGAAAACAAAAAAAAAAAACCCTTAGTTAAGCATAGTATAATAAAGACCACGTAAAATTAAATTCGTCACGCAATCAGTATCATAAGTGTGCCCAAAAAGAATATATTTTCTTTTTTTCTTAAAAAGTAATGCTGATATCTTACAGCTGTTGTCATGACAGGTCATTGATATAAACAACTGTTTACATTTTGCAGTAGATATTTATAAACACGAAATAATTTTGCAAACTGCAGAAAAAACTTCATAAGAAATCAATATAAGCCGAAGTAAAGCTTACGAAACAGCTGTCAGATTTCAAAATCAACAAAAGAAGCTTCGAGTGAAATAGAGCTATAAATAAAGGGGAAGAATTAAACTAACAGAGTGATACAGTTCCACTTCTTACAACAAGTTGTCAACATTTGCTTATAAAGAACAAAATTATACAATTCGATATTCAATGAAAAGTTGAAAGACATGACATGACAGCAGATGCTCGCATACACTTGAGAATTGTCTATGGTCTGTATCTTAGGTCGGCTGGATACACGCGTGTATGAGCCAATTTAAATCACAAAAGTGTCCAGCCATTAAACATATTCAAGAACATGCAAAAACTAACAAATACCAAGACTAACCGAGAAGAAGCTACATAGACAGACAGACAGACCGACAGATAAACAGTTGGACTGTCAATCAAACAATTGTGAAGATCCATGTCAAAAAATTGAATGTGAGCAAATGTTGCCAACTGAGTTCAGGTGAGAACGATTGTATGAATTCTATTTTTTTCAAACATGACAATTGTCATGCAGAGTAGTTGAATAACATAGCAACTCTTGTAGAATTCTTTTTCACTACACCAGCAGAGCGTGTGATACAGTTCTGCGAAGGTGCTCTATACATTTTAACCTTTCTGAATAGGCAGAAAAGGGCAGGAGGAAGGAAATGAAGAATGCCTGCTTGAGCTAATTAAATGCCATTGCAAGAATGTTTTTATGTAGGAAAAACAAGTTCTAGGCGCAATTGTTGAAATTCTCAAGTGGATGCTGATGGCAGAAGAGATTGGATTGACCAACAGAGCAAAAACATACAAATAATAAACAGACAGAAAAAGAAAAGAAAGAAAATGAAAGGATTTTTTGATAATTCTAGTTGACACAAGTTACCCTTGAAAATATTTTAAAATTAAACCCATACAAAGATACCTAACGAGCCTCTGAATAGAGTATACAACGTGGTTTCGATATCAAATAACAACTGCTTTTTTTACTCATTTAAGTTATATAAAGTTTACTATAGTATTTTTCCGACAGTATTTGCTACATTTTACTACTCACATGCTTCAAACACACTGCTCCTTAAATTTGACTTACCCATTTCTGTTATGGGTAAATGTAAAAAAAGTTAGGCGTTACTCTCTAAAGTTTTAAATTTCAATGCTCAATTACTGCCAATAGCAGTGTGTCAATTTTTAATTTTGACAGCTGTCATTTGTTAAAAGGAGCGAATTATATGAGTAAGCAAAATATAAACATATAATTAAGCATTTATGTCAATTATCTATATTCTCATCGAAATATATTTTAGGAATTTTATTCCAAAAACTATGACAGTTATATATGATGTTGACATTGTTTAGCATATGTTGACAATGTCTGGCCCTTGAGTATTTTCAATCAATTGTGTTTTGCATACTAATTAATTTAATCATTTTTGTGAAATGAAGAAATAAAAAAAAACAACTTTTGCTTTAGGTACAATTTTGTTACATGATATTTGCTGACAACTGTCAAAAATATGTTAGCAAGAGTTGCGGTCAAGAACAATTTACATACGTGCCTGTAGGCATGCAGGAAGTGCTGCAGGTAAATAAAACAATTTTCAAGAATCAAATGAAGGGAATACAAATATGAAGAAATTTTTTTTTTCTTAGGAATTTTTAATAATTGATAATATTGCTCACAATTGATAGATTACTGATGAGTGAAATAGTGGAGCATAAATTATTTGGCAGTAACGGTCGTTGTATGAAACAAAATGGTGGTTGTATGTAGCGGGGGGTGGGGTTGTAAGAACTTTATGACGAAGTGTGACATAGGGAGGGGAGTGTCAAAAATGGGTCAAAAACATGTTACGTAATTTATGAACAGTCCCTTAGGACTGAGTGCAATTTTAAAAACTAAAAGATTGTAATTATAATTTTTATATAGGACAGTCTTTTTGGATGAAAACCATAGAGAAATCTTCTTGATTTTGTTCTATTTTAATAGGTTGTTTTGGCTCTGTGTAGTTTCATGTTACAGCTTATTTCATGCACTGAGGATACTTCTTAAAATTAAAACTCTTTTGTGTATTTATTTCAGATCTTAGTACTTTGTGTGATAGCCTTTGGCTTAAATGATAGCATCTTGTCGTTTTGCCATTGGTTCCACCTATTTTTGTGTCGTTTCCGGTACGATCTTGCTCCATTCTTCCAAATTGCTTTTTCAGCTGATCTGTGTTTGATACTCGTATTGGATGATTTCGGATATTGTTTTCCAGCATTGCCTACAAATTCTCTATGACATTCAAGTCAGCACTCAGAGCAGGTGGTGCCATTAAGCGCGGACAGTTCCATATTAGCCAGAACTGTACTATTGCTGATTTGTGCATAGGCTCGTTGTCCTGATAGAAACAGAAATTGTGGCAGATTTCCAATTTTTCGGAACTTTGCAGAAAATTTTCTTTGAGTATATCAAGGTACATAATTCTGTACATATTATTTTCAATTAATACTAGATGCCCAAGACCCGCTGCAGACATATAGGCTCAAACCATCACACTACCGTCGTCATGCTTTACTGCGGAAACCCTAATTTTTTTGAAGCTCAGTATTCGGCATGCGCTAAACATAGGTCATACCATCTATTCTGAACATGTTCCCGTTTAGCAAGTAGCGGCATATCTTTTGTTTTTTGTTGGTCTACTTTGATATGACATACAACAAGAACGACAACAACAACAACAACAACAACAACAACAACAACGACAACGACAACGACAACGACAACGACAACGACAACGACAACGACAACGACAACGACAACGACAACGACAACGACAACGACAACGACAACGACAACGACAACGACAACGACAACGACAACGACAACGACAACGACAACGCCAACGACAACGACAACGACAACGACAACGACAACGACAACGACAACGACAACGACAACGACAACGACAACGACAACGACAACGACAACGACAACAACAACAACAACAACAACAACAACAACAACAATTTTTTAATTATTGGGTCTATAACTAAATTCGTGCTTTTTTTCAAAATTTTAACGTTTATTTAAGAAAAACATGTACAAAAACGAAAAAACGAAATGGCCATTTCAGCCCTTGAAAGGACTTTGACCGAGCTTCTTATGATCAATTGTGTTGTGTGTGATGTGAAATGTTTGCACACAAATGATCGAGAACTGGACCTACATGTTTTACGCCGACTCCGAACGGCTTATGTTCTCAAGAAGCTTTTCATGACAGTTTTTACTCTCTGAGGTTTGCCATTGTCTGCAGAGAGGTGACGGCCGAACAGAAAAATTAGTTGAATTGAAAAAATTTTCTGTGTCAGATGGAGGATTCGAACCTGGGTTCTCTGGCGTAAGAGTCACACACTCTACCCACTACGCCACGGCCAAAAACACCACTTTTAAATCGTGCAAACCACTTTTGGCACGTTCGTTCAGCTAGAGCATGTTTATCATAAACTTCCACCAAAATACGATAACTGTCGGCAGCAGTTTTCTTCATATTAAAGTAATGAAGAAGACCACCCCGCAAAAACACTTTTTCAGGCACAAAGTTCGACATATTTGAGAGAAAAAAAAAATATTGTTGTTTACGCTCCAATTTAATGACATATACTGAAAAAGACGCACAATGACAGTTGCTTTCCAACGCATATTTTGAATATTGGAACGATTGAATAATAATTAAGGTACGCCATCTCTTAGCAAACCGTACGAATTAAGTTATAGACCCAATAGATTTGATACTTTATACAGTTGGTCACAAAACTCATCGGACAAAAAAAAAAAAAAAATGGGTAAAAAACACAATAATTTTGTTTATCACCCTAAAACAAAAAATCATTGTACTAAATATTGTTCTAAATAGTAGGCTCTTTTTTAATGAAAAATTGTTTTTTCTTAAGAAATGCTTGTAACTGACCAAAAGCTATGAATTGCTCTCACAAAAGTCATCGGACAAAGAGCTCAGGTGCTGAAAGCTTTATTACTTCGTATTTGATTTTGCTAGAAGACATTTGTTTAATAGATAAAAATAAGCTGAATTGTAATTTTTGCCGTTATTTAAGTTCATATTTTCAAAAATTCTTCAATATAAAGGTGTTTTCAAAATGAGCAAATCACGTAAAGAATGTTCTATTGAAACTCGTAGTGAAACATTTTGAAGATGGTTTAACAGTCCGCCAAATAAGTTCAGTTGTTCCGAAGAGTCGATCGACAGTGCACGATATTATAAAAAGGTTCAACGTAGAACACCGTATCAAAAATAAGTGCAGTACTGGGCGCCCACCTTTGCTGATATTTAGAGACAAGCAGGCTATTGTAAGGTAAATTAAACGAAACCCCAGAAAAAGTGCCTCTTATTTAGTTGCAGAGCATGAAGAAAAAACATCAGTTTCAGTTTATACGGAAACGATACATGAAGTTGGATTTCACGGAAGAGTTGCACGGCGAAAGTTTTTTGTTAATGAAAGGAATCAAAAAATACGTCTTACGAATGCCACGGAAATGTTTCAACATGACGATAGCTACTGGGATGATGTAATATTTGTGGACGAAAGAAAATATAACGTTTTTGGATCGGATGGTCGGGTCATGGTGTGGCGAAATCTCAATGAAGAAATGAGAAAAGAAAATCTTTGCCCCACTGTAAAGTACGGAGGAGGTTTGGTCATGGTGTGGGGATGCATGTAAGGCGCAGGAGTCGGTGAATTGGTTTTTATTGACGAAATTATGGATAAGTTTATTCACCTAAATATATTAAAAAAAAAATCTAAGGCAAAGTGCTGCGAAATTTGGAATGGAAGAAACTTTTAAACTTTACCAAGACAATGATCCAAGCATATGGTTGAGATTGTAAAGTTATGGCTTCTTTATAATTGTCCCAAGGCCATCAGCGCCCCCGCACAATCACCTGGTCTAAATCCCATCGAACATTTTCGGGATGAATTAGAGCGCCGGATTCGAAAATACAATATAACCTCAAAAGAAGAGTTGAAAAGCAGGCTTCGAGAAAATAAGGCTTCTCTTAGAATTTTTGTGTAATTTAATATTTAGCGAGGCATTAAATTTTGGATCGCCATGGTAGCAGGGTGGTCTTAAATTCTGTATCAGCTAATGGCAAATCTCTTCTATCTCGTGTATCCTTTTTTTATTGCTACTCAGTTCAGCATGGTGCAAACATTCTTCACAAGCATTGCAATGTTAATGAAAATGTGTTCCATGGAATCCTTTGAAAAGTTTTTAATTTATTAATGAAAATTTCAGCCATTTATTTGCTTCGCAGCATGTTATTTTGAATATTTTTAACTAAACAATTATAACAGTAACACAATCTTAAAAGCTGTTTACGAATCTTTGAGAGTAAGTTTCAGCTTTCTAACTAACTGTCAACATAAACTGACAGCTGTCCAATAACAACTGTCATCAATCAACCAACAAAGGCTTGAAGAAAGTTCAGAATATCAGAAAAGTCCATTAGTAATGAAATTTTTCTTTGTTCCAATAGTATTCCAAACTGGGTCAGCTAAAATTTGCATATTTCAGAAAGCTACGAAATTTTCGACATTTCTAGCACATTATTAAAACATTTGTCAGGATTTTGGCAGAGCAGTGTCAACATTCTGTTGACATAATTTCGAAAATGAAGAAATGTAGCTGTTCTTCCCATGCAATAAATGGTCTGTAAGTAGAATTTAATTTTGACATATGAATGTCAAGATTTTTCTCTGGCAAAACCTGTTTGGTTTAGAATTAAAAAGAAAAACAGAGGAAAACTACTTTATAGTGTTTGTTGCATTTGAACATCCTTGACCCCATTTTCACACAACAAAGGTAGAAACCGGATTGAATAGCTTTGGATGGGTGGATAAACTAGCACAATTAACCAAAAAGCATGAAGAGAAGAAAAGAAAAGTATGTAAATAAGAATCTGAAAAAAAACAACTAACAACGCATTCGGGAAATGAAGTAGATAAGCCAACAACTGATTGACCCTTAACCCTTCACTTACATCATCTGTTTGAAGGGAGATGAAGAAATTGCTTAATGGATATTAAAACTTGTTATTTTTCTCAATATTTGTGCCCTTGTTACAAAGAAAAGCCTTATTTGCATACAAATCCCGACCTCAACATGTTTCATCTGTCAAAGTGACAGGCCAAGTAAAGCGTCCTCAATAATATTCCAAAGCGTTTTGTTTTTTGCCACCTCATAACATAAGAAAATCTCTCATTGGCAACATTTTCATGTGGCTTAACTTGAGCATAGAAATTGTTCAGAAAAAAGGTGTGAAAATTGTGACAGTTGTTATTGTTTTATTTTTTGTGTCTTTGTCTATTTGTTCAAATCTCTTTAATCGCGTTATTTGCACCAATTAATATTGCTCACACGTCACTGTAAATGTTTATTTCTTTTTTATCTAGAAAAATCTTAAGAATCTCTGCTTGCTGTCGAACCCTTGACATTACGGCCTTCTTTGACATCAGTTGTCAAATGTGTTGCTGCTTTTTGATATTTGATTCGTTGCGGTAAATTTGTCTTTCTTGTTTTGTTATTTCACAGTTATCAGTTATTTGCATTTGGTAATCGTATTTAAAGTCGAAGGAGATGCAGATAAATGAGAGGTGATTTATTGAAGGCAGTCTAAATAAAAAGGCAGGCTTAAGTTTTGGATTTTAAAGAGTGAATTAAGAGCAAAGCTGATGTTGACAAATTGATTTTAAGAGTCAAGACAAACACTGAAAGCAAGAAAAAGTGAAAAACGATTTGTAAAAAATAACATTTTTATATACATTTTTTGTTAATTGAAAATATTTTTTGTGGACTAAACTGGAATCCAGCCTCAATTCTCTAAATAACAATTCTCGAATCATGTCACTGTGATTGAGTGCAAGAGTTATATAGAGCTGAAAACTCTTCCAAGTCTATGAGATAAAAAAAAATATCTATCTACAACTCATAAGCGGTTTCTCTATATAAGAAATTATAAATCACTTTTACAAATTTCAACTTCAGAAGCTTTATAGCTCGATATACATTACGATAATTGTTTTTTAAGCCTTCTTTTGTGCCGCTAAAGCCATCAATTATGCTTTGCCAAAATAAACATGCCCCAAAAAAACATGCATAGACATCAATTTTGCCAGAAAACTTGAAACATAACGAAAAGCACAACCAATTCACATTAAAACTGAACGGCAGTATTCATTCCAACTCTTAATACAATTTTTATAAATGAAAAATTTGCATATAAATTGCAAAACCGCGCCAAGCTAATTTCAAATACTTATCCACAATATTATACCCTATCCTATTCTCTTTGTATTCTTTTTTACACTTCTTAGTTTTTTTAATGTCACAAAAGCCTTGCCATGCCACTTTCCGATATCTATCTACTCAAGATATGCGCTCGCCATCTTACTATCTCAAAACTTGACCATATCATGTTCATGCACAAGATTTGACCCTCGTTCGCATCAGACAAACTACACCAGCAACATCACCACCCAAGGGGTTGCTCACAGCAAAGATCTTAAAAAAGTAAATGTTTATCAACTCTACTTTAACTATTATTATTTAAATTTTTATGATTTTTTTTAACGATCTTTTAACAGCTCATAATACAGCAATTTTCACGTGTTCAACTCAGTTGAAGTAAAAAAATACCCATAAAGAACTGGTGAAACCAGTGCAGCTTGTCTGGTGCGAAGTGTGCTTTAAGAAAAAACATTTTATACAAAAATATCTTCCAAATATCAAGGGTTATTCATTGCTTTTATTTGAGTATTTAAGGCGGTTGATTTTGCCAGATAGGGAGTGATTTTAAGAGCTGACCATTATTGAAAGCAACAGTAGAGTAATGCATGAAATTGATATCTAGCTATTAGAGGCATAATAAATATAAAAAGGCGGTACACAATTCGGTTTGGTTGTGAGTTCTATTGAGCAGAATTGTGTATTAAAAATAGCATGTTTTGAAACGTTAGACTTTGTTTATAAAACATAAATATAAGCTCGATTTCATTAAGAAATACCGCAATGAAATGAGCAAGACTTGTTTTTTCCAAAAAAAAAAAACAACAAATTAAACAGAAAAATGCTTAGTTAGCATAAATTGAGCAGTTACAGAAAATTTCCCAATAAAGGGAAATTTTTATTATGCATATATTTGTAGGATATTTTATTAATTAAAACGCTTATTTTAATAAAAAAGGCATAATTTCCGAAAATAATAAAATTTTCCCTAGAGGGAAATTTTTACACCTGTTTTCATAAAATTTAACACATTTTTGAGCTTATTTTTACACATGCAGCATATTTTCAGCAAAAATTTAAAATTTCCTAAAAAGGGAAATTTTTAAAACACATTTATTTTAACAAATTTTATAAACATAATGCGTTTGCAGTATGGTTTGAGCAATATGTGAAATTTTCCCAAGAAGGAAATTTTTCAAGATTGTTTTCCGCCAAAATAAATTGCATCGGAAGCATTTTATGGTCAAGAAATTGAAAATGCTTTCATTATAACATATTTTATAAAAAAAAATTGCATTAAAGTTCAATTAAAATAAAGATTTAAAATTTCCCAGAGAAGAAAAAAACTCCCAACTATGAATTTTGCTGAAAGTATTAACAAATTTGACTAATAGGATATAAGAAAAACATAATTTAAATAATATTTTAAAATTTCCCTAAAAGGGAAATTTTTCTTTTTTATACACATTCACTTAATTCAATCTAAAAATTCATAAAAATGTGAATTTTATCAAAAATATGCATAAGAGCTATGATGGAAGCAGTTTATCAAATATCTCAAATACGGTAATTTGCTGAAACGCTGCTTTTGAGTTTGCATTTAATCTAAAATATATTGTCAGCTAAAAATTTAACTATTATTTTTATAAAATTTTCAATTGGATTTTCATATTATATGCAAATTTTTAAAAATCCTTATAAAATCTCCTATTTTTAAACGGGTTAGATTATTATATAGGTTTCTCACAATATCCAGTCTATCTTTTAGACGCCATCTGCATTATTTTGTTGCTATAAAATTAAAAAAACCTCATTAATTCAAACACATAACATATTTCAACTCTAACAGTTTTTTTGGTTTTATTAAAACCACAAACATACTAGAAAAAATAAAATAAACTTACCAGCTGTCATTTTCAACCATTTAAACCATAAAGATTTTTTCAAATTCTTTACCGCTGCTAGTTATAAATTATTTTACTAATCTTCAACAGAAATGTTATCTCTTACATAAACATTAAAGTCACCACTATATGTCTGCTGACCAAAATATTTTTTAATTTTTGTGCTCACGTTCAAAAGTATGCCAACGTACAGTTATAAAGGTGGTCACGTTGCACATCAAGTGGAAGCCAAGCAAGACGCTAACGTCTCTATCATAAAAATCAACAACTTCATTAAATTTTATTAGAATTACCTATCAGCAACGACTATAAAAAGAAAGTGTGTGCTACTGTTTAATGTCGTATCCTATAGGACGAGTAGAAGCCCTGTTCTTGTCCATGCCGTAAGAAATTTTCAAGTACCTTAACATAACACATCCTTTTGTAGAATTATATAATCGTAAAAAAATATAAGCGTGTAATTGTTGTGGGCTAAGGTAAGCAAACTAAGATATATTTCATGCATCATAAAAAATAATTTGATGTTTGTGTTGGCGGAAAAGATGTTCAAAAGTGTGCCTGTAGTATTTTTGGAAAGTTATTTTTCTAAAAACGTAAGAGCTAAAAAACGACCAAATTAAGAAAAGAAAATTATATTTTATGTATTTTTAATAGAAATTTTGTCAAAAAACATTTATATCATAGGTACTTAACAAAAAATCACCCCAAATAAAAATTTCCCTAAATTTCCCTGAAATGGGAAATTTTTACGCTGCCTGCATAAGTATTGACTAAGATTGTCTTAGGTCTAATTTTGCAAAATTTTATCAAAATGTGCCTTAACAAAAATTTTCCAAAAGGGATATTTGTCTTTATTATGCCTAGCGTAGCTTTTGATACTAAATAAAAAAAAACAGTTAAGGTTGAATTTATTTTATGCTCAAAAATCTATCTTAAGTTTCAGAGTTTATTGTTTTATGGCCAAAGTGCAACATTTGTGTTCAAAACCAAGCAATAAAATAAAGCACTTTCGGTCAACCTCCATAAAACAAGCATAAATCTTAAAATAAAACAAATAAATTTTGTATGCAAGCATTATGCAACAAGATGCATTGTAGCAAGTTATTGTTGTTGTCCTTTTTATATGTTTTTCAGCTAATTAGACATGAATTATGTAGAAATTATCGTATACATTCAATAAGGGTTTTTTTTGTCTCTCGCTCACCATTTGTTGAATGTGACTTAAGGGCGCGAGCAGATGTTTGATTTTAGAAAGTTATGCAAATAAAAAAGTTGAAAGATTTTATAGCACCACGGGATCTAATTAATTAGCTGGGAAAATTTTCAAGTGTAAATTAAAAATTTAATAAATGCAGGAGATATTATGAAAAATTTAAAAATATCAATTCAAATTTCCATATATCGTAAGCGTAATATCGTAAGCGAATTAAGCATAGAACAATTCTAAAAATCAATTCAATATCTAATAAACTGACGGCTTTGTCTCACTTCCTTCAGTTAACTATTCTTTAAAGATTTATGCACCAAACTACTTTAAATCGATTTTGATCTGATTTTTTTGATGATGATGATCAACATCTTTAAAAATAAGGTTTAACTTCTTTAAGTTACTGATTTTTCATGCTATTCATTAATAAGTGTTGTCGTTGTCCTTTCATTACCTACCGTTCATTTAGGTAGTCAGTTCGAGAGCAATAAATCTCTGCAACGCCTTTTAATAACAAACAGTAGAAAAATAAAAGCAAATCTGCGTTGGTGTACTAGTTGTTGTTTTTGCAAAGATCACCGATCTGCAAAAAAGGCGCGCACAGCTGTCTCTTCAAATAATAAAACCTACTGCTCTGCACTAGGGAGTTTTTTTTTTTAAACTAAGAAGAAGAATGAAAGATTGCTCAAATTAGATTACCCAATCTTATGAACAAAAGTTAAGAACTGATATGAGTTTTTTCCCCTCTCAGCCAGTAACAGCCGGTGTTTGGGAAATTTAGCTAAGAAAGAGCAGGTATAAGTCTTTTGAATAATTTTTTAAATATATAGGTACTCGTGTTTAAAAAAAAAATCGATATATAGCTATATAGTAGGAGCATATGCGTACTATTAGCAAATTTTAGTTTTTAAAAAAACGGGGAAATTTTCGTTTTTGATAATTCTCTAAAGTTTTTAAAGCTATACATTCGTTTCTCAAGAAATGGTAAGCATAGTTTTTAAACTGTCATGAAACCGAATTTGAATTGAAATTAAATCGATACAATTTTTTTCAATTTCATAATTCATAAAGAGGAAGGAAATGTCGCTAAATATATTAACATTAAAAAACCAAAACAACTGCAAAATGAAATAAGGGTGCTTTACTTGTATGGCCACAGATTTAACGTGCTCCCATTTCCAAGTGCAATACATATATAAGTGTTAATTAATACTCACAAAAGTCAACTGATATCAGTTTTGTTTCCATTCGCTTTTACTTACGTTATAAAAAATGCATATAAAATCAAATTGTTATTTATTTGATAAGGTAGTTAAAACATTACCATAGGCCGAATTGATTTGCAACACACTGATAACCTATTCAATACAAAAAAATTTTGTGAATGAAAAAAAAAAAATATGTTTCCAACACGAAAACCAATAACGAGATCGAAACAAAGACTTTGAGACTAAAGAACAATGTTATGAGGAAATTTTGTTTTCCTTAGCATTGTTTATAACTGACACATAAAACAAGAATAATGCAAACGAAAACGTAGTATGTGAAAAATTTCCCTTATTTGGGAAATTTTGTTACAGTCTATAGAAGCAATATTTGACACAATTAAAACTATAATTTTATTAAATATCAGCAAAAAAGGCTTTAACAAAAATATTTCAGTAGGAATATTCAGTGTGGATAAAAATGTATTTTTTGAAAGCATATTTTAGTTAAAATTTTGTAAAAACAACTTAAACAAAAAATTTCCCAAAAGGGAAATTTGAGTAAGTTGAGGTTTAATAAATCCTGACGTAGTAAAAAGCCTTATTTTTTTCAATTACAACAAAAATACAACTCAACAAAAAATTTCCCAGAAACAATATTTCAGTTTAAGATAAACCCTTCTATTGCTACTAACTAAACAAACAATTTTTGCGAGAAATAGTGAGTCGATAACAGACCAAGTAAATTAACTCCACTAAGGTGAAGTTCCTATCATCACTTAGGCAGGAAATTTTGCTTTAAACTTAATTTTTAGCGGAAATAGATTAAACAAAACATTTTTCTAAAGCGAAATTGGGCTAAATTAAAGATTAACAAATCTGCCACTTTTTCAGCATTTTTTTTTATAAAAATTTAACAAAAATAGCATTAAAAAATATTTCAAAGAAGGTAGAGCAGACACAATTTTGCTCTTGGATTTAAACAATTAAAAAAACAAAAAAATAAAAAAATGTTCTTGAGAAGGAGCAGGACGATTCCAGAGCGGCATAATTGTGTTACTTTAAGGAATTTATATCGATTGCAACGCAATCAATAAACAAAACAAGAAGTTTAAAACTATTTAGCATTGCAAAACAAGAAGTACAAAACTATTTATTAGAAACTAACTAACTATAACTTGAAAAATATTTAGATGGGAAATGTAAGTAAAGTAGCTATTGATAATATCTGACTCATTTCTAAGCCTTACTAAGTCAAATTGTACCAAAGTTAGCTTGAACAAAAATTTCCCAAAAAAGGGAAATTTTTTCTTTATTGAATTGAAGCAATCCTTGACATTTTACATGACTTAATTTTATTAAACTTCAGCATGAACAGCTGCAAAAAAAATTTCCCCAAAAGGGAAATTTAAGTAACTTGGTGTATCCGATTGGAGAAGGCGCGCGCTAAGCAGAGGCGCCTGGCTGAGAGCTGATGAGGTCGGCCGAAACCCGAACACGGGTTGTTATGGCCACCTAAGTAATTAAGAAATTTTAGTAAAATAAGCATTTCCCTGGGCATGAGCATTTAACAATAAAAACGATACAATGAACAGGACTATACAAAATGACTAAAAATTCTTCACGTTACAGCATTTATGATTCACTAAAGTTGACAGAACAAATAACTTAAAATTAGATCTGAAAATGAAGATATAAGCTTTAAATATTTGAAAGAATTTCTGAATAAAAGCACCAACTCTTCTATAGCTTGCATAACCGAAACAATTTTTTTTTTAACTAACGGTACTTCTCTAATTTTTTTCGCTAAAAACAATAACTAAATATCATACAGATATCAGCAAAGAAATTCTCAATTAAATTTCTTGTAGGGTATAAAAAGCTGCAGAATTTTTATAGCCTTGACTTTCACCAAAATTGGTATCATTCAGGTTATAATGCATTTGAAATGATGCCAACCTAGAATGTCAACTTATTAAAACATCTTCTTAATTACATTTTCTCATCATCAAAAAATCTAATAAAAACGCTACTGTAATTTTGGCTCATTACAAAAAAAAAAAAAAAAAAAATCGACATGCCATGAAAAATAATGCAACCGTGAAATTGAAGGTTATGCCGCCTACACTAAGGATAATTTCATTATAAATATACGACAAAAGTTATCATAATGAGCTGAAGAATATAAAAATTTTTATGCATCATTAAAATAAAAACGATAAAAATAAAGTCTGAAAGTCTGTCAACAGAATAAAGAAATAATTGTCAAAAGTGAAACATGCTCACACATTTGTTAGCTTTGTGAGAAAGCCACACGTTGGCGTTCCCTTCATAAAAACTTTTTCAATACAATAATTTTTCAAAGAATGGTTAAGTTGAACTAGATATTTGTTATTGACAAAACAATATGATATATTATAATCAATATTTTTATATACAAAAGTGTACCGAAGAGGGTGGAAAGTAGGTTAGGCTTCATTCTAACTATAAAGCACTAACAAACTTTGTGAAAAATTCGAAAAAGTAGCTCAAGTGCGCACTTTAATTGTCAAAGCAGTAAAAAGATAGTTTTTGAGTACTTTTTCAACTGCTGCGTTGTATACGCATATTTTTAAGGTAAGAGTTCAAAATCAACACTTATATTGTTTTCAAAATTTTTATGCATGATTGTTTATTTTTTGTTGCTTTATAAAATGTTTCTTCTGGTACCTTTTAATTGCGTCGTTATTTTTAGGGTTTGACGTCATTACTTTAATGTTGAGAATAAAAATTATATGTATGTTTTTGCCAGGGGTTGGTTGGTTGGTTGGTTGAACAACGGAAGTTGTCTACACTAAAAGGCATTAAAAAAGCAACAAGGGCAAAAAAACGACAATAAGTGGAACAAACATTAAATTGATTTTTGATTGCAAACAAATGGCAATTTTGGAATTCAAACTGGGAAGGTATTCGGTAGCTTAAAGTTAACTAACGTGCTATGATTGCAGGCATACGAATTTTAACAGGTGGTGAGTTTTTGTGGTAATATTAAGCAGGTTGATTTAAAAAATAAAATATTGTTTTAACCCTCATGTGTATACGAAGGTACCCGGGTACCTTTTGCAATTTTAAAGTGAAAAAATTTAACTTTCGTCCAAAGAACTATATAGTCAAATCGATAGTACCTTCCTAAAATTCAATTTTCTGTTCAAAAGAACTGTAATATTGAAAAGAAAATGTTTAGGTAATTTTTTATAAGAGATTTTTTATTAATACCCCTTTGTCTTATACGAAGGTACCCGGGTACCTTCATATAAAACACATGCAAAATCTTACGCATTTTGTCTGTTGATTTTGTGTGTTTATAACATTATGTATTACTGTATAAAAATTCATTCTGTTACATACAATAAAATGTCCTTTTGGTTTTGCAATATCTGCTCACAGAATTCCATACATTTTCTTTCAGTTTGATGCAACACATTAGAAACGCCATATTACTCGCGCATTTTTCAAAAATACTCGCCCGCTGCTTTCATTTGAAAAGTAGGCGTTGAAATTTGAATTGCACATAAAAATCAGTTCGTCTCAGTTTCAGCTGAATTTTCTCTAAAATTTTGTGTGAAATAAAGTGAAATTACTGCGAAACAGCATAAAATATGAGCAATAATCAACGTGAAATAAAACGAATTAGTCGGAATCCAATTTCGGAAATATAGGTCAGTATATACAAAGTTTGTTTCTTTCTATCGTAGGCTTCCTTTGGAGCGTCAAGAAGAATATTATTTGAAGTTATTAAATGAATGAAGCCAATCAGAGGATAGTGATTTCAACGATGATTCAGACGAAAACTTCTTGCCTGGTATTGAGCCAAATGAATACTCGGATATTGACGATCAAAGCATTCCTGCATCAGAATCAACACCCGTAGTGGAGATGAAAATAGTGATTGTTCGCCTGGCATTAGCGGTGCTTTACCACAAATATTATTTGGGCGACAAAAGAAAGAAGCAGAGTGCTACATATGGAGTACAAACGCGCCAAATCCAGCCAACAGAACACCTTCCCATAACATAATTCGCGGAAAAACTGGTGCACATAAGTCGTCTTGCCTATTGTCTGAATTTGAATTGTTTCGTTTGTTCTTTTCTGAAGAAATGTGCAGCATAATTGTTCGTGAAACTAACCGAAAAGCCTTGATTGTGTACACCGCTATTAATGCCAAAAACCCGACTAAACCGCCGAAGCTATGGTCACCATTGACTCTTCAAGAGTTATATGCATACATTGGTGTACTTATAACAGCAGGTGTACATCATTCAAATAATGAACACGTAGCCGAATTGTGGAAGTTATCATCTTTACCAATTTTTCGAGCAACAATGGGAATCCCCAGATTTTTGCAAATTAACCGATTTTTGAGACTCGACAACAATATAACTCGCGCATTCAGGATGAAGGATGACAAGGCAGCGCCCATTCGCGATATGTGGGAAATGATGAATGCCAACCTGCATAACAACTACAAGCCAAACGAATGCATCACTATCGACGAACAGCTTTTCCCATATAGGGGTAGAACAAAATTCACCCAATATATCCCATCTAAGCCATCGAAATATGGCATAAAAATATGGTGGGCTTGCGACTCAAAAACGTCATACCCATTAAAAGTAGAAATTTATACCGGTAAACCAGCTAATGGTTTACGTGAGACGCAAGTAGGTGCCAAAGTGGTAAAACGGTTGGTGAAGAGCTTTGAACGTTCAGGTCGAAATATTACGATGGACAATTTCTTTACATCGGAGGAGCTAGCAGACTATTTGTTACCAAAAAATCTTACGTTAGTTGGCACATTACGTATGAACAAGCCGACCATCCCAAAAGAAATGTTTAAAAGTAAAACTCGGCCTAAGGAAAACTATTGTGTCCTACGTGCCCAAAAAGGACAAAGCAGTAGTGTTGCTCTCGACTATGCACCATGATAAATCGGTGTCAGGAGACGACCAGAAGCCGGAAATCATTAGATACTATAATGGCACAAAAGGAGAGGTAGATGTAATGGATAAGATGTTGACTCATTTTACCACTAAACGCAGTACAAAACGGTGGCCAGTAGCATTATTTTTCAATATCTTAGATGTTTGTGCATTGGCAGCATATATAATTCACAGTGAGCATAACACTGCACAAAAAACCGATAGTCGCCGAAAATTTTTACAAGAGCTGGGAAGACAATTATGTATGCCAAGTATCCATGATAGATCGCAGAACGCTTTGGTTTACCGAAATTTTAACACAAAGAACGGCATCGAAGCTATGATTGGTGCACAAGTAGGCTCATTTACAACTCGGCCTAAAAAGACAGCAGCAGAAAGGGATCCAGATGGCCGACTAAGTGTTCAGGGTTCCTGTTATATTTGCTCACAACAACGTAAACCACAGCGCAAAACACGAAAATGCTGCAACTACTGCGAAAAACCAATTTGTCAGGAACACAATAATACAGTCAATATGTGTGATTCATGTTCTCAAAATATTAATTTATAAATTTACTTAACTGACTCATAAATAAAAAAGCTTTAATGACAATCTATATATATTTAATGAGTTTTTTTATATTTCTTCATTCACTTACAGTTTTTCTCATACAGATTGTATGAAGGTACCCGGGTACCTTCGTATACACGAAAGGGGAAAATTTTTCGTATACACACGAGGGTTAACAAAAGTCATACAATATAAATCAAAATGTGCTAAGGAAGCACATTTAGGAGACGTTTTAGAGAAAAGTTTTTTTAATTAATTTATCGATCGAAGGCAAGGTCGGGATAATGTATGTGTAAGTTATAAATTGTGTTTTTGTACTTTTGATTATAAGTAAGGAAACTAAAAAAGTGAGTAGGTGACATTCTATCAGGTTGGCAACTAGGTAATCGCGGATTTTTTTTAGAAAATAAAAGACAATTTTTTCATGGAACGAAATAACTGTATTCTGTAATGCATTACCCATTTTGAGCAATGACCTTTTACCATCTTTCAGGCAGCATCATAATTCCACGTTCATAAAACTTCTGGTTTTTATCAGCAAAAAACTGAACCAGGTACGATTTGACTTCATCATAATTATTGAAATTTTTACCATTCAAGGAGTTTTGCAAAGATCGAAATAAAAAGTAATCAGATGGTGCAAGGTCAGGACTATATGGTGGATGTGGCAAAACTTCCCAACCAAGCTCCAATAATTTTTGCCGAGTGACCAAAGATGTGTGTGGCCTTGAATTGTCATGGTGGAATACAACACCTTTTCGATTTGTCAATTTGGGCCGGTTTTCTTCAACTACATTGTTCAATTTTGTTAGTTGTTCAATGTAGACATCTAAATTGATCATTCGGTTGGGTGGTAAAAGTTCAAAGTAGACAATTCCTTTGAACTTTTTTCCAATCCCACCAAACTGATAACATAACTTTCTTTTGATGAATATCAGCTTTTGATGTTATTTGAGCTGGTTCACCTGGCTTGCTCCACGATCTTTTCCGACTGACATTGTTGTAAACAACCCATTATTCATCACCATTTAGCAATCGTTTTAAAAATGGATCATTTTCATTACGTTTCTTTAATAAACCGCAGATGTTAATGCATTTTGTTAAATGATTTTCTTTCACTTCATGAGGAACCCATATATCGAGTTTTCGTACATAGCAAAGTTGTTTTAAGCAATTTTCAATGCATGTATGTGATACATGAAGCTTCTCTGCAATCTAACGTGTTGTACTGTGACGATCCGAATCGATTATTGCTTTGATTTGGTCGTCATCAACTTCAACTAGACGACCAGAGCGTTTTTCATTTTTGAGTGAATAATCACCAGAACGAAATTTGGCAAACCAATTTTGACACTGCCGTTCTTTTAAAGCTTCGTCACCATAAACAGCACATAACTTTTTGTGAGCTTGCGATGCGTTTTTTCCGGAAATAAAAAAGCAAAATATGACGAAAATGTTCATTTTGATTTTCCATTTTTCAACAGACGCCAAACAAAAACTACATAACCGATCAAAATTTTTTTACTGATTGACAGTTGAAGTACCAACTATCAAATAACAAAATGTGTTTGACATTTCGATTACGTCAGCAAACCTAAAAATTCACCTAAAGTCATCTACGAGTGAAATCCGCTGTTCTTAGTTGCCAACCCAATAGTTCGCTTCCATTTTCTGGTTTTGGACTCTTAAATACTGACTTCTTAACTCTAGCCATTTTCAACGGGGTTCGAATCTGGCGAATTTTCAGACCAATCAGTCCATAACTCTTCGAAACAGCCTCTTACCACGGATAAGCTCGCTTTTGCAGTGTGACATCCTGCCCTTGCCCCATCTTGCAGTAAAATTGGAGCTAATCGAACTGAAAATTGATCTTTATTTTAACAACACTGTCCATATACTGGTAAAATGCGTTTTTTGTAGTAGTTTCCATCAACAGTGCCATTTTCTTTGATGATCACAAGATACGATTTGCCATACGTGCTTATATGTCACCAGTTATCATTATTTTTAAGCCTTGCCTTGATCTTTGAAGAGGTATCTATTCCATGTTTCTGATTCCCATGTTTTGTCGATTAAGCTTAGGAAACAAATCGACAGGCGATTCGTCAGCAAAAAGTATGCGGCAACGTTGTTTAAGACTAAAGCGACTATCAGTAGTAAAACTCTTTTTTTAACCCTTGACAAGCACTAAATTTTTTGCTGACAGCAATGTTCTTTTCGCTTAAAAGGAGTTGAACGAATCTCACGTACGATTGCTGACCCCAAATACGACTTTTGATGTATCTTATGAGAGTCCACCGGGGAACAGGGGGCGAACCTTCACATGGCAACGTGTCTGACCGCCTCAACCTGGCGAGGCCAGCATTATCCATGTCGAAATCGTCTCAAGTCGACTCAAACCTCCAAGTGGTGTTCCCTGGGCAACGGCAAACTGGCATCCGTCAGTTTGACGGCTAATTTGAGCGGCGGGTCACTCCATAGACCTTAAACATGGAATGTGCGCAGGGTTTGGGTCCCGCCACATTACTACTGCCCAATGAAAACTAAACCAGCCTCGGATAAGAACCCCAATTACGTTGACGACCACCGCAAACGAAAAACGGACAATGATTTACGGATATGCACCTGGAATGTCCGGACCCTTTATAGGGAAGGTGCCATTATCCAACTGGCGGAAGCCCTCAAAACAATACAATCTGACATCACCGCCATCCAGGAAATGCGATGGAAAGGGCAAGGCTGCTCTAAACAAGCACACTGCGATATCTACTACAGCTGCCATGCGGAGAAGCGCGAATTCGGATGTGGATTCGTCGTTAGCCGGAAACTACGCCACCTTGTTTCCCGGTTCACACCTGTGAACGAAAGATTGGCCACGATCCGCATCAAGGCAAAATTTTTCTACATAAGCCTTATTTGCGCGCACGCCCCGACGGAGGAAAAGGACGAAGCCGTCAAGGACGCTTTCTACGCTAGTCTTGAGGACGTATATGACCACCTTCCGGTCCATGACGTGAAAATAGTCCTCGGCGATTTTAATGCGAAAGTCGGAAGGGAAGGCATCTTTGGCCCCACTGTCGGTCAGTTCAGTCTTCACGAGACCTCCACAAACAACGGTCTAAGACTGATCGACTTCGCCGCGGCACGAAACATGGTAGTTAGTAGCACCAGATTTAAGCACCTCGACATCCACAAGGCCACCTGGCTGTCCCCGGATCAAAAAACGCGAAACCAAATTGATCATGTTGTAATCGACGGAAGGCATGCCTCTAGTGTTCTAGATGTGCGTACATTTCGGGGGGTCAACATTGACTCCGACCATTATCTTGTTGCAGCCAAGATCCGCATGCGATTATGCAATGCCAAGAACATACGCACAGGAATGCAACGAAAGCTAGATGTCGCTAAGCTGCAATTACAACGGTCTGCCGAAGCCTACTCCGCTCAACTCTCGGTTAAGCTCAACCGACCAACCTCTGGACTCGACGACGCCGGCGGACTTTGGGCGCATATATCCCACTCCATGCGCGCTGCCGCTGAAGAAGTCATTGGTTTCCGGCGCCCGCAACCTCGGAACCAATGGTATGATCAGGAGTGTCGCATTGCGACTGCAGTAAAAAACGCCGCTTATAGAAAAACGCTGCAGTCAGCTGCAACGCGAGCCGTGCGAGAAAACTACCGCGAAAAGAGGAAGGAAGAGAGGCGCCTTTTCAGACGCAAGAAAAGAGAGCAGGAAAAGCGTGAGCGTGAGGAACTAGAGGTATACCAGGGCAAGAAGGATGCACGAAAATTCTATCAACAGGTTAAGCGTCTAACCCAAGGTTTCAAGCCCGGAGCATCCACTTGTAGAGACGAAAATGGAGATCTGAATACGGATACACAGTGTGTGCTTAGATTGTGGAGACAGCACTTCTCCAATTTACTTAATGGCGACGATTCCACCAATGCCGCCCATCGAGAGCACAGTGCAGTGCCACCAATCGATGACGATGACGGAGTGGAAGTATCACCACCTAGCCATGAAGAGGTTCGAGTTGCTATCCAACGACTCAAAAACAATAAAGCAGCGGGTGCTGACGGCCTGTCAGCTGAATTGTTTAAAACCGGCGGCGATGAATTGATAAGGTGCATGCATCAGCTCATCAGCAAAATATGGCTAGCAGAAAGCATGCCCGACGATTGGAACCTCAGTGTACTGTGCCCTATACTTAAGAAAGGAGACCCTACAATCTGCGCAAGTTATAGAGGTATCAGTCTTATTTCCATCGCATATAAGGTTCTCTCAAGCGTACTGTGTGAAAGATTAAAGCCAATTACAAAAACACTGATTGGACCTTATCAGTGTGGCTTTCGACCTGGTAAGTCTACCATAGACCAGATTTTCACGCTACGACAAATCCTGGAGAAAACCCACGAAAATCAAATTGACACACACCATCTCTTTGTCGACTTTAAAGCTGCGTTCGATAGCCCGAGAAGGGATTGCCTATACGCAACAATGTCTGAGTTCGGTATACCTGCAAAGTTGATTAGACTTTGCAGAATGACGTTGAGCAACACACGCAGCTCCGTCAAGGTAGGAAATGACCTCTCCGAAACCTTCAATACCGAAAGAGGTTTCAGGCAAGGCGATCCACTGTCTTGCGATCTCTTCAACATCATCATGGAGGGGATCGTACGAAAGGCCGGTGTGCATCGTAATGGCACCATTTTCTATAAAGGTGTCCAGCTCCTTGCTTACGCTGATGATATTGATATTGTTGGCAGAACCAAGAGAGATGTTACCGCTGCTTTCGCCGCTATCGAAAAGGAATCAGCCAAAGTGGGTTTGACGATAAATGAGGGTAAAACAAAGTATATGCTGTCTACAAACAAGGGAGCTCGGCGTTTAGACTCCCACGTTTCATCCGGCAGCTATAACTTTGAAGTAGTCAAGGAGTTTGTATACCTTGGCACCGCCATTAATACTAACAACGAAATCAGCCTGGAGATAAAGCGAAGAACAATAATTGCTAATAGGTGCTACTACGGGCTCAGTAAGCAACTAAGTTCCAGAGCCCTCTCTCGATCGACAAAACTAACACTCTACAAGACGCTCGTTCTACCTGTGCTGCTTTATGGCGCTGAGGCATGGGTAGTTTCGCAAACTGACGCAGCCGCTCTGGGGGTGTTCGAGAGAAAAGTTCTTCGCAAAATCTTCGGTCCTGTTCGAGTCGGCGATGACTATCGCATCCGAATGAACCACGAGCTGTATGAGCTCTACGGAGACATTGACGTAGTTCGGCGTATAACTGTGCAGCGACTACGCTGGCTGGGTCATGTCCATCGTATGGACGACGAAGCTCCAGCGAAAAAGGTGCTCGAAGCGAGGGTCGCTGGTCAACGACGACGAGGGAGACCATGCCTCCGATGGATGGACCAGGCTGAGGAAGCCCTAACCGCACTTGGTGTATCCGATTGGAGAAGGCGCGCGCAAAGCAGAGGCGCCTGGCGAGAGCTGATGAGGTCGGTCGAAATCCGGACACGGGTTGTCACGGCCACCTAAGTAAGTAAGTATGAGAGTCCACCGGCTTATTTTGTTTCTGCGGCCAGTGCTGTTTTCGGACACGTTTAAGCTCTGAGTTATTGTCCTTGTTCCTACACCTACAGTATTCTTAGCCATTTCTCTTATTTTCATTTTCAATTTCGCAGTTAAGATAGTGTTTCTCTACCATTTCTTGATTGAACTGCCCTCATTATTTGCAGCCCACTTAATCACTGTTCTTCTTGTCACCCTCAGCCTCCTACTGATCTCGGCTTTAGATATACATATTTAACTAAAAGCTTAAATATTCTTTTTAGTTTGTACTCTATCAATTCCGTTACAAAAAAAAAAAAAAAAAAAAAATTAAAAAAACGAACTTACAGAAAAATGTTTTTTTTTAAAGCAAAGTCAAAATTTATATAAGGTTTCGATTAACCCTACTTAGATATCGTTCGTCTGCAAGACGTATGCTTTTTTAATGTTTTGATTTCTCTCGTCCGTAAGGTTTTCTAAGCAGGGCTAAAAACTCTATTTTCATATCATATACGTCTTTGTTGGGAGCTCGCCAATTCACTTCTGAGTCCTCACAAGCAAATTATTGACTTTTTTAACTTTGAATAACATCACTTCTTATAATAAAGCCAGACACAAACTAACTTCAAGGTACAGTTTAAGCAATAAGAGTTACCAAAAACGGGTAATCAACCCATTATGCATAATTGAACACAATGTGACTAGCTTCAAGTTTGCTTTATCAAAATATACAGTTGTACAGAAACTTTTGGACCACCCTGTAGTCGGAAGTAGAAACATTTTTTCTCGTCAAATGCGTTAATTTTTGCTTCATATTAATGTCAAATCTGTTCAACAGTTATAAATAATAATCGGCGGTGATTGTTTCAATCTTTTCAAGGTAATCGATGTGAATGACTCCGCGTGCATCCCATTGCCTTTACATTGTTGGTCGACAGACCCACTTTGCACTTCTTTGATTCACATTCACTCGGAAAAGTTCACTGTTTTGAGTGTACCTTGAGCTCTGGTGTGTTCTGATGTATCCATGTTTCATTCAGGGTTAAGAATCGGCGCAATATCGCCTACGGATTGCGGTTGAATATCGCCAAATACTGTTTTGAAGTGGTCACACGGCTGAGATTATACATTGCGCGGATAGCTTTTCATGCACAAATATTCATGAAAAATGTGATGTACCCGCTCAGTTGAAATGACTACAGCATCAGCCAACTAACGCACTTTCATTCTCCGATATCAACTCCAAAGATTTAATCGACGATTTCTGGCATGGCGACCTCTTTTTGACAACCTGAACGTTCGTTGTGACTTGGTCTGGTACGATCACAAAGGAATTCAGTAAATCACTTCTTAATTTATAGTGCAGAGCATGCATAGTATTTATCAAGCATTTTATTGCTTTCAGCGATGGTTTTTTGACGCAAAAAGTAACGGTTGATGAGCACACGAAATCCATTTTGGCCCATTTTCGTCGAAATTCACGAAGTTGTCTGCTTTCAATGCAAAACACAAACTAACTGACCCAGCTTGCTTAAAAATTTGATAGGTGTTTCCAAAAATTAGTAAGCCAAATATTTATTATTAATTGAAATGTATTGTATCGCCTTTAAAATAGGCTACTTCCGGAATAATATACTTATGCCAACGAATAATCTAATCATGAAAACATTTTTTCAAAAGTATTTTCCAGAATCGACTTCAGTTCTCAGCGCAAATTCTCATTTATGTGTTTCATCGACTGAAAACGAGTGCTCCGAAGTGGTAATTTGAATTATAGAAAGAGAAAGAGAAGATATCTTGTGTTTAACATAGACACCTGCCGTGTAGGCTTAATCCCACGCTGTTCCATAACATTGGAACCTCTTGAGAATTCAAAGATACCAAATTACGAGTAGCTCCATGTTGTGATGACACTTCGCAACCCTTGGTGGCAGGGGGGGGGGTCCTATCTAAAACCTCTAATATACTCCAGGGTATGGCACCCGGTTTAAGAATGCCAACCATACCGAGCTGGATAGCTCTGACCGCGATATGGGTATTAAACGACAGCCACCACGGGAGTCTCCCCCCGAAAGGCCATCCCAAACAAGTCAGCATGCCATAAGCCAGGTTCCGCTGACTGCTCATGCTAATAGTTTTGAAGTTCTTGGTCAGACCTCGTAGTACTAGAACCCGGCTACTATCAGTTTTAGCTAATCAAAGCTCTGGATTGGTTACCAAACGGAAAGAGAAAATACGGTGGTTGTTCGGTGGTAGCTGTTGAGTTTTTGGCCAAAAAATCGTTCACAATGACAAACTTGTGAGATAGTGCATTGCCGTGGTCCACAAGTTTTCTTTCCACAAACCTAGATGATATTTTTATTTACCATCTGACCTTCAGGCATGAATTTCACACGCATAATATCGTGAAATTTAAAGAAAACTGTCAACATTACACTTTTGATCGTCTTTGATGTGGTTTTGTCGGTTTCGGCTCAGTTGACAGGCGCCATTCCGAAACTTGTTGACTGGTTTGCATGTCAAACCCGTGAACTTATGTCTCATCACCAGTTTTATGAATATGGGGTTGTAATTGACTCTTTCTACTATATCTCCAGTAACCTTTACGCGATTGAGTTTTTGAAGAAAATCGAGGTCCTTTCAAACTAATCGAGCAGCAACCCATTTCATGCCCCAACAAACGTTAACCATTGTTCGAATGATACGAATTGATACGTAAGACAAATACATTTCAGCGGCAATCTCTATCAAACTCAAATGATGATTTTCCGTTACTATTTTTTGCACTTTGTTGATGTTAACTTCAGTAAAAGACGTTGATGGCCGATCAGATCAATGCAAATCTTCCACCACATCTCTGCCGCTTTTGAATGAACTGTACCACTTATATGCACGTGTTTTTGATTAAGCCGACTCACTAACCTTTCGTAATATTTTCACCGATTTGCCGCACCAAATTCGCTTAGGATTTTAAAACTTCGGATAAGTTCCTTGTCCGATATTTTTATTCATTGTTAATTGAGCGCTGTTAGCAAACTAAATGACAGATGGCGCTCAAAATTCTCGTCAGGATAGAGGATAGTTGTGCTAACTTAGATACTTTTTTGACAGAATATATAAAGCTTTACTTTCCAATTTTCTTTATTAATAACTAAGTGCTACAAGTGTTTAATTCATACGTATTTAACAAAAAGTACATACATTTTTTTGCGACCCAAACACAAAACTCTGTAGTTCAAATAATTAAAAATAAGTTAAATTTTACCAATTGGGGACATTTTTTAGAGGAATAAACAGAAGACGCAGTTAATTTTTTATATCAATAAACTTATTGTAAGGACACTCAGGATACTTATATTAAAAAAAAAATATAAATAAAAGTTATAATAAAAAGAATACAAATAAATCATACAGAAGATCTACAAAAAAAGGGGTTAACAATGAAAGTTGCCTATGTAAGTATAGAAAAGTAAAGGTATGACTGTCTGTACATGCAAATGAACCATCCATGCGCTCATCCTGCACTAGAGCATAAATTTAATTGTTCCAGATTTATAAAGAAACATGTTGTTGCTTGTTTTCACAAAGTCAAGCTCTTAAGCATGCATTTATGATCATGATGTTGATGATAATGATGATGATGCTTAAGTGAAAACACGCCCATTTAAATGCTAGGTTCAGAATGAAGTATCATTGGTCAAGGGCGTCTTAAATGAGGCTGTAGATCTGTGGTTGTAGCGATGCAAGCACGGCGGCTAGTTTTGAATTTATTACGAAAACTTACTTTGAGGGTTAGAATATAGCTTGAGATATATGAAGATTTCTTGAAGAGGCTTTTGTACAACATACCTAAAATGAGAAGAAGAAAAGAAGAAGAAAAGAAGAGAAAAAATTAGCATACATATACATAAAAACATTTAAATGTAACTATAAAGTATATCTTTAAGCATATGATACGGAATGATATGATTAAGCAATGAAATTTGCGCATGAAGAGTGTTCGAAGCAAAATGTGCTGCATACAGCACATAATATAATGAAATAGTAGAGAACAATTTCAAGGTTAATTTGTATTTTTTTTTTCTATTCTCGAAGTAAAAATAGCTTTGTAAAATACCGGCAAAAACAACGTATTAGCTTTGGCAAACTACGCCGCAAGTGCAGAAAATGCAAATTTCTTAATTAAATTAAATGCAAAATAAGCAAGTTGATGGACTGGCATGACAACTTAAGTGCACAAGGTGTGCAGGAGACAATGGAGGGTGTGCAAAGTGGTATGCTAAAATATATTTTGTATTGAAAATTGTCGGAACACTTGTCGTTGTATCTATTTAAATACAAATATAAATCAAAGTGTAAATCAAAAACAGAAAACTGTGAATCATGCGATGTTCAAAATAAAAGTTGAATACAATTTTTGTATATAAGGAAGTAGTGACAGAGATACTGCCAAAAAAATTTTCTAATGTTAGGTAATTCTAAATTATTCAAGAAATAAGGCCATGACCATTGAAACACGGGCGATGGAAAGTAACAAAATATTGTCAAGTTCTTGAAAATAAAAATAGACAAATTGTAGAACATCCATTAAAACGGCTTTTTAAACTACAAAAATGTCACATAATTTCTATTTTTAGTATAATTCTACTAAATTAAGCACTTGTGATCATCTATACTACTTAGGTGCTCTGCAAATGGTCCCAAAACTATTTGGAACAAAAATTCAATTTTATATTCTTAAAATAAGTAAGGAATTTAAAATTGTAAAAACTTTATGTTAATCCACCTTTTGCTTACAAATTTCTTTATTTCGGTTCTCAGTTTATCAATTCACTTTCGATTTACTGCCAAATAAGATGTTTACAATTATGAAATAAAGTCACACAGAACGTTACCACTGGCTGAAAATTCACTTTAACTTATTAACCCAAAAACCGTTCAAAATTGGCTCATTTCATGAGATTTCGGCTTTCATGAAAAAAAAAGTCTCATTACCAGCTAGACTTAAAAAAAGAAATTTTTTAAATTTTGTTTGTAGCAATTCTTAAAAAATTAATTTTTAAGAATTACCAGTGTGAGCTTTATGCCAAGTAATTCCATGAAGCAACAGGTTGCCACAACAACAATGTTCTTTACAGAACAACCACCAGCAGATTAGACAGCTGTTTCTTTGGTCGCTACACCAACTCATCAGTAATCTTCTGTGGGTTATGCAGTCCATTAACTTTGAAAATCTTATAAGCACACCTTCTGCTAAAACCAAAGCGGAATTGCAGTTGTGTGCTTTCTAATTTAAAAAGCAATGTTTTTCTACTTCTTAGCACAAAGCAAAGGTTCAAAAAATTGACTACATTAATTCTCCAAGGACTTGTTTTTGCACTCTTTGTTTACTTCTTTTCACGATTACATTCTTTGGCACCAACAATTCGTTGGTATTAAACCATAGAAGGCGTGAGAAGTTTTTTTTGAAAAAAAGATGACTCATCTTATTTTCTGAGGTCAGGTTCGTACCAGTTTATACATGAAAGCTCGTTCAAATATGAAATCAATCGGTGTAAACTACCAAATTACAACTTTGAATGCACATTTCTCAGAATTTCGCGTAATAAATGAATTTTTTTTTTATAATCAACTGTGCAATTTATTCAATTTTCTTTTCAATGACACCAATAACATAAATGTATCTTAAAAAACAAAAAAGTTGGCTGTACTAAAAAAATGTCACTTACTGCATAAGTAATTGTAATGTCATTATTTACCAATATTTTCTAAGAGGTATAATTTTTTTAGTCAACTTTTTTATTTTTTAAGACAAATTGAAAAGAAAATTAAATAAATTACAAATTTGATTAAAAGAAAAAAATTTAATTTATAACTTGAAACTCTGAGAAATTTGCACTCAAAGTTGTAATTTGGTAGTTTACACTGATTGATTTCATCTTTGAACGAGCACAGCTTACTAACGGTCATGTCGGTACTGTTTGTTGACATACCGTTGAAAAGGTGATTTTATTGCCTTTGCAATGAGTTATCAAAAACATAGTTATCCGTAACATAGTTTTTGTGCTAGAAACAATAACGTGAATCAAGGTCGTGAAATATTAATTAACCCTGTAGCTCGTAAGCATGTGAAAATAGACCCCCCCTCCCATACGATTTTTTTCTCAGCTTGACATAACCTTCACCTTCATAAATAGTTACACTCAATTGCGGGACACCCTGTATAAATAGTTGATCAAGAAGCGAGTCACAATTCTGCAGTTAGTGAATAGACGAGCAAAGATTGCGTTTAACTGCAATTAACATATTAATATATTCATATAAACTTTTAAATGATACTAGTTGCCAGTTAAGGTTGGAAATGGTATTTTTCATTTACAAAAAAATTTAAAAAGTGATTTTTTTCAAAAAAAGTACATGTATTGAAAATTAATGAGACTAAAAATATAAAATATTTGGATTTTAAAATGTGCATTTTGGTCTTTAAATTGAGACATTTTTCATGAATTCATACTTTAAAAGTGTAAAAACAGCTAACCAGCAATTATTTTCATATAATTTTGGTAATTTTGTTCTAGGTGGTGATGCGACTTTTTTTTTTTGGATCAAAGCTCATGAAATATATACACATATTTTTTATAATTTTTGTTAAACAATTATATATATATAAAGCTTAACTTAGTATTTTTATATGTTTGTTATGTACTTTTCACCATTAAAACCGACGTGGAAGTACCAAAAAAAGAAAACAAATTTTTATATAAAAACAAAATAAATTTCATTCTTTATGCACTAAACAAAAAAAAATGTTTAACTCATTCATCATTTAAAGCGAAACAGATACACGAAAAAAAAAAAATTACAGCCACTCATGGTAAAAGCATGAAAAATTCATTACTTAAGCACAAATAAGTTCAATCAACCGTGAGATAATAAAAAAATGCTTATAATTAAGTTACCAAAAGAAAAAACATTTTGCGTGCTCAGTTGGTTTTAACAATTTTACGCCATTTAAAGCATTTTTTTCCCGCACTTTTTTAATGGCAACCAGTTTTGGGCTCCCACCATAAAACATGGAGATGTGGTAAGCATCCCAAGAGCCTAGTTTGTGAAGTTGTTAAATAAATTCACACAAAAACAGTTTTCCCATCATAAAGTTCAAGGTTAAAACATTTATTTAAATTTGTGTGCGTACGCACTGTCGAGTTTTATTGTTGTTTTCATTTTTGACTTTGTTGTGACACAGTCAAAGTTTTTGGCATAATTTGCATGCTTATGTAGACAACAAAATGATGATGATACAAAATGTTTGTATATATTCTAGTAGCACGTGATGATGTTATTCGATTTAGAGAACTTTTTACTCGGTTTAGAGAATTTGGAAATTTTTTGTTTTAATTTTTTTTCCTTTTGTATTTGGAACAACATTTTACGTATTTTGTAATTTTTATTATAAAAAAGTTGAAAGATTAAAAAAAAACAAAAGAATTTGTTTTATGAAATTTGCAAAATTTAACTGTTACAAACAGTAATGTGCTTTGCCTGAGCACATTTTTTTTCAAAATGTGCTTATTATAGCATATTTTGTAAAAAATGTGCTTCTGATCTAAGAAATTAAAAAGTTATGCGGTTGTTTTTGTCAGAGAGCTACTCTCAGCTGCTATCTAAGCTTTCTGGACTAAATGTGTGCTGCTATGTAGCACATTCTAACATAATCTTTATAAATGTCGAGTAATGCAATAAGTTTGAATTTAAGAGTTAAGTGATTAGAAAGTTACTCACTTAAAATCGTTGCTTTAATACTTATGATAAGCCAAAGTCCATTAAGTCACATATGTTTGTTTTTTTGATTGATGTTTAAGCCGACGAAGTTTTTGGTTCGATAATCAGGGAGCATGCAATAGTGTATTAATCATGATAGTCAGACAATTTTGTATTTAATTTGTAACTGTGAATTCTTTGTTGCTATAGAACAGTTAAATGGTTAGCTTAAGCTTAACTTTAAAATTAGGGTATCTGTGAATATAAATATAAAACTAGTAAGGAATGGATCTTTGGCAGGGTACCGAAGCTAAAATACCCCACCGCGGCCGAATTAAAGTATATTCGAAGTCTTTAGACGTCTGTAAAATTTTTATGTATAATCTGCAAAAATATTTGTGTCATTCGCTTAATTTAATTTTACCCTTAGCTGCCACATAGAGTAATTTGTAAACAAAGTAAAATGCCGCACCCACTTTTCTAGTATAAAGGTCCCACATTTTACCGAAGAATATATGTTGAAGGTTGGATAAACGACGTGGGCGTAACTTGGGTACATACAGACACGTTGTCATTCAGTTTTATATATTTACGAAAGTTTTCCAATTTTGATGACGTCACTTTGTATTGAAGGTAGGCGTGGTTTTCATCCGATATTGCCAAATATCAAAGAGTGGCTTATGTTAAATATCAAAGTTTGCATGCTAAATTTTAAGACATTTCTGTAATTTTTGCAGATTTTTAAGCGATTTAACGTTTTCAAGAAAGCTACTTTGTATGGGAGGTAGGCGTGGTTTTGATCCGATTTTTCCAAATTGCATTGCTCTGATTTTTATTAAATTTAAAACCTTACATGCAAAACTTAAAGCATTCCAATAATGTTTGTGAATTTTGAAGAGATTTTTCGGTTAAAATAAAGTCACTTTGTATGGGAGGTAGGCGTGGCTTTGATCCGATTTTTCCAAATATCATAGAGATGGTTTATATTATATATCAAAGCTAATGTGCAAGACATTTCTTTAATTTTTGTGGATTTTTAAGAGATTTTACGTTTAAATTAAAGACACTTTGTATGGGAGGTAGGCGTGGTTTTCATCCGATTTTTCTAAATTTCATAGCCAGTATTTATATTGAAGATCAAAGCTTACGTCTTAAATTTAAGACGATTTTAGTTAAAATAAAGTCTCTTTGTATGGGAGGTAGGCGTGGTTTTCATCCGATTTGGGCTATTTTCGAACTTGATTCCTTTTTTAAAAATAAACTTATATTTTAAATTTTATCGGAATAGCTTTAAAATTACGGCTGTAATCGTGTCGACAGACGGACAGACAGACGGACACACGGAAATCGACTCACGAGGTGATGCTGATCAAAAATATATATACTTTCTATACCTGCCACGCCTCCTTATTGGCGTTACAAACGGAATGACAAAGTTAATATACCCCTTACGCAGTACGTGTTGAGGTATAAATATGCAAAAATAAATTCCGAATTAACAAGGTTTTTTTTTACATATTTCATTTAAGTAAAATTTCATTAAATATCCATCGAGAAATCATTTTCCATACCAAAAACTAACTTAAAGGCACACATTTTCAAATTTTTTTACCTGCACCTATCCGAGGAAGCAAAAGCAGAAATCACTGAAAATAAACGAAAATCTATAAAAATCACCCTTGAAATTCTTAACTCATCAATAGCTGCTTTCATAAATTGTGTAAAAATAATAATCGTCAAATTTATGACAACTTTTCTTCGATTTTTACGACTTCTTGCTTCACATTTCTGATAATAATTTAAAAAAAATTAATAAACAATCAAACACGGACTGACAGACCGCTGCTATCAAAGTGAGTAACGTAACAATAATGTTCGCCAGTGGCTGGCTGCCCTTGGTTTGTCAATCAATGAGCATAAAAATCATTCTCATAAAATTTTGACATATTTATGAAGTGCAACAATAACAGTAGCAAAAAAAAAAAAAAAAAGAAAACGTCCTTTTTGCTATAATAACTGTGCAATACCGCTCGTCCTTTTTGATTTTGTAATCACAATTGTAACAAAGAATTGCAAAGAATTTCATTTTTGTAGAACTTGTGCTCACTTTCAGCTGCAAAAATATTTTTTAAATTGAAAATTAATTTCACAGGCATGTCACAGTTGCAGTTCATATTTTTTTGAAGAGTCGTCTTTAAGAATTATTATTTTCAATTATTTGATTTCTTTGGTCTTTGTTCGTTTGTTGTACGAAGAAGTTCAAACCGCAGACGCAAAGAAGCGCTCTTGGGCGGAGTGATTTTTTTGCATTTTTGAAATGCCAGATATAAATTTGATTGGCATGCGTTCCAGGTATTGATTGTTTGCAGCTTGTTGTGGCCAATTTGTTATGTAAAATCTAGGAAATTTTGCATTGTTTTTCCGCTCACTCAGAGAAGAAGCAAAAATTGAAGAATAGTAGTAAAAATAGATAGTACTGATATTATTCCTTAATCAAGGAAAATGGATTTTTAATAATTTTAAATAATAATTTCAAAATCGAATAAAATTTTCATATACTGAAGTATATATTTTTTTGGTGTGAGCATCGATGATACATGTATGAGACAAAAAATCAATTTTATTGATTGAAAATTAACTGTTATATCTAAATGTGGTAGTTATGAAACAAGGTGGTAAAAATGATCCCCGAACTTTTTCGTTAAAGAAAATGTGCTGTATTCGAAAAAAATATTGTTTCTGTAAGAAGTGGGTCCAGAAATAATTTTTTCCAGAATTTCAAACTTGTGCTGTGATGTGCTCGAGTTGTGCTGCGATATGCCGAAGAGAGATAGATAAAGTAGCATTGTCATTGGTTCAAGCCAATGACAACTGTAGGGGTTGGCATTGTAACTCTATTGCTAATGCCCCGCTATCTCCCGCAAAAGACAAAAGCATTTGGGAAGCCCCTTTTTCGATAATTTTGGGGTCTTGAAGAAGTACACGTTAAGCATCTTCGGTTGTTTATTGACAGTGCAAGCTGGTTTCATGTGACTTTTTAGGAGTCGTGGAGTAAATCCATAATTTGTGGTATCATAATGGACAAAAGCTATTAAATGTTATAACTTATTACGTTGGCATAGAGTCAATCAATAAAGTAAGTATGCACCCGGTATCCAGAATTTCAACTTTCCACACACAATGTGTGCATATGAGTTTTTTCCTTTCCTATTTCGATGTTTACGATGTTAACTTTCGGCTGCATGCGAAATTAGATGTTTTCCGATGGTTACAGAACCGCGTGGAAAAGAAATGTCTCAAGACTTGAGAGATTTGATAGTCAAACTGTTTAAAGAGCATAATTCTCAACGAAAAATCGCAAAAATTGTTGGAAAAAGCCATGCAACAGTACAAAGTGTGACAAAGCCAAGATCTGGACGACCAAGCATTTCCACTTCTCAGGAAAAACGCATTATTGCACGAAAGGTGAATAAAAATCGTAAAAAGTCAGCACCAAAAATACAATCTGAGATCAAAAATACGAAACAACTGATGGCAGCTTCTGGACCTCACTAATTTTTTCAAATGAAAGTCAACATCTACGGATCAGATGGACGAGTCAAGGTATGGCGGAAAGCGAATTCTGAACTTGAACCGCAGAATATGATAGACACAGTCAAATACTTTGTAAGGCAGCCTTTGGGGTTGGAAAACTTGTTTTTATTGATGAAATAATGGATCGTTACCATTACTTAGACATTCATAAAAACAATCTATACGAAAGTGCAGAAAAACGACAACGACCCTAAATACACATGTCACTTATTGTCAAGGAAAAATACCACCCCAGTCTGCTGATATTAGCCTTATCGAGCATTTATGATACCACCTTGATCGTCAAATCAGAAAACATAGTATAGAAAGTAAGGATGATTTGAAGAAAATCATTTTGGAAGAGAAGGAGAACATACCCCCTAGCGTGCCTATGAACCTGGTAACTTCAATGAAATCCAGACTAAGATAATGAACATTTTTCAGTACTGAATTATTTTTGCATACTTCCTTTTTTGATATATTTTTAATGATATCTTAATTTAAAAACCAGCGATAAATCAGTCTTATAAACTGCCGGACCACTGCAGCATCTTCTAGGCGGAAGTGTTCGCTATAAGGAAGGCCGCAGAGACTGTCCGCAACATAAACACACATCACGCTAATAGTAACATCTTTGTAGACAGCCAAGTGGCGATCAAATCCATGTGCTCCGCTACCATCAGGTCCACAAATGCCCTGACAAGCAGGGAAGCACTAGATGCACTATGCGCTTCAAAGGAAGTGCGTATCTACTAGATTCTAAGCCACCAGGGCATTGACGGAAATGAAAAGGCAAATGGGCTAGCAAAGAACGGCGCCAGGCTGGGATCAAAGTACATACAACATGTACCTATCCCACTGCAAGAGATGTACAGAAACCTCGAGGATAGGGCCGCACAAGCAGTGAGTCGTAGAGGAGAGATACGACAATACGGCAATAAACGGACTATGTTCATCGTAGCACGACCGCGCAGAGAATGCAGGACACTAGTTGCTGTCCTCACGGGTCACTGCATGGCGGCAGCTCTCGCGAAGAAGATGGGCATCACAACGGATGACAACTGTAGGAAGTGCAAGGAACCAGGCACCGCTAAAACCCTGGAACACCTACTATGCACATGCCCCACTCTACTTAGATCGAGACTCAAATACTTAGGCTCACCGACGTTTCCGTCACTACAACATGTGGCCAAAATATCTCTAGAAATTCTCCTTAGATTTGAGAATTCAGCACAAATCTTCACCGATTTTAACTAACTCCCTACAGGTTCCTTTTTTCTGTATCTAAAAGCAAGTTATCAATATTTCGTCTTAAATTATGTCTTGTGAGGACGAAAGTAGACTCCTTGCTTTCTTCCCACATATACTTTCATTAATTGATATATGAATACATTATAATAATATAATGTACAATATAATTATAAAATTATGAATATAAATATTTGATTGACTAAGACTGAAATAATCTAAAACATTTAGGCAAGCATAAGTTACATGGATCAGAGCGAACATGTAAATAGAAGCCACCTATCATGACTTTCTCGCTTACCAACACTGTGCGTGGTGAAAACCTACACTACAGTCGTATGCCAAAAACAGCTGTTGCATGCACCCACAATGCATTCGATATGCATCCAAGCTGGGCTGACTTCAACTATGAGCAACAGATTAAAAGTTATTCTTACGACGGCAGTCCAATTGGTAAGTCACTAATAATTAACTAGCTCCTGACCAAGATCCAATCACTCCTACTTGCTTCTAAGTCTTTTCATACGCTGTGCCGTTTAGCCGACGTATGCTAAGTTTTGCCCTGCATTTCTATTTCTAAGTCTTTTCATGCGCTGTGCCGCTGGGCTGATTTGTGCTAAGTTTTAAACATGCGTTCCTGCTACTAAGCCTTGCCCTGCATTCCTAGTTTTTAAGTCTTTTCAGGCGTTGTGCCGCTGGGCAGACGTGGGCTAAGTCTTAACCTGCGTCCCTATTATTAACCCTTGCCCAACATTCCTATTTCTAAGTCTTTTTATGCGTTGTGCCGCTGGGCATATGTGTGCTAAGTCTTAAACTTGCGTTCCTGCTATTAAGCCTTGCCCTGCATTTCTAGTTTCTATGCCTTTTCACACGTTGTGCCGCTGGGCTGAAGTGAGCTAAGTCTTAACCTGCGTTCCTGTTTCTAAGTCTTTCCATACGTTGTGCCGCTGGGCTGACGTACTTTCTTTTCCTGACACTCCTGCCTCCAAGTCATGTGATTCGTCATATCGGGGAGCCGACCAGATCATGCGTAGGGACGCCCCACGAGGAGACGTAAACACATCGTCGGTCACCACACTCGAACACCAGGACATCAGAACGAATCCAGCAGGGTACCACTCTTCAGGTTATCCTTTTTGACATGTAAAACTTCTATAATTTTAAATATAAATTTAAGAAATGAAAAACCACTAAAATAAACCCAGTATATTTAAAGTGCAATGTTATATATTAACTGAGTGAAATAATATAAATGAAAAAAAAAAAATCAGATTTAACCACGGTACATTTGATCTTTTTTTTTTGTGAATGAACCCTGGACACCGGCGAGTGATACCTCGACAAGCAAAAGGTTCGTCATAGTCTGTTATTTTTGTTGTAATAAAGTACTTCTATCATTTTCTGTTTCATATATTTTATTAGATCAACTGCATACTAACTTTATTGATTGACTGTATTTATAAACTTAAATAAACTTTTTGTGGGATTCTAAAACGTGTAAATGTATTTCTTTTCGGGATTTTTTGTATTATTTTCTATGGATGATTATTATGGAAGGATATCCAAAGATTTGTTCCCGTAGATTTTGTCTAATCGAGTTTTAAGGCTATTTCTTACCCATATTAAAGGTTCGAGAGACATTTTTATAGTCTCGAAAAAATTACAATGAATTATAATCCTTTGCTAAGCGCGAATGCTAGTTCGTAAAATAACGGCATGACATCACTTTTAAAAGCATATCATTAACAGAGAAGAAGAGAATAAGTTGTGTTTTCTACACAATAATTAAAATTTACAACTTATTTAATGCCATTAGCTATGAGCTTTAAGCTTTATTTTCATTTATATTTTATACGTTCTAAGCCTAAGACATAAAAAACTTTATTAAATTTTAAAATATGTCAACAGTCTAGCTTCTTTTGCAAGCATGTCGCAATGCAGTATATCTCAAAAGAACACCTACAGTGGTTGATTTCAACTACGCAATTTTCATTTTAAGTCGCTACCAGCTTAGAGATATAAACGTAAAGATTAATGAAAAATAAATATAATTTTTATAAAAAAATTAAGTCCACTGGGTTAACGACTTTATTTCACACAGAAGAAGGTTATTTATTATTCGTTCAAAATAAAATTGTTGTTTTTATTTTGAAAACAAAAAATAAAAACACAAAAAAGCAAAAGTTAAGAATGAAGATAAGTGAGCTATTATCAACAATCAGTAAATATACTGAAAACATGTTAGTTACTATGATTTTTACTATAAACAACTGTTATTTTTAGGTTTTACTTATCATATTAATTCATAACTAAAAAAAGGTTTTAATATTTGTTTTAAGTTACGCTTTTATTTATAGAGTAATAGTAGCTTAGAGTCGATGATATTTTTGTTGATTTAAGGAATCGAAATAAAGTTCAGGAACTATTAGTACTTTGAGTCAATAACAGAAAAAAATATAGAAAAAATCTTAAAAAATACTTAATTAAATATTTATCTAAAGAGCAAAAATTTTTGCAAAAATAAAGACAAATTTATAAAAATGATTTAAGAAAAATATTTTTTTGGGAAAATTATGTTAGACGTTTCTGAAAAAAGATTACAGATGCAGAAAAATTGGCAAATGGCAAGCCTAGTAACTCAAATTTGTGAGGCTTTAATTTGTCAACTGCGCTAAATCAAAAAAATTAGCTGGTTAAAATAAAAAAATCCAACAGATGTCAACCTACACACATGGTAAAAGCTTAGTGTAATGTTTTTGCTTTAATCATATGCCGCTTAACAACGAACTATTAATGTTTTTTTTCTATGATGCAGCAGCATAGGAATCAACTTCCGCTTTGAGGGCAGCACGTTCTGTTGATTGAGAAAAAATAAAAATAATAGAAAAACAAATTTCAATAAAACACAAAACAAATTGTGTGCAACGACTACACAAGAACAAAAAAAAAAAAGTAAACACAAATAATACGCTACAAACAAAAACTTCAAAACATACAAATTAAACAAGTACAAAAGGGAAATTTTTTTTTTTTTTTGCTCTTATATAGACAACAAGTGTTTTTTTTATTAGGTGAGGGGCCAATGTTACGCAGTTGGAATTACTAAATTGCATGGTTGGTTTTAATTAGGGGAGGGGAGGGGGAGTGGAGGGGTCAGTTGTGAGTGAAAACGGTATTGAAAGTAGCTGAAAATGAAAATTAAACGAAGTGAAAAAGGGCAGCGAACTATATTGAACTGGAGTTTTTTTTGTTTTTTTTTTTTTGGTAACAGCTCACATGTGGGGGAAATTCTCTTTTCATTTAATAGTCAAAAGTTAATTGAGGAAATTACAAGGTAGCATAATTTATGGAGAATAGATGAGAAGAAAAGGTAATGAAAAGTTAATAAAAAATATGCATAAAACTCTATAAGCTTCATATTTAAAGCTTAAACTCAAAGCGCTTTTAAGTTTAAGTCATTAGAAATAAGACACAAAACAGTTTTACGCAAAGTAGACATCATTGTTAGCGTTTTGAGTTCTTAATAATTGAAAGAGATTCAATAATGAACTTTTAATAAGGTTTAAAATTTTTACTAATATTTTGTAAATTATGCAAGAGAAAATCGAATATTTCAATTAAATTTCAGAATGTAAAACTTAAAAAGTTTAAGAAGAACAAGGTTTGTATTCACAGTTAATAAAGAATTCACTGGCACAAAGTTGTTTAAAAATTAACATTAAGAAAATTCAAATTAAAAATAAAGTTTATATAACATATGATCAATTTTAATACTCAAAATACTTATGAAAGCAACGGAGAAGCTTTTTCAAAAATATTTTTGGAAAATAACTTTCATTAGCAAAACAAGTGAAACACTGAAAGGATTCTAAAAAAAGTATATATATTTGCAATTTTTCTACACAAAAATGTTAAGTATAGCATGAAAAAGCCTTTTACATAAAAAACTTTAAGATTCTATCATTGTTAAATTTATTTTTTTTTAATGTAATTGAAAAAGCTTTTGAAATCTTAAATTTTTTTAATTGCTTTAAGCTGCAGAAGCTTTTAAAATCAATTTTATTGGTTTTTTGTTTTTAAGTGAATTGAAAAAAAACCAAGCTAAAAGTTTCTTATTAAATTTAAGTTGAGATAAAGCTTAATCATTTTTTTATTAATAAATTTAAGTTTTCTTAATGGTAAAAGCTTTTGAAAACATTGATTTTTGTAATAGCCTTAAGCCCCAAAAGCTTTCAAAAGTAACTTTTCTTTGTTTGAAGTGGTTTGGAAAAGCTTTTGAAAGTTTCGGCCTTTTTTTAACAACTTTAATTTCAGATAAAGCTCTACATTTCCCCCTTTGAATATTTATGTTTTTTTATTGATGGTATAAGCTTTTAAAAGCCTTAAGCTATATAGCGGTTTAAAGCTACAAAAGCTTTCATAATTAATATAAGTTTTATCTTTTTAAATGTACCTAATAAAGATAAAGCTCTACATATTCACCTTTGAATATTTTTTGTTTTATTATAAATGGTATAAAAAGTTTTTGAAAGCTTTAAGCTATATAGTGGCTTAAAGCTACAAAAGCTTTCATAACTAATATAAGTTTTATCTTTTTAAATGTAACTAATGAAAAAGCTTTTGCAAGTTTTGCATAGTTTTAACAACTCTTATTTCAGATAGAGTAATTTTGCAATTTTTTCTCTTTTTGCAGAGTTGGTTTAATAATAAATGGTATTGAGGCATAGAGCAGTTTTCAGCTTTCCACTTTAGAAGCTTCCAAAATTAATATGTATTAGTTTTAATTATTTTTTTATGTAATGAAAAAACTTTTGAAAGTTTTGTAATCTTTTTAACTACCTTAAGTTCAAATAAAGCTCTATAATTTTTTCATTAGTAAATTTAAGTTTTTTTTTTCAATGGATAAAAGCTATTGAATACATTGATTTTTTAATAGCCTTGAGCTCCAAAAGCATTTTTAGTATTATTGGTTTTTAAATAGATTGAACATGCTTCTGAAAGATTTGAAGTTTTTTAACAACTTTAATTTCTACAATTTTACCCTTTTTATATATTTTTTGTTTTATTATAAATGGTATACAAAGCTTTTGAATGCTTTGAGATTTTATAACAGCTTTAAGCTCCAAAAGCTTCCAAAGTAGTTTTATTATTTAAATGTTAGGGGCTGTTCATAAATTACCCAACATGTTTTGACTCCCGCTATGCCACACTTATAGCCCTATTCTGTTGATTGACAATTGTAAATTTATTGACAACTGTAAAAATGCCATATTCTTAAATATAATCAAAAGCTCATAACATTACAAAACTTTTAGCAACATAAAAAAAATGTTCAGAACAAATAAATAAGCGAAACATTTTGAATATTTTCAACCCCTTGGACCAAAAAATATCACACAAAAGACTAGCTTGTCAATGAATTTACAGTTGTCAATCAACAGAATAAGGCTATTAGTCACAAAGTCGTGACCTCTCCTCTTCTCTGGTGTAACGTCAGACTTTTTAAAATTTTTTTTAGTTTTTATTTTATAATCAAGCAGTTTGTTATTACGTTATATTTATTACAAGTTTGATTATTATGGAAATAGAATGGAAATTTCACCAACAATTCTATGAAAAATATGAGTATGTGAACAGAGCAAAACACAAATTAAGGCTTTTCTGACGTTAACAAGAACACCAACGTTATACATTATAACAATTGTGTAAATTGTTATGATTGCTTTAGTTTTTTATTACTCTTTAATGTTCGTTTTCCACCTGAAGTTATAACAGCTATTTTTGATGACTGCTTTAGGGTAAGAATTCACACTTCAGTCCAGCAAAAAACTGTTTTTTGGAGCTGCTACAAAATGCTCTTATACCTTTGCTCTATTTAAACATAGTTTGAGCTGTCTTATTTTGGCTTTTAATCAGCTCATTTTATTGTGTGCGTTTTTTATTGATAAAAAACCAATATTTACAATAAAATTTTGAAAATTGAATTTAAAAATTTTTTGTTTTCAAAATCTTTGCCACAAATTTTCGTCCCTCTCCCCCCTCCTCTCCCCCTAAAAGTGTTACGTAATTTATGATCAGCCCCTTAAGAAAAAGTCTTTTAAGTTTTCAACTCTTTTACAACAACAGTATTTTCAGATAAAGCTTCCTGTTTCAATTTAAGTTTTATTATGAATGATAAAAAAAACGTTTCAAAGCTATATGCTTTTTAAATTTAATTTAAACTTTAATTATTTTTTCTTAAATGTAATGAAAAACCTTTTGATATGTTCTTTACAAATTTTTCCGTTTTTTACTTTTAGTTTTATATTATTTAAATGGTATAAAAAAGTTTTTTTTAAGTTTTAAAAGCTTTGAGATTTTTGACAACAATTAGTTCAGTTGAAGCTCTATAATTTTTACTTTTAAAGTTTTTTTATTTTATTATAAATGCTATAAGAACTTTTGAAAGCTTTAAGCTTTTACAACAGGTACCAACAGCTTTCAAAATTCATATACGTTTTATTTTTTATTGGAATGAAAAAGCTTTTAAAAGTTATGAATTTTAAAAACTTTAAGAGCAGATACATTTTTATGTTGTGTTTTTTACTCTTTTCAGCTTTTGTTTTATTATAAATGGCTATAAAAGCTTTTCAGAGCTTTAGGCATTTTTAAGAGTTACAAACCTAATAATATAAAATGTGTTAGTTTAAATAAATTTTTTTTTTTAAATGTAATGAAAAAGCTTTAGTAAGTTTTGATATATTCTTAACAAATTTAGATTCGAATAAAGCTGAATAATGTTTCCTCTCATAAATTTTACTTTTATTTTAAATAGTATAAAAAAAGCTTTTTAAAGCTTTGAGCTTTTTTAACAGCATTCAGCTTCAAAGGTTTTAAAAGGAAAAACATTTCTTTTAAGATGGTATGCAAGCTTTTTTAAAAGCTTTAAGGTAGAAAAGCTTCCTTGTGTTATTTAATTAAAAGCTTTTTCAATATCAAAACTTTTTTGCAACTTCAGGCCATTTCAAAATTATTCGCTTTTTACATACAAAGCTGAAATGAATGTTTTAGTTTATTCTTAGCTAGGCCATAGTTTCAACTGATTTATTTTACAAAAGCTGCCTTTTAATTAATGTCAAAGCAGTCCTCAAACATAAGCGTTATAAAATTCAGAGTCAGCCTTATTTTATAAATGGAATGAAAAAGGTTTTGAAGCTTTTGAATGCGTTGAGCTTTTCAATTATGATATTCAATTAAAAGCTTTTTTAATATTATCTAAGCTTTTAGACAACTTCAAGTCGTTTCAAAATTAAGCTTTAAATTAAATAATGTTTAAGTTCATTCTTAGCTAGTCCATAGTTCAAACTATTAAATAGCTTATCACACGTAAAAGCTTTTTAAGCACAATGAGCTTTATTTTACAAAGCTGTCTTTCCATTAATGTTAAAGTTGTCCTAATCAATCATTATCGCAATAAATTCATAGTTATCAAACAAAAAAAAAAAAAACACAAATACATAATACCAAAACGTAAATAATTCACCTTAACTTATCTCACTAAATTATTGCCTAGCGTTAAGAAGTACATAAGTAGCCTAATTTTCGAAAGATTTATGATAAATATTTTTACGGCTTTTTTTATATTGTATTGCTGGTTTGTAGTTGTTGTTGTTGCTACTGTTGCTGTTGTTTTCGCTGAGACAGTCAAAATAAATTAAAATGAATTTTTTGAAAATTTAGAATTAAATTTTTTATATCAATCGGTTTATAAATTCAATACATAGCTTGTCTAGCGCATGCATAGAATAGGAATTTTTTTTTTAATTTTTCAATTGTATGGAATTAATTCTGCGCAGTAGATAAAGTTTGCCGGCATTTAATTTTTTGTTGTCGCTTTTGTTTTTATTATTGTAGTTTGCGGGTATTGTTAAATGATTTTTAACAAGTTATAAAAGTAATTAAAAAAAAATGTTGATAAAAGCTTTGTTTAAAAAACAAAAAAATTTATATAATTCTAACATATTCGTCGGAATTTAAAATATGAATACTGTTCAATTTTGTGTAGTAAACAACGAGTGGCTTTAAAAACTTTTTTAAACATTTGAAAGCTTTGTTTAGTTAAATTTTAATTATTAAAAGCAATCAAGTAATCCAAATCAACTACTTTGAACTGCTTAAAAAGCATTCAATTTGCATGTTCAACAGTGACAGTTGCTGTATGTCAATCTGTCTGTTTGATTGTTTCTCCATTCATCTACATTACCGAATGCCCTAAAAGAGTTCAACTTTCTGCAAGCAAGTTGCCATAGCTTTTCTTCTCGTCAACCACAACCCATTTCATTAAAGTGCAATGCCAAAAACATCATCTGGTCCAAGCTAAGCAATAGTTTAAAGTCAAATATAAGGAAATCGTAAATAATTCAAATTGTATATGCCTCCGATCTAAGCCATGAGATATCAGTTTTGAAGGCAAGAACTACAATAACCATAGCCACATATAGCAGCAACAACATTAACAACAATGCACACAAACTTTTTATTTATACAGCATTCGTATTTACTCCGGAGTATTGTGGCTTACATTGAGCTAGCTTTAAGGTTAAAAAGTGTAGAAGCACAAAAAAAAAAAAATTGCAAGAAACTTTTTGTTGTGCAACTACAACATATATTAAAAAGTTACAGCGAATAAAAAATAAAGCACAATAAATGTGCTATAAAAGAAAACATTGAACCCTTACGAATTGATAAACTTGGCTCTTAAAATAAAGGTAGGAAGATAAACATGCAACATGGATGAAGCACATGAAAACTGGCTGCTCTTGGTTTCGAACGAGTTTTAGCGGTTTTCGATGCTATTTTTGTTTGTTTTTGTTGTTGCTAAGTTGGTTGTTGTCGTTTTTGTTTTCGATGTTGTTTTCACAGTAGTATTGTCATAGTACTTTTTAAGGTTTGCTTGAAGGCTCTTTTCATTTTAAGCCTTATGGATTTTGTGTGGGTCTTACTGGAAAAGGATTCATCATGAGCGTCAAAATTTGTAAAGTTTTTAAATTTTTAAATACAGAAATGTTAGTGAAAACTAGTTATCTACAAATTAAACATAATTTTAAACAAGCCAAAATATATGGAACAAGAAATAATATTTCTTTATATGGTTTTTTTTTGTTTCTTTGGTTTAACTCTAAATTAACTTTAAATAATCCACAAATCGGCCGTATGAGTAAAAGTTTGCATACTTCATTAATTATAGCAAGTATATCAGTGAACTATCAAATGTATCAATCATCAAGATATTTAAATACTTTACTGGTAGTCAAAATAATTAATTTTTTTACTTTTTCCTTACTTTTTGCTTTTACATACAAAAAAAATTCACACATGTGTGATTTTCAAAAACTGTTGTAAGCTAATGATTTTCCATTGTATAAAAGTTCTATTTTCAATAGATTATGTTACAAATAAGTTATATTTCGATATGGATTGTTTTATTCAAAAGCACAGGTCTTGCTACTCAAAATAAAGTTCTTTGACTATTTTTTCTATATATTAGGCGACTTACAGCCCTATTCTACCAGCTTGACAAAGTTCACCACATTAACAATATAGTTAATATTAACAACTTCTTAATGTTCCGTATTCAGGTGAAAATTTAAAAGCTCTTTTCTTTACAATTTTGTTAAGCGCACAAAGTATCTTAACAACGACAACATAATCTTAAAATTGATGTGTTTAGCTAGAGAATTGTTGTGCAAATAAAAAAAAATATTATAAATTATAAAATAATATTGAATTAAAATAAATAAGACTGTGAAAAATGGAAGAATTTTCACGTGTTTTTAGTTTTGACAATGAAGAAGATCAAAGAAAGAAAAAATTGAACGACGGCTCTATTTAAAACGTCTTCAAAATGAAAATGATTTATTCAATCTATCTCTTTATCTATTTTTTATTTTTATCCAACTCTAAATACAATTAAATACCGAAATGAAAAATCCAAACATAATAATATACATATCCCAGCCAAAATTTGAGGGTGCTGCCGGCATAAATTGTATATTATATAGGAGTTGCTCCTGCGTGGTTCACTCAAACTTTGTTTGGCTATTAAAAAAATGTAAATTTGTGTTTTAAATAAAAAAATAAAATTTGGAGATTAATAATTTTCTTGCATTTTCCATTTTGCTTGCTTATATAATAAACAATAAAATTTCATCGAAAAAACAGCTGGCGTTTGAATGCTGTGAGTTTCACATTCTCACCACGCGTGGTGAACTTTTAAGCTTTTTAGAGCTTTCAAATTGTAAATGATTTTTTAGAATATGAACATTTACATTACATAACAATAATATTAACAAGAGCTCCTTAACAATTCCTTGTTAAGTTAACAAACAGAATAGAGCTGTTAATCTCATTAAAGGGTGACTTTATCTTAAAATTTTTATTTTTTATTCTTTATTTCTTTTATTTTATTACTGTTTTCATATTTCATATTCCATAGTTTTTATTTCAGATTTTATATCTAATATTTTATATTTCATATTTAGGATTCCATATTTTATATTTCATATTTCTTTTTTTATTTTAAATTTTCTTTTATTTTTTAGTTTCTGATTTCTTCTCTTTTAATTTTTTCATCTTTCATTTTTAGGGTTTTCCAATATTATTCCTTATTTTTTATTTCATATTTCATATTTTGTTCTTCTTATTTATTTTTATTTCTTATTTCATATTCCGTTTTTCTTATTTATTTTTTCTTTTATTTTTTTTTCTTATTTCTTACTTTTTATTTCTTATATCGTATTTCTTATTTATGATTACGTATATCTTATTTCTTATATCTTGGTTTTTAGTTCTTGTTTCTATTTTTTTTTATTTATTATTTTTTCATATTTTATTTCATATTTCTAATTTCTTATTTCATATTATTTATTTTTTATTTCATATTTCGTATTTCTTGTTTTTTATTTCATATTTTTTATGTCTTATTTCTAATTTGATATTTCTTATTCTTTATTTCTTTTTTCTTATTTCTTATTTCTTATTTCTTATTTCCTATTTCCTATTTCTTATTTCTTATTTCTTATTTCTTATTTCTTATTTCTTATATCTTATTTCTTATTTCTTATTTCTTATTTCCTATTTCTTATTTCTTATTTCTTATTTCTTATTTCTTATATCTTATTTCTTATTTCTTATTTCTTATTTCTTATTTCTTATTTCTTATTTCTTATGTCTTATTTCTTATTTCTTATTTCTTATTTCTTATTTCTTATTTCTTATTTCCTATTTCTTATTTCTTATTTCTTATTTCTTATTTCTTATTTCTTATTTCTTATTTCTTATTTCTTATATCTTATTTCTTATTTGTTATTTCTTATTTCTTATTTCTTATTTCTTATTTCTTATTTCTTATTTCTTATTTCTTATTTCTTATTTCTTATTTCTTATTTCTTATTTCTTATTTCTTATTTCTTATTTCTTATTTCTTATTTCTTATTTCTTATTTCTTATTTCTTATTTCTTATTTCTTATTTCTTATTTCTTATTTCTTATTTCTTATTTCTTATTTCTTATTTCTTATTTCTTATTTCTTATTTCTTATTTCTTATTTCTTATTTCTTATTTCTTATTTCTTATTTCTTATTTCTTATTTCTTATTTCTTATTTCTTATTTCTTATTTCTTATTTCTTATTTCTTATTTCTTATTTCTTATTTCTTATTTCTTATTTCTTATTTCTTATTTCTTATTTCTTATTTCTTATTTCTTATTTCTTATATCTTATTTCTTATTTCCTGGTTCTTATTTCTTATTTTCTCTTATTTCTTATTTTCTTTTATTTCTTATTCTTATTTCTTATTTCTGATTTCTTATTGTGTGTGCCTTATTTCTTCTTATTCTTATTTATTACCGATCTCTACTACTCTTTTCTAAATTTTTAAATTTTATATTTATTATACCTGCTTTTTAACTAATTATTACTCCTCACTTATTACTTATAACTTTTGCCTTTGTTTTTTTTTGGGTTTTTGCTTTTTACTTTTATTATCTTTCTAATTACTTCTAAATTCTTACTTCATTCTTCTTTTTTGTTATTCTTTCTTCTTGTTCCTTTCTTTTTTATTTCTTCTTACTTCCTTCTTTACATAATTTTTGTAATTTTTTTTTTCTTCTTACTTTTTACTTGCTTTTTTACTTATTTCTTCTTACCTTTTATTCATTCTTTTTACTTACTTCTTAATAAATAATTTTTATTTTTTCGTACTTCTTTCTTCGTATTTATTACATTTTACTTTTTATTCTTACTTTTAACTTCTTTCTGTTATTCGTACTTCTTTTTTCTTACTTCTTACATCTTTCCTTATTCTTTATTCTCTCTTTATTCTTACTTTTGACTCTTCTCTTTGACTCTTGTTATTTTTTATTTGTTTTTGTAATTTGTAATTTGCAATTTATAATTTGAAAATTGTAATTTGTAATTTATAATTTACAATTTACAATTTGCAATTTGTAATTTGTAATTTGCAATTTGTAATTTGTAATGTGTAATTTGTTATTTGTAATTTGAAATTTGTAATTTGTAATTTGAAATTTGTAATTTGTAATATGTAATTTGTTATTTGTAATTTGTAATTTGTAATTTGTAATTTGTAATTTGTAATTTGTAATTTGTAATTTGTAATTTGTAATATGTAATATGTAATTTTTAATTTGTAATTTGTAATTTGTAATTTGCAATTTGTAATTTGTAATTTGTAATTTGTAATTTGTAATTTGTAATTTGTAATTTGTAATTTGTAATTTGTAATTTGTAATTTGTAATTTGTAATTTGTAATTTGAAATTTGTAATTTGTAATTTGTAATTTGTAATTTGTAATTTGTAATTTGTAATTTGTAATTTGTAATTTGTAATTTGTAATTTGTAATTTGTAATTTGAAATTTGTAATTTGTAATTTGTAATTTGTAATTTGTAATTTGAAATTTGTAATTTGTAATTTGTAATATGTAATTTGTTATTTGTAATTTGTAATTTGTAATTTGTAATTTGTAATTTGTAATTTGTAATTTGTAATTTGTAATTTGTAATTTGTAATTTGTAATATGTAATTTTTAATTTGTAATTTGTAATTTTTAATTTGCAATTTGTAATTTGTAATTTGTAATTTGTAATTTGTAATTTGTAATTTGTAATTTGTAATTTGTAATTTGTAATTTGTAATTTGTAATTTGTAATTTGTAATTTGTAATTTGTAATTTGTAATTTGTAATTTGTAATTTGTAATTTGTAATTTGTAATTTGTAATTTGTAATTTGAAATTTGTAATTTGTAATTTGTAATTTGTAATTTGTAATTTGTAATTTGTAATTTGTAATTTGTAATTTGTAATTTGTAATTTGTAATTTGTAATTTGTAATTTGTAATTCGTAATTTGTAATTTGTACTTATTCAACCAACCAAATATTGTGTGAACATTTCAAGAGAGAAACATTTGTTAGTTAGGATCGAGAATAATATTCCTGGTATAAAGATGATATAGAACGTATATAGAACAAATTGGTTAAAAAATGCCAAGAGGTTTGTTTAATAGTCGATCTTACATGGACTAGACAGCTTAAGCTCAGATTTTTGTATAACATCTGAGTTTCATATAAAACAAGTATTATATCTCTGAAATATCCTCTGTGCCCAAGAAGTTGAAAGGATGATCTTATATAAATAAATCATGGTGTATACGTATAAGATGTTATAGTCAGATTTTTCTAACACGTCCATTTTGTTTGTTTTAACGTTTAACAGCGCAATAACTGGGGTATACAATTAAAAGCCTGTGGAAGAATTTTCTAGAACAGTTTAACTCTGGAAACCCAAACCTTAAAGTCCAAACTAAGCACATAAATAAAAAGCTGGACTTTAGGGGCTGGCTGCCGAGGATTAAGCTCATGACATGAAAATGATAAAGCCAATAAAAAACTTTTTTCTACATGTATTTGACTTTTCACCCTGAATTTCTAGAAAATGGGTTGAAGGTTTGAAAAACGGCTAACGCCATTAAACTTAGCGTAATAAAATTTTGCTTACTTGATATGGGTCCAGCATGTTTGCAAAAAAAAAACTGTCCGATTCATGCACACTTATATACATATCTCTTTCAAGATAACTAAAATTATTTAGACTCTTGTAAAGGTTATAGTTTTAATATATTGCAAAAATATATTTATAAAGTTTATCTGTATAATAAGAAAAAAAAAACAACAAAATGAAAGTATGAAAAAGTATTCCAAAATTACAAATTATTATGACGGCTTTCGTTATCTTAACTATAACACTATGTCTGCTACGCTCAGATATTTTTAGCTGCTGATAAGCTAGAGTTTTTCTATTTGCTATAGCGCCGTTTTTATCTTATCGGATTTTTAGATAATTGATACAATTTTATGAATTAATTATTTTATATCAAATTATAAAAATAATAACCAAACAACAATAATCTAAATTTTACTCATGTGTATTGAATATAACTTAAAATTCTTTATCTTAAAAATTTACTCTGAACACGCGCAGCAATTTTTCAATCAATCTAAATTTAGAATTCGTCAATTACGCAATTCATAAAATCCAATTTTTTTTTCTTCATGACGTCAAAGTTTAGACTTTAAGATGGTTTCGTTTTTTTTTGGTTTAATTTTATTTTATTTTATTAAAAATGTAGAACGGAAATTGATTTTGTGCTGTTTGCATTGCATATTTGCAATGTTTAAATTTCTGCATTTATAGCTATTGCGCGAAATTTTTGATTCTGAGGCTGAATTTTAAGGTGAATATATTTTTTAGTGGCGGCCGTGGCGCAGTGGATAGAGTATGTGGCCCATACGCCAGAGAACCCTGGTTCGAATGCCACCTGACACAGAAAGCTTTTTCAATAGAAATAATATTTATATTCGGCCGTCAACTCTCTGCAGACACTGGCAAGCCTCAGAGAGTAAAAACCTGCCATGCAAAGCTTCTTGAGAACATAAGCCGTTCGGAGTCGGCATAAAACATGTAGGTCCAGTTCTCGATCATTTGTGTTTAAACATTTCACAACACAATTGATCACAAGAAGCTCGGTCAAAGTCTTTTCAAGGGCTGAAATGGCCGTTTTAGTTTTAGTTTTAGTTCATAGCGATAAAATTTTCATGAGGAAATAGTCGAAGTTCTTTATTAACTTATTTTATTTATGTGTGTGCAAAAAATGTTATGTAAGATCAACGAGTACTCTTATAGTGTCCGACCGAATTCGATTTCGGGCCCTTTTGTCAGTTACCGTTGTTTGGCCTACATATTCGAAAAGAGCCGGCAAAAAATTTTTAGCTGATACTCTAACTCAAGCTAAGTTTACTGTATCAGTGAAATGCTTTAACGCAATTGCGCTATGACGTTGTTTTAAAAGACTTCCATATCAACAAAACTTAAGTTAACTCAGTGTGATTCAGAATTGGATAGCGCGTTGCGTTGAGGTAAATTACGTGTTGAGTGTGGTAAGCTTGATAGCGTATTGAATTATTTGATGAAGTTAGCGCATCATATCTTAATTTCGAAAAAATAGAATAAATCTAATCAAAGTGCTATGGCTATAAGTTTCATTTTGAGAAGCTTATTATAATAAAGGAAGATTCATTATTTCATCATCATGCAGAGTAAGTCTGAACGAATTAAAAAAGTCTGCGCTAATACACCAACTCAAGCGCTGTATTTACTGTATCAACGGAATGCATTAACGTAATTGCGCCATGACGTAGTTTGAAATGGTATGATTCCTGTATCAACAGAACTTTATTCAGTGCTGTGAGATTTGGGGTTGAATAACGCATCGAGTAATGAAGTACATTTTTTAAGTGTGGTGGGTTTGGTAGCTTATTGAATTATGTGGTGAAGTAAGCGCAGTTAATCATCAATAAGATTAAGTACAACATATAAAATCTAAAAAAGGTTATTATAGTAAATTAAAATTAGTCATCAACTCATTGAAAAGAGCTTAATCAATAAGAAATCAATATGAGGCATGTCAAAATGAAGCATTTATTTCAAGCATGAAGTCAAGCTGTTTTCATTCAAGGTTGATAACAAATCAAACCGATACATACACGTTTCTGGACTGCAAAACAAGAATGCGCTATTGCTTTCTTTTTTTTTAAAGTGTATTAACGCAACGACATAGTTAAGTGCATCAACTCAATAAAGCAACGCAGCGCTGCGTTACCCATGCCTTTTATATATGGCCGAAACCAAAACTGAAACGTGATTTGTTTTTTTTTTTTTTTAATATTTTTTTACTTAAAAATAATGATTTACTTAATTTTTAGTGTATTTGAGTTGAATATTTATTTCCAAAGCTGATTTTTGGTAATGTAAACTTAAAATGTTTGATTCCATGCTTGAACTGCTGTTGCTTTAGAAGCTTTTGAAATGTTTACAATTCAAATGGTTACAATTGAAATGTTTACAATGTTCGAGTTCTTCCATATTTTGTATTTTTGTCACCTAACTCAACATTCCTGTACAAAAAAATTTTATAAAAAAACAAAACAATGAATAAAGCAGCTGTAGCTACTTGCTATAATCTTAACAAAATAATTAAATGTTTAAACTCACTGTCACGTTGATGTCATTGTTATTTCTGACTATGAAATAAGTCAAAAATTATACAAATTTTTATGCCGTTCACTGCATTAGCTCATCCAAATCTGACTAAGTAGAGCTGCAAAATGTCATAACTTTAAAAAAAACTAATGCTTAATGAGTCAAAATTTGGAGTCAAAATGATATTTTCTGTTTTAACAAAACGTGTTGCTTAAGATTTCATCAAGCCCTGAAGTTGATGTCATCATTTATTCTACACATGTAAGAAAAAACAGTTCAGAAAACTTGATGATTGAGCTAGATATGCTTAAGCATGCCTTAAATAATAGATTCCTTCAACACGCCGCCTCTTTATATCCTTTTTTAGCATAATGAGCAAAAATTCCACACTGACTGTGACTTAAGCGTTAAAATTAAGTGGCAAATGTTTCTGTTTTTTTTCTTTAATTAATTTCAACACAAAGAAGTCACGCAAACTGGCTATAAAAAAATAAAATAAAAATTGCTGACAACAAATAAAAAATAGCCCAAAAAAATTATGCTTGCTTAAGCTAAATTTAACACGCAGTTTGCAAAAATTGTGAATACAAGTTTATGTTTATTATTAAATATGCAGTCTAATATGCAGAAGCCGCCCTCTAAGCTGCGCGTTACAAGCCAGCTTGTGAGTTCTTAGCTAACAGGTATTTATACTATTTTTACTTCAACTCTATAAAAAAAAAAAATCATCTTTCTACGTCGATTGAAGAAAATGACAGTGTTTATTGCATGCGAAGCAAAATGAATGACAGTCCGATTTATCTTTCGCAGGTTGGCGTCAACATTATAGTTAGTTTTACAGCCTTATTTCATAGTTAGACAGAGGCAATGACTAGTTGTCAACCTAGTTGGTAGGGTTTCCCCGGAGTCTAAGTAAGTGTAGGTTGCTCTATGATGATAATGATGATGGGGATGAATGTTCGTAACGCCGAGCTTAAAATACTCATAACTCAATACTAAAAAATATTAAACTAAAGTTGTAATGGGCAGCAAATAATAGGCGTAGTGTGCCACCAGAATGCTGTTTAATAGGCGCCATCTAGTCACGTGATAGTAACTTGTTACGTATAATTTTGATAGTGATCTCTCTTCTGTCAAGCTGTAATTAATACTAAATACAAACATAAATCTACGTTTATTTTAGACATTTTATCAGTGTTAGCGTATCGTATAACTTGTTTTTGCAAAGAGCTTGAAAAATGTGGCAAGAATCTCAAAATAGTCTCATAACTCGTATTAATTTTTAACATCACTCATTAAACAAAATTGAATAAAGTCACTGGATAGAAGCATTAATTAAGTTAATGGAAATAATAAATGTGCGCGAAAGTTTTTAAAAATTTATAAGAGTTACATAAGTGCTAGAGTTGCCACATAATTGTTTGCTTTAAAAAATACGAAGTTTATTTTTGAAATGTACCATCCATCACTTTTATTTCAAATTTAATTAAAACTTTGCCAAAGCTTTAAGAAGCTAGGTAAATCTGATTTGCATGCTGTTGAAAAATCTTTATATAAATAGGCGTATTCGAAATATTTGCCTGCCAAACGTAGACAGAAAGAAAGTTTCATATAAACGTTAAAGATCTGCACAAAGTGAATAGAAAGAAAGCTCGTCACTTGAAACTAGAATATACTCTTTTTCTATTTTCAGTTTGTCGCTCACATTGTGCTCTCTTCTGAGAGTGAGAACTGGTGGCGAATTCATTAGGAAAATTAAAATGCTGACAAATTTTTATGGAAAATATATATTTTAAACATTAATTTTGTATCAAATTTCATTTCAATGCAATTAAAATTTCGTGTTCGATTGGATTTAATATTTAAAAATTAATTTGAATAAAAAACGTAGCGAAGTCGAATTCTTCTGGAAAATGTATTGTTACTAATACAGAAGACTATGCAACCTAAACATAAACAACAGTTCGCCAATTATTTTTTTCAATATAATATTTACAAAATAAAACAAACCAATCGTTGATTTACATCAATAACAATTTATTTGAAATGCATTCATTGTGTTACTCAAAAGAATTTATTTACTTAGAAAAACAAAAATCGATTTTTATTATTTTCATTAAAGTGAAACACAACTAAAAAAAAAAAACAAATAAAAAAAAGTTCTGCCACCACGAGGTTCCAACCCACTACCTAAAATTTCGCGGGTCGAAAAGGTGTCGACAAGCAAGCAAATAATCAATAAGTTATACTAGCTATTTCTATCTCACTCGAAAAATATATTTTGTAAAGATAATTTGATTTTTAATTTAAAATTCTTAGTTTCATAAGACAAATATGGTAAATATTTTTATTTTAAATATAAATTTAACTTAAGGAAATTAAAAAACTTTCAAAACAAAATTTGGTGATTTTTGATTTCAAATTGATTTTTTTCTGAGTGTATGGTTGTTTTTTAATTATTAATAGTGTTGTTATTGTTATTGAGAAATTCTTATTTTTATTGTTATGGTAAAGTGATTTTCTAATGCATTGAAGCCGTGTTCTACGAAATGTCAGTCCAATCCATTTACACAGCGATAGTGCTCGTTTTGAAAATTAGGAAGTGAAACGGCTTTATGAATTTTAAACAGTTCACCCACATAAATAATCCCCAAACACATAATTATATCCCCAAATATAAAGTACCCAATCACAAAAATATGTTTGCCTCTGGGTATGGGTACCATTCACATTTGAAAATCAAAAAAGAATAGTATTACTGGTCATGTGACCAACGGAAGCTAATAATGTGAAAAAGTGTTATTATCACAAAATATATTGGCGAGCAACCATCGCAAATTATTCAAGAAACTGTGATTGGCTATCCAACTGCATGCCGGGTCCCTGGTCTAACCCGGTCTGTTGCTGACCTGGTCCGCGAAACACAAACCTTGGAGGAAATAAGCATCCTAGAAAATCTTAAATTTGTGGCGCACGATCTGTTCGTATTGAGAGAAGCTGTTTTTGCTGGTGAGAAAAGCATCAACATGGGTTCTTGGAACACACTAAAAGCGTTGGACAAATCACAGTGCTGGGTGATCGGCAGCTTTTCACCATTGAAGTTTGAATCGAGGGACAGAAATTTGTTTTGCTTTACGTTGATACCTGCCGTGTATGCTTAATTCAACGTTGTTCCATAGCAATTGGGACCGAAACAAAGCGTCGGTCAGCGCTCCTTTGAGGGTTCAAAGGTACTAAATTAGCTGCATGTTGTGATGACACTTCGCAACCATTGGTGGTGGAGGCCTTTCTAAAACCTCTTCCATACTATGGGGTATGCCACCCAATTTGAGAATGTAAACTTAGATCGAGCTAAGCAGCTCTGCCCGCAATATGGGTAGTAAACCACAGCCACCACTTAAGCTCCCCGAAGTGCCAGCCCATTCCAGTCATCCCAATATATCCCAGCAAAAGCTTAAAATACGCCGGGGGCCGCTGACTGCCAGTGGTAGTAGTTTTTAAGTTCTTGGTCAGAGCTCGTAGTACGCGCCCCGGCTACTAACAGTTTTAGACCATCACAGCTCAGGACTGGTCACCAATCAAACCAAAGCTCAACAAAAAAAGCGCATACACCGATTTAGCCCAGAAACTTGCTCAGTAGTTGAGAGCGCATTTCCAGGGTCAAAGTCACCATTCACACTCAGCAGCCCCATTGCACGCAGATCACGAATATCCTCATAAAGAGGACAATCACAAAGCACGTGAAACTAATCCTCGCGGGCCCCACCGCACTCACACGACTTAGTCACACTCAGGCTTCTTGCGTACAGAAATGCATTTAAGGAACCATGCCCAGTCAAAAGGAAGTCCAGACTTAAGCTAAAGCAAAAGTCGGGGTGTTCAGTCACATACATAACATCACGTATAAAATTATACGTGACCCGCCCATTAAGACATTCACTCCATCAAGACTGCCATCTAGTCCTCACGCATTCAGGCAGCATAGCCTTCCACGGATCGAGGGACAGACAGAATCTGGTATTGTGAGCACACCTACCGCGTAGGCTTAATTGCTCAGGTCTAAAGACCTAGGGTAATATTTTATGAAACAAACAACCAGCACTTTGTGTACGCCCTCCACGCGAGCTCGGTTGTGCAATTAACGTAAGTCGACAGCACACCCAAAAGAACAAACAAGTATCCATTGTTTGCTTCACGAGCACAAAGCCCCACCCAATGGCCTACTAGTGAAAACATTACGACTCCAACATACCATACAATTATATAATTGTATGATCATGGAGCCACACAGCTGTCAGTAGCAGTACCAGTTTGGCTACCAGTAGTGGCGTACCTTAATTACCATCTATTGGGGAAGACGAGACCCATCCAATCACTTTCATATTAAGCAGATTTGTCAGCCGTACTACTGCGCGGCACCCGCCAGTCAATATATACCTATGCAGCATTCGCACAACCACAGCCAGCACGAGCCTCCCCGAAGAGCTAACCCATGATAGTCACCTGGGCAAATCGGTCCCACCAATGAGGTTCTACAACATCCTAGCATAGAGATGCTAAAAATTCACGAATGCATGAATTTTTGCATCTGACAGTGCTCAATTGAGCACTATATGTTGCATGACCGGCTACCACCTTAATAAACAAAGAAAACCTGATCCATCTCATTTTACTCCATGTCTATTCATATCTATCATATATATGTAGACACCATTCACACCATTTTACCTTTCACATTGACTGGCGTGCAAAGTTTGAGAACCAACCCTACTTTTAACCGTTCACATTGACTACCTCCAGTAAACAGGAGGGCCTAACATTCAACATTTCTATTCGTGTCTGTAGACACCATGTATCACTATTACTAACTCTTCATATACAGCCCTAATTTAAAGTCTCATGCTGTAGATAGATCAGGGGTCATCCCCATTTAACGGGTTTGACTATCCCCGTGCTAACAAGTTTTTCTAGGACAATTGATATTCCCTCGCAGGCTGTCTTCATACCGGTGTACCGATTATGACCTGCTACAGGACAAGACTACTACATGCAAGCATGTTCCGCCTCTAAGCATCCTACCCGCAACTATCTATCAACATTGTTGCTAACCTGGCGGAATTGTATCGAGAGAAAATTCGTCCCACACATTTTTTACCTTTTTAGCACAAAAACGAAGAAAGTCTACAAAGAGTTCTTCTACAACTTATTCCAACTTACAGCGGAAAGATACATCAGCCTCAATCCAGTCAGGATCATTAGCAATTTCGAGAAATCAATTTCCTTCGCCACCAAGGAATACTTTCCAGATGCGGTATGCAAGGAGTACTTCCCTCTTTCATTTAAGGCAAATTGTATGGAGACGACTTCGAAAGGAAAAACTATCCTACAAATATGAAAATGACTCCCAATTTAACATGCATGTCCGCATGTTGAAAAAGTTGTCGTTTGTACCACCTGAAAATTTGAAGGATTACTTCAACGTATTAACGAAAAAATATGAAAATAACGGTAAGTTTTGGAAAAAATTTCAAACCACAGTATGAGCCTGAGTTTTGGTACATTGGCGGCAACTATTAAAGCTTAGAATCGAAGGTTAAATGTTTCCTTGTAGGAAATAAGAACTGTAAGTTGCAAAAAATTATAGCAGAACTTGGAAAGAAAATCATCGTTGTAAAAACCACTTTGCAAAAAACTAAGATTTAACATTACAAAAAGCTTAAGACGGTTAGTCAAAATAAAAATAGTATGGTAAAAGTTCAATATTTAGAATGTATTGCTTATAATACTTCAGTGTAATTATATAAAATAGTTATTAAATGTTAGGTTGTAGTGTAATGTAAAAAGAAAATGCAAATAAATGATATAAAAGGTCCGCCAAATAACTTTTTGAAACCAAATGTTGCCAATATCCTCCTCATATTCGTTCAGCGGAAGGATAAAACTAATTATCTGTCAAATCAGACATGTGCCAAGTGTAGTTGAAAAAAAAAAACGTTAGATGGCGGACCCTGTAGTTATATTTTATATGGTTTTAGTTCAATCTCGAAAATTTTCAAATATTTTGGATAGTATGAATGCCTATAAATATAATAAATATTATTTTATTTGCTCTTTTTATTTGCTAGTTTTAAAACAAATTAAAAAATATTAAAAATAATTGGCTCTTATTTAGTTTTTTTTTTTTGTTTTTGTTTGCTTGTTACGTACACAACCACCAGATGTAGTTTAAACAGCTTGTTCGAAATTGCTGCGATTTGAGTATTTTTAGTTTAAGACTTAGTGTTTGGGGATTTTATATTTGGGGATTTTGTGTGTGGGAGTTTTGTATTTGGAGATTTTGTATTTGGAAATTTCGTAATCAACCCGATGTTCGACCCAACTTTCGGCCGCTATACTTTTTCACTTAACCCTTGTTCGACCGCTTTTCAGCCGAGTTGACAGCTCAAAAGGCTTTTTGGATTCTATTTAGATCATGTTCAAGCTTAATCGGCCGCTGATATTTTTACACGGTTTAATTATTTCCATGAGTTTTATACTGAACCAAAAACGAACTTAATATATACAGCCATGGACACATAAATAGTACAAATGTCAACTTATTTTTTAAACGTTCATTTAAACATAATAATGCATTCATTAACTGTAGTTATAATTTTTTGAGACTCCAGTGTGACGTTGTTTAAAACTCCGAGAGAGATGTACCGTTACTTACTTTTATTTGCTCAGGCTATCTCTTTCTGTATAGGCATGTACGATCTGCTGTGGTCATATAAATAGCACACATGTTAGATGGTGAATAAAAGTCAACAAGATCGGGTGCTTGTAAAACTTTTAGACTTTTATTTAGCTAATTTCGCCGATTCTAAATAAAATGGGTCATGGTAAACATTGCTCTCCGGAAAAGGTCTATAATTCACGAACTAAGTCGAAAAGGCAAAAAACCATCTGAAATCGCGGATATTCTCAAAATTTCGCGAAAAATGTTTTATAATGCACTCAAGCTGGTTACATCAAATGGTTCAAATAATATCGAGAATAAGCTGCGCAATCCTAGATCGCGTAAAACCACCGCTTCTACTGATAGACTTATAGTTCGCAAAAGTAAGGCTGATCCATTGAAGTCAGCAAAGCAAATTATGAGGAAAATAAATGCAGAAAATAACATTAATGTTTCGAGAAAACTACTTTCTAGGAGACTACATGGAGCTTATCTTTATGGACGCATCAGCCGAAAAAAAGCCACTCTTAACAAAAAAAAATTTAAAGGATTGTTTAGCGTTTGCAAGGGCCCATGTGAATAAAGAAGACCAATTTTTTAAGAACTTGCTCTGGACTGACGAAACCAAATTTAATAGGGTTGGATCAGATGGAAAAACTTTTGTTCGGCGTCTCAAACGCCAAGAGTTGAATCCGAAGTATACAAAAAAATCATTAAAGCATGGAGGAGGGAATTTAATGGCTTGGGGAGCTTTTTCCTGGCACGGCGTTGGGCCAATTTTTCGTATACCAGGAATAATGGACAAAAATATGTATTTAGATATTCTTAATAACCTGATGGAACCATTTGCATTTGAGAACATGCCTATTAGGTGGTCTTTTATGCACGATAATGACCCAAAAGACACGGCAAAGGTTGTGATTGATTGGCTAAAAAAGGAAAAAATAAATATTTTGAATTGGCCGGCTCAAAGCCCAGACCTCAATCCTATAGAAAATTTATGGAATGATGTGGTCAGCATAAGCAACTAAAAATTTTTTAAATTTCGATGAGTTATGGAGTGAAATTGAGAAGGCTTGGTACTCTATTCCGAAGGATAGGGTCAGGAAGCTTGTGGAGAGTATAGGACGAAGATATCGGACTGTTTTGGACAATTCGGGATACAGTACCAAGTACTAGTGAGCACATACGTAAGCTCATTATAAAATAAAAATAAATCACTAGTCTTTTTTTTCAGGATCCAAATTGTGCTATTTATACGTCCACCTCAGCTAAGGAGCATTTTCAGATTTTTCATTAATTTTCTAGTTTTGATTTCGTAATTACTGAACCAATGAACAAAGATTCATTGAATCAAAGAATCATTCCTTGAACCAATTCTTTGATATTTTGGTTCAGTGTACACAGCAGTGAACTACTATAAGCTCATTACAAAAGCTGCTTAACTGTCAAACTTCCGCCCTTTTTATGTCAACGCTGCTGTCATCAAAGCACAAACAACATTTTTTTGCTGTTGTTGTATATAAAGTATTTAAATGAGCTGCCCTTGATGCCATTTGAAATGGATTTGGCTTTGAAACGGATGCCAATTTTGTGCCATTGCTTTACACAAAGCATTTTAAAAATGTTTAATGGGGAAGGGGGGAGGGGAGTGGTAAGCAACACAAAACAAACAAAAACTTCAAAATTTCATCACATTGTAAGTCAACATTTCATGGTCATGAGTCAAAACAAAAAAGTAGCCATAATAAATGCACAATACTCTCAGCTATAATTATACCAAATTGACATAAAAAGACAAAAAAGGGCAGTACGAGTATTTGTGAAGACAAGGCAATAAAGCCAAATAAATGCAACAAAAACAAAGCCAAAAGAAAATGTTAAACATTTATTGTGGAGTAGAAAAAACAAATAGCATGAAATGAGCGCGCAATATTGAAATACTTGGGTGCAAAAAGGTGTAACGCATGCAAGCGCAACCATGCGACATACTCGTATATGGACAAGTTGGCAACGCGGCAGCCTTTAAGCATTGATCATTAGTCAATATTTGGAGAAGACCAATCAGCAAAAGAAAAAAACAAAACAGAATTGTAGAAAACAAAAATATATATATATCGTCATGTAAGGAAAGTTGTTGTTCTTATACAAGAAGTTGTTGCTACCATTGATGTAGATAATAATGATGAGTGGCTTAAAAATATCTTTTGTTTAAAAAAAAAAAACAGAATTATGACTTTTGCATAGCTGTGTATTTTGACACACAATTTAAATGTGTAAAGTTTTTCAAGGAACTTCATTAATTTTGATCTTTTGATGGAAGGTGGTAAATGAAATGCTAAATTTTTCCAGCAACTTCATTTGTACATCATTAATAATGGGCAGATAGAAGTAAAAGTGAAAAATGCAACACCAAAAGCAAATAAAAAAAGTCAGCACATGCTGTGAACACAACAGGGTAGAAGAGAGTAGCAGAGCATGGTAAGTAAAAAAGGCTGAAGAATTAAAAAAAATGTGCTTCAGAGTTAATAAATTCCAAATTTTGTTTTGGAACATTACACAGAAGCTATAAGAAAACGTATGGCGGTAATTGAAAAGTCTTAACCCTTTTACTACCAATATTTTTTTAGTGATTTTTTTCCTAAAAACATTACATAAGCATTTAAAAAATGTCTGCATTTCGAGTTTTTTTTTTATACAATTATTGGGCATTTTTTTTTAGTAGTAGTTCAAGGGTTAAATTAAACTCTAAATTTGTCAGCCTACCAAATAAAAGCTTATTAAACTCTTTAAGAATGCGCTTATTTTCCTACTAGCACTTTACAAGCTTAATTAAAGCAAAAGCTTTTTCTTAAAGTTGCTTCGCTTGGCAAGCCGTGCCATAGTTTTGTGATTTTTGCTCATATCGAAAAAACTATGCTTGTTTTCGAAAAATTAATTGCAAACTCTTTATTTTAAGTGGGCGTTAATTGCGTAGGCTTGCCGCTTCTCATTTGCAGCGTGTACATTTTTTTTTGCCCAATTCAAACTGTCTGTCTACAACTTCATTGCGGAGGTTCTGAACTTTGGTGTTTTTCATGCTTTTATTGTTGTGCTAATTATTTATAAGCTGGCTGCGGAAGCAGGCTGAAGAAGGTAGCTCAGCTACGCAGTAACAGCAACCCGGCACCAGTGGGCTGAATGGCGACAGTTGTGTAGAATTTATTAATTAATGCCATTGCAAGAGGCTGAACAGTGAAATGATGCAATTGGGTAGAAATGTGAATTCTTCTTTTTGTCTCTGATTCATAAATGTTGAAAGAATGCACAAGTTTCCGGCTTAATGTGGAGATAAATGATGAATTTATGTTAATTGTAAAGAAAATTTAGAGCTACAAGCTTTTTAAAATTGTCCATAGGTTAACTTTATTGGAGAAATTTAATGAAATTACACGTTTGAACACGTGTAGTTAATGTATGAGATTTTGCTTTTCTATAAAACACCTATACAGTTTATACATTTGTAATAGAAAATGAAATGGATACACAGGTCAGCAAGGTTTTAGTTTTGGGCAACGGCGTAAGGGGGGAGAGGGCGGGGTGTCATATCCGAAGTAATTTCTTCTGCGACTAATTCAAATCTGTGATCCATGTGTAGAAATATACCATGTGTCTCACCTTTAACCCTAGAAAGACAATCTAGAGTAGTCTAGGGAAAGATAAAAAATTTACGCATGCGTTTTCCGTAAAGTATGGTGTATTTATAGGCGAGGTTTGAAGTTTTTTTTTTTTTTTTTTATTTAAATAAATAAACATAAATTGTTCCATTAAATTAAAAAATAAATAAATATTAAAAAATATTAATAATAATATTAATAAAATAATTAAATTAAATTAAATAACGTATTAAAAATACAAACCTAACGTATTCAAATCGATTAATAAAACTTGATCTTACAGCTAATTAAAACTCATGCGTCAATTTTACGCATGATTATCTTGAACGTACATCACAATATTTATCTTTCTAGGATTAAGAATCTTTTTGATAGAACAAATTTTTAATAATTGTTTGTATAAAGTTTTTAAACGCTTTAACTTTAATAATGTTACTCACGAAATTTATTTCAAGGAACATTTTTGAATATGTTATAATCAATTTTTATATAAAATTTTACATTTCAAATGTAATTATTTCATTTTCAAATTAAAAATTAATAAATATTTAATAAATTTTCAACTAAAACTTGAATTTCAATTAAACTCAAATTTGTTTTTTTTTGTTGAAATAATCTTAATAAGAAAACATAGATACTTCTACTTTAATTTTATTAACAATTTGGTTAAATGTGTTAACTTTGAATGTTAATAATGCAGATATTTTTAAATGTGCACAAAATGGAAATGGGAAAAGATTGATAGAGAAAATATAGGAATAAAGTGCGTCCACCAGTTCAAGTTTAGGTACACCTTTTTGAGTTTTATTTAAAAACTCAATTTTAATTTTAGTACAAAAACTATGGAAACTGATTTTAAGGTTGCGCTTATTTTGTTTTTTTTTTAATCTTTGCTTTTATATTAATAGTGTTTATTCAAAATAAAAACAGTTTATCGAATATAAAGTTTGAAAATTAATTAGGCGAAAGTCGTCATGAGTGGGACACCTGTGTTTTTTGTTTTAAAATTCTCTTTCGGTTTCGAATTTTGAAATCCGGTTTATCGACTTATCAGTGTGGCGTTCGACCTGGTAAGTCCACCATAGACCAGATTTTCACGCTACGACAAATCCTGGAGAAAACCCACGAAAATCAAATAGACACACACCATCTCTTTGTCGATTTTAAAGCTGCGTTCGATAGCCCGAGAAGGGATTGCCTATACACAACAATGTTTGAGTTCGGTATACCTGCAAAGTTGATTAGACTTTGCAGAATGACATTGAGCAACACACGCAGCTCCGTCAAGGTAGGAAATGACCTACCTTGAAAAAAAAGCCTCTAGAAAAAAAAAAATTAAAATGTTTAAATATACGTATGGTAGGTTAATTAAAAGTCGAGAATCCAAAATAAAAAAAAAAATTATAAATGCAAATTTAAAATGACCTTTTAAAACTTATAAATAAGAATTAGTGGTTAGAAAATTGAGAACAGGAAAGTAAAACTGAATATTGAGACTTGACTGTTGAAACTTTAAAATTGGCACGTTTAAAAACGAAAATAGAAAATCTAAAATTTTAAATGAGATTTCAAAATAATATATTTACATTAAGCTATTTTCAAATATTTATAGGAAATAATATTTTTATTTTAAGTTAATTAACTATGATTTTATTAACTATTTACGCATTTAACAATGTAAATACAGATTCTATAAGAAATGCTTTAGTAGACAAAGGAGTTAACAGTAAAATAACCCAGTGGACTTATAAAATGCTCAATAGCAGACGTATAAGCTCACAAATGGGAATGAGCGTTGTGAGGAAAGAAGCCACAAGAGGCACACCGCAAGGAGGAGTCATATCCCCCCTTCTCTGGCTAATTGTGGTTGACAAAATTCTCACTACACTCACAACTGAAGGAACAAAAGTGGTAGCCTATGCCGATGACTTTGCCATCCTAATATGCGGGAAATACCTGCAAACAATTAGCGAACTAATGTCTGCGGCATTGAATAAGCTATCGCGGTGGGCAGAATCGAATGGACTTGGTGTTAACCCAGTAAAGACCGAACTCGTTCTGTTCACAAGAAGAAGAAAAATAGAAAGTTTCACATTACCGAAACTTAACGGAGTAACTCTGAAGCTTTCCACGGAAGCCAAATACCTTGGAATTATCCTTGATTACAAGCTGAGCTGGAAACGCAACACAGAGGAAAGAAGGAAAAAAGCACTGTGCGCTTTGTACGCTTGTCAGAGGACATTTGGCAGGAAATGGGTACTGCGACCGCACATAATCCACTGGATGTATACAGCGATCGTGAGACCCATTCTGGCCTACGGTGCTCTCGTATGGTGGACGATAACGCATAAAAAAAGCTACCTTAGCTTCCTAACAGGAGTTCAAAGGTTAGCGTGCATAGGAATAACAGGAGCCATGAGATCTACGCCACAGGTGGGTCTAGATATGATGCTAAATCTTCTTTCCGTAGAAGAATTCCTTAAATGTTCGGCGACCAAGAGCGCGATTCGCCTTAACGAATCACGAGCCTGGAAAAGCAGCACATTCGGACACGCATCTATTCTAAATCTCTTTGGAACCGAGGAATCAAAAAGAGCAACCGACTATATCATAGCCAGTGTAAGATTCGGTACAGAATACACCACATCCATTCCCAGCAGACAAGAATGGGAAGAAACGGCTGTAGAATCCTACGGCAATCTTCATTTATATACTGATGGTTCCAAAATGGAAAACGGAGCTGGATCGGGTGTATACTGTGAAACGCTACAAATCAAAGAGTGTTACAAACTCCCGGATTACTGTAGCGTTTTTCAGGCAGAAATATATGCTATTGAAAAAGCTGCACGGGCCATTTACAGGAAAAATCTTACCCCCACAAGGGTAGTAATTTTTGTGGATAGCCAAGCGGCCATCAAAGCACTGAACAGTAAAACGACGAAGGCCCGAACGGTGCAAAACTGTAAACTTGCACTGAACAGTATCTGCAATACCCACAACGTCACTCTCTGCTGGGTTCCCGGACATAGCAATATTGAAGGGAACGACGCAGCAGATGAACTAGCAAGGCGTGGAGTAACCGCAAGTACAAACAGAGCTGACACAGATGTGCACATTCCAATAGGCGTCGTCAAAAGGAGTATAGAACTAAAAGCCAGAGATATTGCCAACACAAACTGGGCTTCCAGAGGTGACTGCAACATATCTCGAAGGCTTTGGCCTGAGCTTAATGAGAAAAGAACTAGAAGCCTTCTGCTTTTGGTCAAACGGGAAATCCGGATCCTTGTTGGAGTTCTAACGGGTCATTGCCCCATTGGGGTAATGGCCAATAGAATAGGTATAACAGCGCCAGACTTTTGTCGGAGCTGCAAAGACCCGGAGGAAATAGAAACAATAACTCACCTACTATGCGAATGTCCAAGTCTACAGAATCGTCGACTCCGACACATGGGGAACAGATTTTTCAAAGACTTGGAAGAGTTGGTGAACACACCACTGCTAGACATCTGGAGGTTCATAAAAAGCACAGGATGGTTTGAGGAACAAATCGGAACAATGGTTTAACTTGGTACCACAACTATAAAAAGGGATTCGTAATGGACCTATAGGCCCCCGCGGAAGCGCCGGTAACGGTGCACGACCCTTCATACCTAACCTAACCTATTAACTATTTAGAAATTTATTAACTATGATTTGTAATTCTTCATGTAAAATTTATACTGACTTGTAACCAGAACGTCGTAAAACGCTTTAAAAGTTGGCAAAATATTTATTATTAATTGTTGTTTGGAAGTTGAAATAAAGTTTAAAGTAAGTCCTGTCGTAGGGAAGAGTCGGCGTGAGTGGGACACCTTAGTCTGTTAGTTTATAATTCTACTTAGGTTTTGAATTTTTGAATAAACTATATACTCACATTCCATGAGCTTTTATAAAAACATAAACATCACCACCTATCAATTGTGAAAAATATATGTGGCCCTATTAAAAGGTAAAATGTATAAAGTATATTGCTTGAATGTAGAATAAAAAAAATTTGCCTATCCAAGGAGATCGTTCGCTTTTTGGGACTAAAAAACAAAATTCATTGGGACGCAATGAGTGGGACACCTGAAAAAATCTATGAAAAAAATGTCGAAAGCATATCAAATGCTTTATTATTGAAATTTCATCAATATTTATTTATTTAAAAGAGATTCTAAGCAATAAAAATTACTTTGTGCATGTGAGTCAATGAAATTACCATCGGAACAGAACGGAAGAACAGAAACAACAATGTTGGCACAAGTCAAAAAGTTTTGTTTAAGACAGCACATTAGTTTTAAGAATTAAGACAATGCAGACAATGGCCTCAGAGAGTAAAACCTCAGAGAGTAAAAACTGCCATGAAAATCTTCTTGAGAACACAAGCCGTTCGGAGTCGGCATAAAACTTGTAGCTCCAGTTCTCGATCATTTGTGTTCCAACATTTCACAACACGCACTACACAATTGATCATAAGAAGCTTGGTCAAAGTCATTTCAAGGGCTGAAATGGCCATTTCGTTTTTTTTCGATGTGCTATGGTTGCTACTTATCTTTAAATTTGATTCTTTTTTTTGAACAATTACAAAAGTTTGTTCTCGAATATCTGCGAAATGTACTACGGAGTAAATATTATTTGTCCAACATGAGGTTGAAAAAGTCACTGAAAATTCCATATAACGGGCAATTTTTTTTAACTTGACATTTTGCACACATGCTCATGGTTTTCAATATGTTTCATTGAAAATTGAATGAGAAAATCAAAATCGAAAGATAATATAAATTATTCAATTTCTATATACAACTTTTCAACTTTCAATTTTTACTTTTGTATGAAATTAAACCACTGTGCGGGAGTTTGTATTTCAAAATTATAATTTTACTAGAGCAAGACTTCAAGGAGAAAACTGCTTTTTGGATATTTATACACCATATTTATGCAAAAACATGCATATATTCAACATTTAAAATAAAGTTATTCCTATAAATAGCTAAAGTTATATTGTTTAGAAATTCAAGCATTTATTTTTATTGTCGCTGTGTACAGCTGGATCGTTTTTTTTTTTTGTTTTTATGGAAACGTAAAAGATCGCTAATAATTTCACTTTTTAATTTAATTTGTTTAGCTCATTTACTCAGAGCCATGAACCACATTAGTGATAAACTGTGCTAAAAACTAAAAATTAGCATTTTCGGAAGAAGTCAACATAAAACAGAGTCAAAATTTGAACAGCATATAATTAAAAATACTTTGAGTGTAAAGATTTTGAAAAGTTTTTCTTAAAATAAATTCGTTACACTGCCATGATAACAAATGCGTTCGCTTAAATCGAAAAAAATGTCTATAATTACCATATCTACAATCATAGAAATAATGACAATAAAGCGTATAAAATGCTGAAAAAAACAAAAAGTACAAAGTTGTTGTACAAAAGCACGAAAAATACTCTTTATTTTCAGACTTATTATAATAAATATCTAAGTATTCGTCGCAAATGTTGATGTTATGTTTGTAAACAGGGCAATTAACACAACAATAACAAAAATAATAACAACAATAAAGCGTATTTATAAAGAAGAGCTTACAAAATAAAAAAAAAAAAAACGACAAAATAGCAAAAGATTACTTTGAAGAAGCTATAATAATAGACCAAAACAGAGACACAAAAGAAAAAGTAAGAAAAGAGATATTTTGCAAACATTATGAAAAAAGCTTTAATGCCATAATTGTGATGTTGCTTAAGAAAACAATAACAGCCAGTATTGAAAATAATCATAAAATTATTGCCAGCAAAAAAAAAAAAAATTAATAATTAAAAAAAAACATGAAACATTAGCAACATAATGAAGAATTGATCATATCAATTTGCCGAAATATTGTTGGTACAGCAGAATTGCAACAGCAATAATTTGTAAAAATTTGCGAAACAGCAAAAGTTGAGTTAAAATTAATATTTATATTAAAAACTTTTAATGGATTTTATGTTCATGTTGATGGAGTTGTGAAGTTGTACTATGGAAGTATTTTTAATTGATTATTGATGGATGAGTTTTTGAGGTATCAGTCTTATTTCCAGCGCATATAAGGTTCTCTCAAGCGTACTGTGTGAAAGAGTAAAGCCAATTACAAAAACACTGATTGGACCTTATCAGTGTGGCTTTCGACCTGGTAAGTCCACCATAGACCAGATTTTCACGCTACGACAAATCCTGGAGAAAACCCACGAAAATCAAATTGACACACACCATCTCTTTGTCGATTTTAAAGCTGCGTTCGATAGCCCGAGAAGGGATTGCCTATACGCAACAATGTCTGAGTTCGGTATACCTGCAAAGTTGATCAGACTTTGCAGAATGACGTTGAGCAACACACGCAGCTCCGTCAAGGTAGGAAATGACCTCTCCGAAACCTTCAATACCGAAAGAGGTTTCAAGCAAGGCGATCCACTGTCTTGCGATCTCTTTAACATCATCATGGAGGGGATCGTACGAAAGGCCGGTGTGCATCGTAATGGCACCATTTTCTGCAAAGGCGTCCAGCTCCTTGCGTACGCTGATGATATTGATATTGTCGGCAGAACCAAGAGAGATGTTACCGCTGCTTTCGCCGCTATCGAAAAGGAATCAGCCAAAGTGGGTTTGACGATAAATGAGGGCAAAACAAAGTATATGCTGTCTACAAACAAGGGAGTTCGGCGTTTAGACTCCCACGTTTCATCCGGCAGCTATAACTTTGAAGTAGTCAAGGAGTTCGTTTACCTTGGCACCGCCATTAATACCAAAAACGAAATCAGCCTGGAGATAAAGCGAAGAACAATAATTGCTAATAGGTGCTACTACGGGCTCAGTAAGCAACTAAGTTCCAGAGCCCTCTCTCGATCGACAAAACTAACACTCTACAAGACGCTCGTTCTACCTGTGCTGCTTTATGGCGCTGAGGCATGGGTAGTTTCGAAAACTGACGCAGCCGCTCTGGGGGTGTTCGAGAGAAAAGTTCTTCGCAAAATCTTCGGTCCTGTTCGAGTCGGCGATGACTATCGAGTTGTATGAGCTCTACGATGACATTGACGTAGTTCGGCGTATAACTGTGCAGCGACTACGCTGGCTGGGTCATGCCCATCGCATGAACGACGAAGCTCCAGCGAAAAAGGTGCTCGAGGCGAGGGTTGCTGGTCAACGACGACGAGGGAGACCATGCCTCCGATGGATGGACCAGGCTGAGGAAGCCCTAACCGCACTTGGTGTATCCGATTGGAGAAGGCGCGCGCAAAGCAGAGGCGCCTGGCGAGAGCTGATGAGGTCGGTTGAAACCCGGACACGGATTGTTACGACCACCTAAGTAAGTAAGTAAGAGTTTTTGAAAGCTCACTTTATTGCAACTTATTTTATAAGCTTTCCTCAATATATCTTCATTTGTGTTTTTCGCATACAGGTACAGTACTCACTTTTTCTAAACTTTAATAAACTCTAACCATATGGATTCGAACAATGAAAGTTCCTTGAACTTTAATTTTATTAAAAGCTTTGAATAATAAAAAATTGTACTTTGACGTCTTATAAAGAATAGAAGTGAGATTTTAATTTAATTTAAGTATTCGCTGTTATTACCTAACGTTTTTTATAACCATTACATAACAGAGTTGAACCTATTTTTAATAGCGCATAAACATGTAAACTGTAAACAGACATTAACCATTTTATGATACCTAAAATTATATAAAATATTTAGGCAATTCAGAAGATGATGCAAAGATGATAAAGTTGTAAAGGTGTAAGTAAAAAATTTTGAATTTCTCAATTATTAGTAAGGAGATGTTAAAATTTTGCTTGTAGTTTTTGTTTATAGTAGTGCATAAAATTTTTTGTATATCACTTTATATGGGAGGTAGGCAAACTTCCGGTCCGATCACGTCTATTATACCACCACTAAAACAAAAAATACAACCTAAATTTCAACAACATCTTCTTACATATAATGGAGAAAATGAGAAAACCTTTTACTTATAACATACATCTGTATAAAGTCTTGTGAATTATGTATCATCTGTATTATTTTTAAAATTTTCATATTGATTGATTGATTTTATAATCAAAGAAAAGCAGCATTATTGCAAATATTAATATTTTTAAAATTTCCATATTGATTGATTGATTTTATAATTAAAGAAAAACAACATTATCACAAATATCATTATATTTTTTTGTTTTTTCATTATAATTACCGCTTTTAGCTTTTATAGTTTACAATAAGAAACTATTTTTAATTTTGCTTGAATTTTGTTATCTTTGGTTTGAGTTGAACTTTTTCCAATCATGCGCTAAATAATTTTTTTTATTTTATTATTTTGCAATTGTTCGATTTCAATTATCTTTTTTGTTTTTGTTTCATTACATTGTTTCTATAAACTGTTACAATACTCGTTATAACAATAAAAACAAAGCCATTAAATTAGTTTCTTTGTTTATTTCTTTAAAAATGTTTGCTACTTGAGAATTTAAATAAAAGCATTGTTGCAAATATAAAAAAAAAAAACTAGTAAGGGTGCAGCTTCGGCAGGGTACCGAAGCTAAAATACCCCCCGCGGCCATATTGAAGTATATTTGAAGTCTTTAGCCACGACATACATGATGACATTCAGTTTTATATATTAACGAAAATTATCCAATTTTGATGACGTCACTTTGTATCGAAAGTAGGCGTGGTTTTTATCTGATTTTGCCACATATCATGGAAATGGTTCATATTATATATCAAACCTAAAATGCAAAATTTCAAGACATTTCATTAATTTTTGTGGATTTTTAAGAGATTTAAAGTGTAAAATAAAGCCAATTTGTATGGGAGGTAGGCGTGGTTTTCATTCGATTTTGCCAAATATCATAGTGGTGGTCTATGTTATATATCAAAGCCTATATGCAAAATTCCAAGACATTTCTTTAATTTCAGCAGATTTTTAAGAGATTTTACTTTTAAAATAAAGCCACTTTGTATGGGAGGTAGGCGTGGTTTCATCCGATTTGGCTCATTTTCAGCTCACCTGCCAAATTTCAAGGCATTTCTTTAATTTTTGTTGGTGTGCATGCATGTTGCACTGTAGTTTATGTTTAGGTTTAATATTCCTCTAGATTGGTACCAATAAATTTTGCAAAAGAGTTCGACTCCACAAAGCATTTAATTCAAATCAAATTTGAAATTTTCCTCAAGGAAAAATCGGAAGGCTTCCGTTTGGAAGTGATGGAGAAACATTCCTCATCGTATCTTTTGGAAGCTAATGGGAAGTTTTCAATTGATGTTGTTTCTAATCCACATCTTTAAGAATGCATGTGGAAATCATTGTTTCCAAACTGCTTCTGTAAGAATGCATGTGGAAACTTTTGCTTGTTTTGAGACAATGACAAATCCAGCGGAGAGAGTTGTTTCCACACTAATTTTTAATACAGTGGAGAGGAATGTTTCCCTCTAATAACATAGTATGTAAAAAAAGAAATGGAGTGTCCAACATCCGGGAATATTTTCATTTCCTAGAGGGTTTAATTCAAATTAAATTTGAAATTTTAATTGAATTAAAATAATATTCGATATAAAATTAATGTCAAAAACATAAGATTTTCTCTACAAATTTGGCCTCACTTTAACTTTACTAATGAATTCGCCACCAGTTCTCTCGCTCAGGATAGAGCACAATGTGAGCGGTAAATTAAAAATTGAATAAATAGTCTATTTTGACGTCACGTGGCGAGCTTTCATTCTCTTCTATTTGTGTGGATCTTCAACGTTTATATGGAACTTTCTTTGTGCATACGTTTGACTAAAGAGGTTATTGGCTACCACCGCCCTCGCCAAAACCAGTGGCACGATCAAAAGTGTCGCGACGCCACTGCAGAGAAAGATGCCGTCTACAAAGCCACCATGCAGTCGGTTGTAACGCGTGCTTTTAAGGAGTGATACAGAGAGAAGAGGAGGGACGAGAGACGTCTTTTCAAACGGGGAAAAAATAGAGGCAGAAAAGCGCGAGTGCGAGAAGATTGAGATGTATGGTGACAGGAACGAGGCCCGAAAATTCTTCCAAAACATAAGACGCCCGGCCGATGGTTTTAAAACCGGGGCCTCTTCCTGCAAGGATGAAAACGAAAATCTAGTGACAGATATCCAGAGTACACTGACGTTATGGAGGGAACACTTTTCTAGTCTTCTGAATGGAGATGATGACAGCAATCCCACCAATGGAGATTATATCCCGGAAACTCCAATTATGGATGACAGTGTTGAAGTTGCGCTGCCCGACTATAATGAAGTCTTGACAGTCATAACACGGCTTAAGAACAACAAAGCCGCGGAAGCCGATGGTTTACCCGCTAAGCTGTTTAAGAAAGGAGGCGAAGCTCTATTTAAATGCATTCACAAACTTCTGTGCAGAATATGGTCGGAAGAATGCATTCCAAACCATTAAACCTCAGTGTACTCAGCCCAATCCAGAAGAAAGGCGATCCTACTATTTGTGCCAACTACCGTGGGATAAGTCATCTAAATATTGCATATAAGGTGCTGTCGAGCGTATTATGTGAAAGACTGAAGCCCATCGTAAACCAACTGATTGGGCCTTATCAGTGTGGCTTCAGACTTGGAAAATCTACCACCGACCAGATATTCACGCTACAACAAATTTTGGAAAAGACTCTAGAAAAACAAATCGACACCCACAATATTTTTGTCGATTACAAAGCCGCCTTTGACAGTCCAATAAGTAATCATCTATACTCCACCATGTCTGAATTTGGTATACCTGCAAAATTAATCCGTCTATGCAGAATGACACTGAGCAACACCAGTAGCGCAGTTAAAATCGGGAAGGACTTCTCCCCACCAATTGTTATCAAACGAGGTTTCAGACAAGGTGAAGGAGACAATATTCTATAAGAGTGTTATGCTGATGATATTGATATCATTGGCCATAACACACGCGAAGTCAGTGCAGCATTCTCCAAATTAGATAGAGTTGAGTCGCATGGGTCTTGCAGTAAACGCAAATAAGACGAAGTATCTGGTTTCAACAAACAAACAGTCCCACGTCACTATTGACAACACCTCCTTCGAGGTTGTGAAGGACTTCGTCTACCTCGGTTCCAGCATTAACTCCACCAACGATATCAGTAGAGAGATAAAACGAAGGATAACTCTTGCCAACAGGTGTTACTTTGGGCTCAGTAGGCACTTGAGAAGCAGAGCCCTCTCTCGACGAACAAAAGTCACTAATCATGCCCGTTCTGTTATATGGAGCACAAACCTGGACGTTGAGCAGCTCTGATGAGTAGGCTTTGGGAGTTTTCGAGAGAAAGGTCCTTCGTAAAATATACGGACCAATCTGCGTCAATAGCGAGTACCGAATACGATGGAACGATGAGCTGTATGCGCTATACGTCGTCATCGAGATCGTAAAGCGCATAAAAATCGAGCGGTTTCACTGGCTAGGTCATATTGAGCGGATGGAAGACGACGCTCCGAGCGAAGAAAATATTCGATTCGGTACCCAGCGGCGGTCAACGCAGAAGAGGGCGAACGCATATCCGTTGATAGCACCAAGTAGAGGACAACATGACGAAACTTGGAGCTTCCAACTGGCGCCAGCAAGCGTAAAATAGAAATGGCTGGCGCAATTTCTTACAATAGGCCAAAACCGACTTACGGTTGTTAGCACCACCTAAGTAAGTAACGCAACTGAATGATAATAAGTCTGCTATTTTAATGCAATCGTAGTGTATTGTTTGTGTTTGCGTTCAAGCACACAAACTATAACGCTACAGCATAATGATTCTGTACACAAAATATAAGGCAACCTCTTATGTAAGATTACTAGACCATGTGAATGATGAAATAAAAAAAAAAAAATCCTCATTTGCAAAAGAAAACAAATTGATTTTTCGTCACGATAATGAACAATCTCATTCATCACATAACACTGGTACAAAATTTAATGTATAACACTATAACACACGATAAGCAAATCGTATTACAAAAAGGGCTTAATGAAGTTGTAAAAACGTTGGACTAAGCGTATGAAGCTAAAAGGAGACTATGTTGAAAAATAAATATAATTTTTGAGGAAAAAAAAATTGTGTTTTTTAATCTAGGCTCACTACTTATTGAACTGCCCTCGTAATATACACAAAATTGTCTGTCTACGCCAACTTCAAACTCAGCTCAAGTCTTGTATATAAAAGACTTGTTCATTTTTATACAGTTCCTGTTTATCTCAACAACATGTTTATCACATAAACTTTTATAACTACCAATAAAAACTATCTTAAGTGCAACTTAAATGAAATGTCAAAAAAAAACTTTTGCATTTCTTAATACAACACGGAAGCATTAATTTTTATACATGAACATCATCTTCGATGACACAAAAGTCACAAGTCGAAACAGAAGTAATGTTAACACATGTACATTTCCGAGACACATTAGAGTTGAAAGTGTCGAAAAGTTTAGTTCGACACAAGTAGTAGTGAACATTAAGAGAACAACTATTTTGGCAGCATTTTAATGATTAAAAGTTAACTGGTGTCAAGATGTTGGAGTTTAAGCAACATTCAATGGAGCGTGGAAATTTTGCGAAATAAACCGAAAGATGATGAAGAAATAATAATTAAAATAAAATTTCACATTTTAATGAATAGTAGTAGTGAATGAAGCACATTTTAAATTAAAATATAATTACATTTTTAAATAAAAAAGCTTTAACTGAATTATGCAAAAAAAACATCAATTTTAATTATGAATATTTAAATTATGAAAGTCAGTAAAATAACTGTCGAACTATCTTAACATTTTGATAAGTTTCAAACAACCCGCATATTTAATAGAAAAACCCTCAAATGTACAGGAAGCAAAGCCAAGAAATTCAAGCTGCTTTTGCGGTTTCCACGCTTTTTTCAAGGAGGTATTTTTTTCATACACATACATTTGGCTTGTGGGGAAAATTTTTTGAAATGCTGTAGCCAGACAGACGGTTTACTTAACACCGCCTTTAAGAGGGTGATAAATGTGTAAAATTGATTAGCTCGTTTGTTAAACAAGTTCTCATTGAAGTGTCAATATTGATACGATAGACCGTTGATTACCCTTATCGTAGATAGTAATCGAAATGCTAGATAACCCAAGTTGAGGGTAATAATAAAAGAAGGGGTTAAAAACTCAAAGCAATAAAAAGCTGGGTAAAAAGCAATAAAAAGCAGACTTTTTTAAGAAGATTTTCTACTTTTTTCTCTCATTATATTCAATCTTTTTTTTTAACCTTAATACTCGTATTCTTGTCTTACATCTAAAAGCTTTATAGGTTATGAATTATGAACAAAAAAAAAGCTTAAATTGAATGAACCTTTTTGTATATTATTTTGCTTTAACTTCTTCTTAAATAACAATAACAATTTAAATCCTTGCTACGTGTCAAACATATAAATTTAACCCTCATTCCAGAAACTTTGCAACAAGTGTGTAAATTACACAAATAACATCATGTCTGTGGGTTGGCGTGGGAGGGAAAGAGGCATCATAAAGTAAGCACTCTGGGGACAACATCAATAAATAAATGAAGCACATTTTATGCAAATAAATGTATTACAGAAAAAAAAGGCACAAAGGCAAAAGACACAAGACACAGCAAAAGATCTATTGGCTCAGATAAGTAAGAAAAAAAAAATATAAATAAATATGTCAAAGAACAAAACCCCTTAAGAAATGCATATAGAGTGAAATGAAATTGATAAGCATTAAAGAAGAGAAATGAAAAAGGAAATTCCCAAATGTAAAAACATGATTTATAAACTAACATTGGCATCAAATTAAAGCAGGGAGGTTGGGCTCCTGATGCCTCGGAGCATGCTGAGCAAATCAACAAAAACGTTTTGGGAATAAAATTGTATGGAGCAAAAACTTTTGAGTTCGGAAGTAAATAACGAGCGCAGTTATTGTGGGTGCAAAGAGAGAGAGAGAGAGAGAGAAAGAGAACATAAGTTAACAATCTATTGTGTCAGCAGTCAATGAAAAAGAAGATGTAGTTAATCAACGTTCAGCGACAGTCAATAAGATAGACAGTTATTTAAACAGCTTGTTTGAGGCAGACATTCAGATTTTGCTATTCATGTCACAGCACAAAAAAGTGTAATTTTCAAGGCGCTAATGTTTTATTCAATTAATAGTAACTTTTAGTGAGTAATGATATAACTTTTGCCAATTAGCTGTGAATGTGTTAATTCGATGGCTCTAAAATGCACATGACTTATTCAGTTAGAAAAATATGATGAACAAGTTTAATTTTCAGGTTAAAGTTGACATGTGAAAGAAAATTTTTGCGCAAAAAAAAAAAAACATGAGTAATTTAAGAATTTTAAGTTTTAATGATGAAAAAAATGATATTATTATATTTTTTTTTTATTTTAGATTTAACATTTATCTCAAACGATCTGAAGGCCGTTTGTGCAGAAAACCTAGCATCGATAGTGAATAACAGTTTGCATCATAAAGCAATAACAATTATTTTGACTTTTATTAGTACGAACCATTTTGCCATAATGAATCTATTCTAAGTGGTTTTTTTATTTTATGTAAATGTAACAAAAACTTTGTTATTATATAAAAATTGTTATTATATACAAAAAAAAAACCCCCATTTATGAGTTTCGCTTGCAATATCTGGTTCAACCCCATGAAAACGTTATAGAATCTTTTAATTAGAATCGATAGGAGAGAATAAATATTTTTTTAACTTATGCAATTATATGGGAATATTTTCTCAATAGTATTTGGCAATTTTTGCTTATCAAAAAATTGTGAGTTCACTGAATAAGTAACTCAACATTTAATAGAAAAGTTCTCAGACAAGCGAGTTGCATCTCAGGATTATGCATATCGTTTTGAGAATTTAGTCCCTAAGAGTTTTCGTATTAAAAAGTTTCTCAGGCATTGAGATCCATCTGGATGAACGAGACCTAACGAGCAACAGATTTCTTATGCTTATGACAACGAGTAATAATTGCTCAAAAAATCGAGTAAAAAGCAATTTCTCACTTTTATGCATGAGTCCCATTGAATCAGCAAATCTTCTTAACAAAGGTTTTTGGTTTGGTAGGTAGTGTAAAGTGGCGGCCGTGGCATAGTGGGTAGTGTGTGTGACTCTTACGCCAGAGAACCCAGGTTCGAATCCTTCATCCGACACAGAAAGTTTTTTCAATTGAATTAATTTTTCTGTTCGGCCGTCACCTCTCTGCAGACAATGGCAAACCTCCGAGAGTAAAACTGCCATGAAAAGCTTCTTGAGAACATAAGCAGTTCGGAGTCGTCGTAAAACATGTAGGTCCAGTTCTCGATCATTTGAGTGCAAACATTTCACATCACACACAACACAATTGATCGTAAGAAGCTCGATCAAAGTCGTTTCAAGGGCTGAAATGGTCATTTCGTTTTTTTTTTTTAGGTAGTGTATAGAACTATCAATCGATGGGGTACGAGTTCGATTTCCAAGGCAGGCCAAGAAATATTTTTTAATATTTAATATTAACATTTTCTTGTTGTAATAGATGCAAGCCAGAAAAAATCATCAATTCTGAGAAAACAGTGTCGGAAAAAGTGTCGTTTTTGAAAATTCACTCAACCAAATCACAAAACGAGGCGTTAGAAGCTTCGCTTTTAAAATGAAACATTTAAAAAGTTCCCTAAAATTTACAGTGATATATAGATCGTTTGTGCTTTTATCAGCTTTTATAGGAATTATAGGAATGATTTCGATCCACTTCATAATTTTTTATATAAGCATAATATAATTAAGGTTGAAAGTAATTTGAGATCTAGTCCGAATATTCATACTCATTGGCATGTTTTTAGCATCAAAAGAAGAGGTAACAGAAGCTATTTTGAATTAAAAAACGAGCTTCAAATGCGGAAAAGGTAAAGTCCTGCTAATATTTTTTAATCGTTGCATATTAACTATTAGTAAACAAATCTCAATCCTATAAATTTCTGCGTGAATAATGGGCTGCGATCGCGAAGCAGTGCACCTTTGCCAAAATATTTGCCAATATAATATAATATAATATAATATAATATAATATAATATAATATAATATAATATAATATAACATAATATAATATAATATAATATAATATAATATAATATAATATAATATAATATAATATAATATAATATAATATAATATAATATAATATAATATAATATAATATAATATAATATAATATAATATAATATAAAAAAATATAATATAATATAATATAATATAATATAATATAATATAATGTAATATAATATAATATAATAAAATATAATATAATATAATAAAATATAATATAATATAATATAATATAATATAATATAATATAATATAATATAAAATCAAGCTTATTGATGAAATTAGTAATATCATTGTCGACTGTCAACATGGTTTATTAGCGGGTAAGCCTTGGTCTTGATCACTTGTAATATAGTGAGCGCTATGGAAAATGGTGATCACCCAAATGTCGTTTATACCGCCATTTTGAAGGAGTTTGATAATTGCATTAATTTGCATTTAAATATTCAAATGTAATCAAGTGTTGTATCATACACAAAGCGATTAATTCCAATACTAAAAAATTTTTATTTAAATAATGTGCAACTATGTCACGAAACTGATGTAACAACTTTAGGAGTAAATTTGACTCAAACTTTAATTTTAAAAAGCATTTCGACTATTAATTATCGAAGTCAAACTTCATGCTTGGTTTTATAAAAAGAAATTCTCACTTTAATTCTGATTTTAAGGATCCCTTAACTATTAACTATTAACCCTTAACTATTAAGTGGCGGCCGTGGCGTAGTGGGTAGAGTGTGTGACTCTTACGCCAGAGAACCCAGGTTCGAATCCTCCATCTGACACAGAAAATTTTTTCAATTGAATTAATTTTTCTGTTGGGCCGTAACCTCTCTGCAGACAATGACAAAACTCAGAGAGTAAAAACTGCCATGAAAAGCTTCTTGAGAACATAAGCCGTTCGGAGTCGGCGTAAAACATGTAGGTCCAGTTCTCGATCATTTGTGTGCAAACATTTCACATCACACACAACACAGTTGGTCATAAGAAGCTCGGTCAAAGTCCTTTCAAGAGCTGAAATAGCTATTTCGTTTTTTTTTTTTTTTAACTATTAAGTACTCTTTATAACTCTTGTACATATAATCTTAGAATATTCTTCAGTATAAGCTGCATTGGCATGATGGTTTTCCATTGTAGAATTGCTTGGACTACAATCACTGAAGAATAGAAGAATTTGATCTAATCGAATATTCACCTATAATATTTAACACGACAAAATCAAATGTAGAATGCACGTAGAAATTTGTGGAATAACCGTATGCTGAAAGAAATTGGGTTTTAATCGATATTTTTTGTATCAAAACAATTTTTTAATCTGAACGAAAAAATAACGAAACGGATGTACCTCTTGAAATGAGTCATGATTCACTTTTCAGCCCATGTAGTTTTCAAAAAACGTGGTATCATTATTAGGTATAAAATATAGTTTTACAAAATAGTTATCTTCCTATACGCAATAAATATTTATAAACGTAAGCAATTGAACAAAAACTATGAATTCATGCAACTTTGATAATTTATTCCTTCCCCACACGAGTAGTTTCTAGAACTACCACTGATCACAGCACCTACACGCAGAGAAAAAAAATATGTTTATATATGTTTGGTTTCAAAAACAAAATATTCAGAGGGAACCACCTAATGATTAAGAACTTTCCTTCAATAGCATTATTTTTCGATATAAGAAGATATTAGTCTATACGTCTATATTAATATGCTTGTGACAAAATAGAATTGTGTGTTTCTACCCAATAAAAATATATTTGCATCACTGTTAAACTCAAAAAGAACAGAACTCTGCAAATGTAAAACAAACAGAACTGCTTTCTTTTATGTGTTTCGCCTTGACATACATATATCTGTTTCTTTTGCACTTGCACGAAAAATAGCGGAAACCTTGTTGCTTTATGCGCTTGCTTTTAACAGTTGCCAAGTCTTAGCGTCATTTTAAGTGTCAAGCAGCCGCGCCAAACGTGTTGAAAAGTTTAGCTCTTGTGAAAAGTGTTTCTGAAAATGTTTGTTTAAATTAAAAGTGTTTTGTGTTTTCAAATTATTTAAATAAAAAACAAAATAAAAGAAAAATAAGGCGGTTCAGCAGAAAAATAGGTGAGTTTTGAAGCAACTTTGCTGATAAAGCGGGTGCTTCGCTGGCAAAGTGGTTGCTCCATTTTGTTTGCTTTAAACCAACAATTACTTCTAAGCAAATATTTTGTAACCACAGTGAAAAAAAAAAAAAAAAAAAAAAAAATATATTATGTTGTTCTTAATTATCGTTTTGAAAATAATTGCTTGACTGCAATTAAATTATGTTTTCTCCAATTAATATATATTTGTCCGTGAATATTTAATGTTATTCTTGACTATATTATATTTCCAAGCAAACAAGTAGTAATAGACTAAAAGTGCTCTCAGTCCATTTATAATTACAATATATTTATATGAAAACATATTTTCGTTAAAACAAATTATATTGTTTTTAAATTCAAACAACAAGTGCTAAGCTACAATTAAATAATGTTAAGATGTAAATATATATATATATATACAGAAAAATTGCATTAATTAATCATATTATATGTGGAACCAATTACGACCGTATGATACTTCATTTATTTGTCCAATTTTAAAATCTGAAAACAAGTGGCGTGTGAGCAGGACAAACATATTTTGTAAGAAAAGGATAAACGTTCTTACTTTTTTTATTTCTGGTGTTTTTAAGAGCAGCTGCATTTAATAAATAATTTAAGCTACACACATCATTTCCAAGTCAGCAACCAATTTGCTTAAATTGTTTTGTTTACTCTAAAAATATCAAATTAATTATTAACAGCAAAATATTTCACAGTTAATATTTGATCGAAACTTAACAACGAATGAATTGAAAGAAATGGCAAAAACATTGCAATGAAACTACAGTTTGTCCTACCTTTTCTTTTCTCCAATTCGTACTATATGCGTACTTACTCACACCAATTGAATCTATGCATTCGTACTATTTGAACTGCTCTAGTTTTCATTTTCAATGACAGAAAATGAGCAATTTAATGAAGTATCATACAGGCTTAATGATTACTTGTTTTCAAGAAACATACAGAATACTTATACTTCCTGCAAACTGTGCTTCCTGAATTAATTTACATACAAGCGAAGTAGATTTTTAATTAAAAAATTATTAAATTTAAATCATTCAATAGATTACAAAATTTTTAAATAATAATTTTGTATTAAATTTTTATACAGTCCAAATTACAATGATGTTGTATACCTTTTGGAATAAATTTGATACTATGGTGAATATTATTTTAATATACTTAAGCCAAGCTTTGTTAAATTTCAATACCTCCCGTATTAATTTTTAGATTCTTAAGTTTTAAAAGTCTTTTGATTCAGAGTAACTTTTTCGGTAGAAAAAGCTTTCTAATACAAATTTAGTGAAATCTTCATATTTGATTATGGCGCAAAAGCAACGTTTACTTTCATTTTAATGGTTACGTGAGTTCGAGACCTGCAATAGGATATAATATTAAAATTATAGTATAAAAGCATAATATTGGGTTGGCAACTAAGTAATTGCGGATTTCACTCATAGATGGCTTTAGTTGAATTTTTAGGTTTGCTGACGTAATCGAAATGCCAAACACATATTGTTATTTGATAGTTGGCACTTCAACTGTTAATTAGTAAACTTTAAAAGAACGGCAGTGTTAAAATTGGTTTGCCAAATTTCGTTCTGGTGATTTTCCACTCAAAGATGAAAAACGCTCTGGTCGTCTAGTTAAAGTTGATGACGACTAAATCAAAGCCATAATCGATTCGGATCGTCACAGTACAACACTTGAGATTGTAGAGAAGCTTTATGTATCACATACATGCATTGAAAATCGCTTAAAACAACTTTGCTATGTACGAAAACTCGATGTATGGGTTCCTCATGAACTGAAAGAAAATGATTTAACACAACGCATTAACATCTGCGATTTGTTAAAGAAACGTAATGAAAATGATCCATTTTTAAAACGATTGATAACTGGTGATGAAAAATGGATTGTTTACAACAATGTCAATCGGAAAAGGTCGTTGAGCAAGCCAGGCGAACTAGCTCAAACAACATCAAAAGCTGATATTCATCAAAAGAAAGTTATGTTATCAGTTTGGTGGGATTACTTTGAACTTTTACCACCCAACCGAATGATCAATTCAGATGTCTACATTGAACAACTAACAAAATTGAACAATGCAGTTGAAGAAAAGCGGCCCGAATTGACAAATCGAAAAGGTGTTGTATTCCACCATGACAATCCAAGGCCAACACACACATCTTTGGTCACTCGGCAAAAATTTTTAGAGCTTGGTTGGGATGTTTTGTCACATCCACCATATAGTCCTGACCTTGCACCATCTGATTACTTTTTATTTCGATCTTTGCAAAACTTCTTGAATGGTAAACATTTCAATAATAGTGATGATGTCAAATCGTACCTGGTTCAGTTTTTTGCTGATAAAAACCAGAAGTTTTATGAACGTGGAATTATTATGCTGCCTGAAAGATGGCAAAAGCTCATTGCTCAAAATGGGCAATACATTACAGAATAAAGTTATTTCGTTCCATGAAAAAATTGTCTTTTATTTTCTAAAAAAAATTCGCAATTACTTAGTTGCCAACCAGAAATTTAATATTACTCCAATGGAGTATGCCTCCAATGGGGAAAATATTTAACCCAATAACGCAGGTTTAATTAATTGTATTACATAATAACTCATAGAAACACCGTAGTGAAGTAAGATATTAAGTGAAAAATATCGATAAAATAATTTTTGAATTTTAAAAAATTGCTACATAAAACACATTATATTTTGAAAATGTATCTTCATGAAAAGTTAAATTCTTAACTCATGAAATTTATTTGATAATGCTTGTAATCAATGTTATTTTTAATAATATTTTTTTTTAAGTAATAAAATTAATTGAAAGCTTATAAACTAAAAACGATAATTTGTGTTCTCATTCAGTTGATGATTTTGTTGACAAGAAAAGAGAAAACTTTACACAGTTGAACAAATAAAGTTTTCATCTTAACGTTTAGCAAAAATTGCTAATGCGAATAGTTGTTAACATTTTTACTAAACTTAGCAAAACTGCTAATTAAAGCTTTGAGATTAGTTGGGTAAATAAATCATATTTGAATAGAATGACAAAATCAATTTCAAGATAGTTACAAAAGTTTGTGCCGTTTTGCAAGAAAAGCTTTAAGTTTTTTAAATGAAATCATTTAAAGATTTTGATCCAAAATCCGAGCATTAAAACTAAACATGAGATGACAAACATTCAAATTTGAAAATTGTTTTTAAGTGTGTTTGAAGCAGGTTAAATACAAAAAGTAAAGCTTTAAGAAAAAAAAAAATTAAAAAAAAAATTTATTTAATATTTATATTTAACTCAAATATTTAAAAGTAATAATTTAAAGTTTTCAAGTTAACATTTTTAACAGTCTCAGCTGTGTGGCTTTTTCTTGGAAAATTCTGTCAAGAATTAAAAGATTATTCATATAAAGATTAAACACAAAACAGCTTTAAGGAAAGCTTTTATATTTTAAAAATTTTAATATATCTGGAAAAATGCATCAACTTAAAAATATACACAGGCTGTTGTCGACAACACGCTACCTCACCTGATTTCCTCTTCTCACGATCGGGCACAACTAAGCTTTTGGCGCGTTTAACGCGTAATGAACGCCGACGTATGGAGCGTAGAAAAGCTTCAGGCATGCGTGAAAAACGTTGCGGCGTTTCCGGCGCTTTAGCGCGTTCGGTCAAAAAGAAGTTCTTTACAGCCAACATTTTGCAGTTTATACTGCTGTGCGTTTAAGTTAAAATAAGTATCCAGAAATGTGTGAGCTTTTGTGGCGTTACCTTGTAAATAATCCGTTTTCTTTTTTGTGACACTTTTAACTAATAATTCACTTTAATTATTTTATAAAATTTATCTAAAAACAATTAACTAATAATAATAATAATTAATATTTTGTCAAAGCTTTAAGCTGGTTTCTTGGTTTTCAATGCAGCAGCTTTCGGACACGTTTCCTATGAATTCAGTTCTGAAGGTATTTTTTTTTTTTGCCATGCAAAATACGACCCGACTGCATTGATGAATATTTAATGACAGCAAGCAAACTAACTTGTCTTTTTTTTAGTGAACAATAAATTGTTTTTATTTTTTGTATATAAAACTATATCGCTCGGCGCTTTGGACTAATTTGTATGAGGTCATAGTATAAAAATTTGCGGGTTTTGAAGGAGAAATCCATTTATTGAAGATTGAAGTTTTCTATAAGAAAAAAGGTTTAAAAAAATGTTTAATTTAATTAAACATTTTTTCACTTTAAAAGAAGCTCAACAAAAATTACACAAGTGACAGAAATTCTAGTTTGACACGCTGTTAAAAATTCCCGCGTTATTGAAAACTATGAAAATTACGCGAGTAATTTTTACGTTTACTTTTTATAGTTGTCCGCAATGAATGCGCAATTTTACGAGTATGTTGTAGAAAGAAGCAAGACCCGACATTTTACAACTACAACTCAAACTACGACGACACAGAACAACGTGTTAACACGTTCACTAGCAAAATACGACTAAGGGAAATTTTGTCAAGAAACCGGCTAAAGTGGTGCAGCAGCATGCGAAACAAACAAGAGAGCGAGAGGGGGTCAAAAAAGTAAACAGAGCGTGTTTTGCTGTGGCAAAAATGTGCTACTGCAAATGAGGGAGCGACACTCATTAGTCAGAGCTAACAGCATGTTAACAATACTGTTATTAAATTTAGTTAGTCAAAGGGAAATTTTAAGTCTTCAGTTAGTTTGACGAGCTAACAGAAAATATAAATATTAATATTTATAAAATAAATATCAATATTTATGCTCTCTGGAGTTAGTGCTAATAATAACATAGATTTTTCTAAAGAACATAACGTTAACAGAGCAATAATGTTATTACGGCTCTATTGAGGGAAGTTTTAACAGTACTGCTCTTAATGCTAATAAAAGGGATTTTTTAACAGAAGTGCTGATTAGCTTAGAAAGAGGCGTAAAATATTGCCTAATTTTGCTTAGTTTTATTAGTGTGAGAATTTAAATAAAAGCATGTTACAAGTATGTTCATATTAATTATAAGTTAAGAAAATTTTAAAAACAAGAAAGAAAATTGAATATATTTCATATTGAAATTTAAAATCTTGAAAATACCTCAGAGATTTAAGAATTTCTTGTGGCGTTTTGAATAAATCAGGAATAACTAAAAATATACTTTCGAAAACAAATATAAATTTAAGGATTCTGAAACCAAAGATAAGCTTTCGAAATCTTCTTAAGTACGAGTATTTTGTACATCAAATTCTTTGTTCACTCTCAATTTACAGTATTTTCCCATTTAAATTTATCAGCTCACTCGGCATTGTAGTTGTAATATTTTAATGGCACTTTTTATGAATTTTTATTGTATGTAATTTGTCCAGCAAGGCATGAGAATGTTTTTTGTGGAATTTGTTATCAGCTGCAAAATATGCGGCTTTTAGTCTGTGCCAAACGAAAGTAGAAATAAAAGAAAAAAATCAAAAAAAAAAAAATCAGACAATATATTTTGTTGAGGTCAAAGTTCTGAAAGCAAGGTTTTTGCTGAGGTATTTAAGGTGATTACACAATTTCGATTATTGATTTTCTGTTGCTAAGCTATAAATACAAAGTGACGTTAAAAATGGAAGTTCGAAATCTCTTTTATCATTTGCGTATTTCATCATAAGTATGTTTTCATTAAAATTTAAAATATATAAAGAAACAAGAACACAGCTTAAAAATATATTAAAAAAAAAACACAGGTGCGTCGTTGGACACAAAAAAGCAGCGAAGTTTTTTCGCAGTTTCATAGATTTGTTAATTTCGTAGTTAATTTTTTTTGTAGTAAAATAAATCCAAAAATTTAAAATAACAAAAGTAAATTAAAAAAAGCGTTTATATTCACACCAGTAAATTTTATTACATTTTATTATTATTTTATTTATTTTTTTTGTGTTATTATTATAACTCTAATAATTTTTCAATTATTAATTAAGAGTTATATTTTCGAGCTCAAGGTCTATGTTCGAAGAACTTTAGCTGCTTTTCGTATCATTTGTGTGTACAATGTAATTCAGAGTAATTTTCTCTAACATTGACGAAAACAAATAGACATGAACGGCTAAGTTTATCATCGCTATCATATAAAGGCTACTGATGAGTTGGTGTAGCGGCCAACGAAACAGCTGTCTAGTCTGCTGTATGATTGCCACTCTATATAAAGGGTATTGTTGTTGTTGTTGGTTGTTTTCTTCAGAAAACAACATAGACCTTGAGCTCGAAAATATAACTCTTAATTAATAATTGAAAAATTATTAGAGTTATAATAATAACACAAAAAAAAAACTTATGAAAAGAGGTCGAATAAATTTACAAATTAATTCTCTGGCAGAGCACGGCCGTTGAAAAACAAAATTATGATTAATTTGTGTGTTTACACACAATAAAATAAAAATCTTAGTTTTCAAACAAATATTTCATGACGTCATAGTTTAATAGCAGCAGGTTGCTGCAACTAAGACGGACAGTGAATAATAGAAGAACAACAACTAAAAGCTACAACATGCCTGTGAGTGGTAAAAAGCTTTGATATATCTTCGAAGAAAGAGCTTACACCGAATAAGTGTGAATCTGAAAATTCGAAGAACTTTAGCTGCTTTTCGTATCATTTGTGTGTACAATGTAATTCAGAGTAATTTTCTCTAACATTGACGAAAACAAATAGACATGAACGGCTAAGTTTATCATCGCTATCATATAAAGGCTACTGATGAGTTGGTGTAGCGGCCAACGAAACAGCTGTCTAGTCTGCTGTATGATTGCCACTCTATATAAAGGGTATTGTTGTTGTTGTTGGTTGTTTTCTTCAGAAAACAACATAGACCTTGAGCTCGAAAATATAACTCTTAATTAATAATTGAAAAATTATTAGAGTTATAATAATAACACAAAAAAAAAAAAACTTATGAAAAGAGGTCGAATAAATTTACAAATTAATTCTCTGGCAGAGCACGGCCGTTGAAAAACAAAATTATGATTAATTTGTGTGTTTACACACAATAAAATAAAAATCTTAGTTTTCAAACAAATATTTCATGACGTCATAGTTTAATAGCAGCAGGTTGCTGCAACTAAGACGGACAGTGAATAATAGAAGAACAACAACTAAAAGCTACAACATGCCTGTGAGTGGTAAAAAGCTTTGATATATCTTCGAAGAAAGAGCTTACACCGAATAAGTGTGAATCTGAAAATTCGAAGAACTTTAGCTGCTTTTCGTATCATTTGTGTGTACAATGTAATTCAGAGTAATTTTCTCTAACATTGACGAAAACAAATAGACATGAACGGCTAAGTTTATCATCGCTATCATATAAAGGCTACTGATGAGTTGGTGTAGCGGCCAACGAAACAGCTGTCTAGTCTGCTGTATGATTGCCACTCTATATAAAGGGTATTGTTGTTGTTGTTGGTTGTTTTCTTCAGAAAACAACATAGACCTTGAGCTCGAAAATATAACTCTTAATTAATAATTGAAAAATTATTAGAGTTATAATAATAACACAAAAAAAAAAAAACTTATGAAAAGAGGTCGAATAAATTTACAAATTAATATTTTATTTATTTTATTATATGTAACCAATCAAGGGCCGTAGCTAGAAAAATGTTGCTTCTAGAACTAAGAAATGTTTTTAAAAATTAGAAAACGGTAAAATAATAATAAAAATAAAAACTTTTAGGGGGGGTTTAAAGTTAAATTTTTTTCAAAAATTACTTTAAGGGGTGAATTTGGGTAATTTTAAAAATATCAAAACAAAATTTTTTTATCAATAATATTGAAGATACGATTTGCTTCAAATTAACAAATTATTGATAAATATGCTTTCCCGAATGTCGACAAAATTTCTTTTATGATTTTACGATGAGTTTAATAGACGTAATTTTTGTTGAATAATCACAAAAATAATTTAAAAAATAAATTTAGTTCAAAACCACCCCCCTCCACCCCCCTTAAAGCTTCCATTTTTATTATTATTTTAGTGTTTTCTAATTTTGAAAAAATTTGTTAATAATTTATATATTGTATATATATTTATATATTGTGGGCAATGCAAATGCGCTATGCAAAAACAAAAAAAAAAACACGTAGCAACAACAACACAAACGCATTTACATCAGCGAAAAATAAGCTATGCTGATGACATCTTGTAGCAAGTTAAGCAACATTTTTGTTAGTTTTTGTTGCTTGGATAGCTGCTAAATATATTGGATATGAGGGTAGCCAATACACAATCCTTTTAATAGATAGATTATTGTGATTTGCTGCAACATAGCTTCAGTTATACTTTATATTTAATAAACAAATCTGCGTAACAAAAGCTTTTAGATTGGTGGTTAGTGTAAAGAACTATTAAACGATTCCCACGGTGGGCCAAGATATATTTTTAATATTACATTTTCTTGTTGTAATGGACGTAAGTAAAAAAGAAATATTAATATATAGATAAATAAACTAAGGAAAAACAGTTCAATACCATTTCTCAACAGATTCTCGACAGATTTTGATGATTTTTTTTAAAATGAATCAGAGTAGGGAGGAGCATCGGCGAATTTGTAAAAATGCTAGCTGGAATACCCGGCGTTGCTCGGGGTGGTATGGCGTTCAGGGTGTTTCTCAACAGATTTTGATGATTTTTTTTAATGAATCAGAGTAGGGAGTAGTTTTTAAAGTTTTTTGTTAGAAAAGGTCAAGTTTCGACCAGTGGCGTACTCTAGTACTAAGAAAATGGTATCGGAAAAAGTGTCGGTTTTTAAGATTTTACTCAGGCAAATCACAAAATGAGGCGTAAGAAGCTTACTTTATAAAAACTTATTACCATATAAATTGAAATAACAAATACTTTGAAGATAACACTAAAGTAAGGATGGAGCTTCGGCAGGGTACCGAAGCTTAAATACCCCCTCTGCGGCCATATTGTATATTTAGTATATTAGTATATTTAAAGTCTTTAGCCACGACATAAACCATGACATTCAGTTTTATATATTAACGAATTTTTTTTCTATTTTGATGACGTCACTTTGTATGGAAGGTAGGCGTGGTTTTGATTCACTTTTGCCATATATCATAGATGTGGTTCATATTATATATCAAAGCTAATGTGCAAAGACGTTTCAAGACGTTTCTTTAATTTTTGTGGATTTTTAAGAGATTTTACGTTAAAAAAAAGCCACTTTGTATCGGAAGTGGGCGTGGTTTTCATCCGATTTTGCCATATATCATAGAGATGGTTTATTTTAAATAACAAAGCTTATGTGCAAAATTTTAAAACATTTCTTAAATTTTCGCAGATTTTACAGATAATATAAAGTCAATTTGTATGGGAGATAGGCGTGGTTTTCATCCGATTTGGCCAAATATTATAGTCATGGTCTATATTAAATATCAAAGCTTATGTGCAAAATTTCAAGACATTTCTTTGATATGATCAGATTTTTAAGAGATTTTACTTTTTAAATAAAGTCACTTTGTATAGGAGGTAGGCGTGGTTTTCATCCAATTTTCGCAAATTTCATTTAAATTGAATATTAAAGCTTACGTGCTAAATTTCAAGGTTTTTCTTTAATTTTTGTGGATTTTAAAGACATTTTACGGCTTAATTAAAGCCATTTTGTATGGGAGGTGGGCGTGGTTTTCATCCCATTTGGCTCATTTTAGAACTTGATCTTCATTTTTTTAAAATAAACTCATATTTTGAATTTCATAGCTTTAAAATTACGGCTGTAATTGTGTCGACAGACGGACAGACAGACGAACACACGGAAATCGACTCAGGAGGTGATACTGATCAAAAAAATATATATTTTCCTATACCTGCCACACCTCCTTCTTGGCGTTAGCAGCGGAATGACAAAGTTAATATACCCCTTACGCGGTACGCGTTGGGGTATAAAGATTTCTGAAATAATTGATATGATTCATACCAGGCCCGTTGTTAGTTTCTCCATGGGAGTACCAGTAAGTACCAGTTAAACATGAAAAAAAAGAATATGAAAATGTTTTCAAGCAAAATCGTTTAGTTTTGAAATAAGTCTTAACTAAAAGAGAGATCACCAGGGTTCATTGAATTTTTTTATCAACTATATTTTTTAAAGTAAATTTTTAATTTTTGTCTAAAATTTTTAATTGTCTTTTAAAAATATAATTGCGAAAATTAACAAAAAGCAAAATTTCACCTCGCAAAATTCCACTAATACAACGAGTAAGTCTGAAACAAAACTAATTCAAAGGCAAACGTCAATTTTTATTTAAGGTAGGCATGAAGGTTAAGAAAAATTTTTTCGTTTTTTTTTTCATAAATGTATTCTAAATACTTTATAATAATTATTATAAAGTATAATATTATTATATATATAAAAGAATAATTTTCTGAGATACAGCGGTATATATGAATATATACATGAATATATACTTGTATAAATTATGTTAAAAAAAACTTTAAACGCATTTTTCTCGAAATGGCTATTTACAAACTGGGTGACAAGCTTTCTCGAATACCAGATGTCCGATCGAGACGTGAAAAGCATGTACTGTTCTATGGAAATTCGGCTAACTTCACTTCCGACGGAGGGAGGGTGGCAAAACCCCCACGCACGATGATGTTTTTTTAAATTTTTTTTTTAAGAAGTGCGCTCTTTCGTCAATTCTCAATATTTTTTAAAACCCCTAGAACAGTATCTGTCTGACGTGATTACCAAAAAAAATTCCGCCTTCCGTGTCTCGATCCGACGTCTGGTTTTTGAGAAAACTTGTCATTCGTTTGCCTCCTCATTTTTGAGTAGTCATCTTGCGATGTCTCTTTCTCATAGCCAAAATTGTCAAAATCAATACAAATCACTTTTTTGTTTACATATTTCCAATTAAAGTTTTCTCATCGTTTTTAGATTTTCTATGAGCTATCAAATTCGTTTTGACAGTTATGGCAGCCTGCCTCTCCAAAATGCATCTACCTTCTCTTGTTCTACCATGCTCGAACCTACACTCAAAGAAGTAAAGGGTGTTTTTTTAAGAGGTATAGAACTTTAAGTTGGCAACACTGTTTTAACTGGCAGCCATTTGATCAGCTGCCAAGTGATTTGTGTTTAGTCTGGTTTGGCATTTCAACAGGAATAGACTGACGCCTGAACAAATAATGGTTCTGTTCGAAATACGTATCGCGAACTACGTCCATTTTACGGTCAACATAATCGTCCATCAGAGCAATTAATTCAACTAGCTATGGACCGTTTTCGCACCACGCTCACTCTAAATGATAATACGCATCCACAGAGACATAATACAGTGCGTACAGAATAAGCCATTGCTGCTGTAGAGTGTAACGCAGAGGAAGACCCGAATCAGTCTATCCGCCATCGTGCACAGGAATTGGATATGTCTCCATTCACTTTATGGAAGATTTTGCGGTAAGATCTTGTATTGCGTGCGTGCTTACAAAATCCAACTCGTGCAAGAATTGAAGCCACACGATCACCTAGCAAGGCGGTAGTTTCGGTGAATGGGCCCAAAACAATATTGCCGTTGATCCCGATTTTCATAAGAGAATTTTGTTTAGCGATGAAGCTCACTTTTGGTTGAGTGGCTACGTCAATACACAAAACTGCCGTATTTGGAGTGAAGATAATCCTCAAGTGTATGTTGAGACACCGTTACATCCAGAAAAACTGACTGTTTGGTGAGCTTTATGGGCTAGTGGAATCATTGGTCCGTACTTCTTTAAAAACGATTCTGGTTAGAACGCTACAATCAATGGTAACAGCTATAGAGCCCTGATTACTAACTTTTTCGTTCCTCAATTGAACTACCATGATGTGCAGGAGCTGTGGTTTCAACAAGACGGCGCAACATGTCACACAGCTCGGGCTACAATTGATTTACTGAAGGAAACCTTTGGTAACCGCATAATTTCACGTTCCGGACCAGTGAATTGCCTCCAAGATCGTGCGATTTAACGCCGCTAGACCATTTTCTGTGGGAATATGTGAAGTCGCTAGTCTACGCCGATAAGCTCAAAACGATCGACCACTTGGAGGACAAAATTCGCCGCGTAATTGTCGATATATGGCCACAAATGTTAAAAAAAATTGATTGAAAAATGAACCTCCAAATCAAATCATATTTAAATTATAATGCCAAAAGATTATCTTTTGAATAAAGTCAATTTCATGTCAATTTTAAAAATTCATTCTTGTTTTATTCCATTTCAAAATTCTATGCTTCTAAAAAAAAACACCCTTTATTTGTTCACATTGACAAATTCCGAGGTTAAGTTGATACATTTTTTGTCAGTATAGAGTCAACAAAAGCGTTTGTCAATTTGATTGAAGGTGAGAGAAGGTAGATGCATTTCGGAGAGGCAAACTGCAGTAACTGTCAAAACGAATTTGACACCTCATAGAAATTCTGAAAACGATGAGAAAGCTTTAATTGATAAAATGTAAGCAAAAAATTGATTTGTACTGATTTTGACAATTTTGACTATGAAGAAGAGAGCGCAGTCCGAAATGCATATAACTTCTTTTATTCTACCATGGTTGCAATCATATTAACAAAATTTTACTTTGCTTATTTGATAAGCGGATATTTTGATTTGATAAAAGCCTTTACCAAGAATGTCGTGTTTGCATTATACATTTGATAAAAGAATTTGTCAATGTGAATAAAGAGTATTTCAACATGAAAAAACATTTTGTTGAATTGAAAAATCAAATGAAATGTTGAATTATGGATCATACAAAAATATTTTGCTGTTTTGATAAAATATTGTATTATTTCAAGTAATTTTACTAAATACATATTACAAAATCAAATTTTTACATTAGTTCCTACTCCTTACTCCTAACTCCCCTCTCCCACTGAATTGTTATTAAAATAATTTTTTTGTTTCATAAATTCAATAAAACGTACGCAATCAATGCACAAAATAAAGCAGTAAATATGTTTAAAAACGGTAATAAGTATGTGAATATGGAAACATTTTAAGACTTTACAAATTTACATGCTTAATTTTAATAAATCTCAAAATAACATAAAGATAAATTTTTTTTTAATATATAAGTTTCTACATTAGCCGAAATTTATTGCAACTTTTATGCAGCTTAAAAATTTAAACACAGAAAAAAGCAAACAAAAAAATATCCTCTTTCCGAGCTAACAGGGAAATTTATGCTCACAAATATTCTCTCTTATTAATATTTTAAAGTCACTCTCATCTGGAGTATTTTTGAGATACTCAAACTGAGGCTTAATAGAAAGCAGCAAATACAAAATCTACAAAACAAAATCCTTACTAACGGAACTCATAGACAATAGTCAGTCACACACTTTGAAGACAACAACAGCAACAACAAAATTAGCTACAACAAAAAAGTGTTACTATTACTCCTGCTGCTTCAATGAGTTTGTGTCCTGTTGTTAGAACTTTAGCTTGCTGCTGATGCAACAGCGGTTAGGTGTATCGTATCCTGCATCCTGTGTGCTGTCAGCTCTTAAGTGTGTCAGTATAGCTTTTTTTTTACAGATAATGACGTCGCAATGGAAGAGCAGGGCATGAGGAAATTTAAGTAAAGGAGCTTACATTAAAGAAAGAGCTTTTTAGTTGAAAAAAGCGATACTACTCTACAACATATCGTTTTTATTAAAAAAAAAATTTATTTTTTCCAAAGCAGTTGATTATTTTAAAAAAAATTCTAAAATTATTTTTTTTTCGCTCTCTACAATCTAATAGTAAAAGTTGTAAAAATATTTATTTTAATTTATTGGAAAATAATTTTTTGTTTGTATGCAGGGATGGTAACAACTGGATATTGTGGATAGTTTTTGTAGACAAAGGGAATATTTTTAATATTTGTTGCAATGAAGTTTTTCTGGATGCATGAACCATAATGCCACAAAATATGTTCTCTCCATCGTATTTGACCTAAATATCGACTAAGCGCATTCATGCACCTAAAATCAATACACATTTCATCAATGTTGCCAAAGATATGCGCAGCAAAAGCAAAACTTTTCATTAAAAAAATGGAGGCGAACACCAAAACGACTCATTAATCTTTTTTTGTACTCTTTCTGCACAAAAATTCTTCCTGACTTAGATGCAATTATGTGGGGAATTTCTTACTCTATTGTTTATACTTTCTTTTTTTAGCAATTTTTTTGCCCACCTTCAAAATGTGTGCCAAACTATTATGCATGAAGTTGTGATTATTCTGTGCGCCTATAAATATGCAGCAGCAAAAAAGAACTGCAACCATTCTATCTATGCAAACGTTGAAAGTAGTTTGCTGAAGAGCGTTTTTTCCCCTCCTACCGATATTTAGCTGTCTCATGTAAATTTTACAAATAATGCTGGGCGGGGAGGGTGTATAACAAGAGTTATAAGATACTCTTTATACTTGGATACTCTTAGTGGGTGGCATTTTTTACATTACTGCAGCAAATTTTTACTTGTTATGCTTCTAGCATTTTTTGTTTTTTTTTTGTTGAAATAACATTTAGCCTTTTTTTTTCTGCGCTAATTTATGCATTACATTTTGAAAGCTTTTTGAAAATTTATCAAGTTCTTCCTCTTATCTTAGTTAACTTTAAAGTGTGCCAATTTTGTGGCACTTTCTTTTCGTTACAGATAGAAAAGTTCATGTCTTGTAAAACATTATTTTTTGTTTCATAGTGTCAGACATTATATTCATAGTATACGTTATGTGATTAATTCTAACAATTTCCGCTTTGTTCGAATTTACTTTTTTTTTTTTAAAGGAAGACATTTTTTTCGCATTTATCATAACACATTTTTGCCAATTTCTTTTTTCACACTCATTTAAAAAAACCAAGAATTTTAACTTTTTTATGTCAAAAATTAAGCAACGCATAAATTATGGAAGCAGCTAAAAAAATATCATCTACAAAAGCAGCGTTGGTCGGCAGACAAGATGTCAACATTAAACATGTGCTCAAAAAATAGAAATGACACGTTTGCCAAAAAAAAAACTTTGCGAATTGCGTGGTGTGTTTGTATAGCGGTCAGTTCAGATAATAAATAAAATAAACAAACTTATACTCAAGACAAATTAAAAACAACTGCTGATGAACGGATGGGAACTGTTTTTTTTGATAAGTAGAGGAATTAACAGAAGCTTATGTTTTCAACACATTAAGGCGGTCTTCTCATTCAAAACCCGTTTTTTGGACCCTTTTTAAAAAAATTCTTATTTGGAAACGCAAAGAATAATTGAAAACTTTTTTTATTTATTGTATTACAAAAGGTTCAAAGTAAATAAAAAAATTTTTTTTGCCTCGATACGTGGGCTGTTCAAAAAGTAATGAGACTTCAAAGTTGGTGGTGAAAAAAAAGGTGTCGTCACGGCGGCCACGATTCCGGGTCTCCGGAGCGTCTGAAATGAAAAAAAAAAACGGGGTTATGATCAGTATAGATGTAATTCTCGGGTGAACCTCAAGCTTAATTTTGTGATTTTTTTTGACAAAATGGCGGCCATTCAAAAAAAAAAATTTCAATTTCGGGGTTTTTTTTTGTAGTTTAGTGTAAAAAAAAAATATTAAAAAATTTTTTAAAATTATGGTCGAGGTTCACCCGAGAATGGTGACAATTCTGCGTCGATTCCATTTTGTTTCATGAAAATCGGTTCAGTTGAACTGGAGATATCATGGCCGCCAGTTCGAAAAACGTGGGTTCGAGATAAACGCGTTTAAAGTTTGAAGTAATTTTTTTGGGGAAAAAAAAAAAAATCAAAAATGTTTAAATGCAGTTTTAAAGAGCTGGCAATTTTTACTTACAAATATTAGTCGGCGATGCCAGCTCCATACAGGCCACCTTCCTCTTTTTCGTAGAAACTGCTTTCTGCTGCCCTCTCTGCTCTGCGAGCCGTTCTGCCAGCCTTTGATGATGCCGCAGCTCGAGTCTCTGATCGGTTCAATCTGTCTTCATTGCGAGATAGTGCGTATTCGTATGCGTTTTTGCCAATCGCAATACCCATCAAGCCCATAATTTTAAGTATGGGTATAAAACCGTCGTTGAAGAGGCACGTTGCAATGAAATTGGGCACTTCGATGGTGCGTGCGCCTGAGTTGATGTGTTTGGGCGAAAGTGACCAAAGAACAGAATTGTAGGACTCATTGGAATTCTGAGTTTCAGATCCAAGGCATCTTTCAAGCAAATTATCTGCCGACAGCGCTTCGTAAGCTGGTTTTATTACCTCCATCACCTTCTTGTCCATCAGACCTTGCTTCACAAAAAAGGCTGTATCTTCTATAGTATTTCGAATTTCTAAAAATCTTTTTAGGGGCATATTCACAACTACCCAAGCTATAAATAAATGCAAAAAAAAAAGTTGAAAAAAAAAGTTGATCAATGAGAAGACCCCCTTAAGATGATAGCCTTAAAGATCTGATGATAGGTCATATTTAAGCATTATCAACAAAACATATATATATGTTTATAAGTGAATAGTGCCAGTAGAAACTGAAATTTAGGTTGAAAAATTGGGCAGTTTTTGTATATTTTTTTTAATATTCGGCCGAAACTATTGATATATGATAAATTATTTTTATTTTTTTATTAAAAGTTAATGGAAAACATAGCATTTCGTACATACAAGAATAATAAAATTTAATACAAAACTAAGTATTAAAACTCAAGTGGAACTAAAGTGATCTCATAAAAATATGAGATTTTGCATGAGATTTTGACGTTTCAGTTTCGGTTTCGGTTTTGGCCATATATAAAAGGCATGGGTAACGCAGCGCTGCGTTGCTTTATTGAGTTGATGCACTTAACTATGTCGTTGCGTTAATACACTTTAAAAAAAAAAGAAAGCAATAGCGCATTCTTGTTTTGCAGTCCAGAAACGTGTATGCATCTGTTTGATTTGTTATCAACCTTGAATGAAGCACAGCTTGACTTTATGCTAGAAATAAATGCTTCATTTAGACATTTCTTTTTGATTAAGCTTTTTTCAATGACTTTATGACTAATATTAATTTATTATAATAACCTTATTTAGATTTTATTTGTTGTACTTATTCTTAGTGATACTTAACTGAGCTTACTTCACAACATTATACAATAAGCAACCAAACCCACCACACTTAAAAAATGTACTTCATAACTCGATACGTTATTCAACACATAATCTCACAGCGCTGAATAAAGTTCTGTTGATACAGGAATCATGGCATTTCCAACTACGTTATGGCGCAATTGCGTTAACGCATTCCGTCGATACAGTGAATTGCGTTTGAGTTGGTGTATTAGCGCAGACTTTTTTACTTCGTTCAGACCCCTTCTGCATGAAGATAAAATAATGAATATTCCTTTATTATAATAAGCATCTTAAAATGAAAAGTATTGCTATAGGACTTTGATTAGATTTGTTGTAATTTTTCCGAAATGAAGCTATGCTACGCTTACTTCACCAAAGCATTCAATACGCTATCAAGCTTACGACACTCAACGCGTAATTTACCTAAACGCAACGCGCTATCCAATTCTGAATCACACTAAGTTAATTTAAGTTCTCTTGATATAGAAGTCTAAGTCAAACAACGTCATAGCGCAATTGCGTTAACGCATTTCGTTGATATAGTAAACTGAGCTTAAGTAAAAATATCAGCGAAGAATTTTTTGCCGTTACTCATGTCGAATATGTAGGTAACTGACAAAAGGAGCCGAATATTCGGTCGAACACAATAAGAGTACTTATCGATCTTACATAAAATTTTATGCACACAAATATAACAACTTAAATCGGAATTGAACTAGTTATGAAATCAAAAAATAAGATTAACTGCGTTAAATTGACTTATAGAAAATTTTGTAAATTGTCAAATTTTAAGATTTAGAGCTCTTGTAATCAGTTTTAAAAATGTCAACATTAAATTGACATATTAACATACACTATAAGAGAAAAAGCCTAGAAAAGAAGAAAAGTATCATTAAATTTGCGTACGCATTTAGAAATGATACATGCAAGATACTTATGCATTTCATATTCATATTCATATTCATACTCATATACATATTCATATTCATATTCATATTCATATTCATATTCATATTCATATTCATACTCATATACATATTCATATTCATATTCATATTCATATTCATATTAACATTCATTTTCATATTCATATTCATATTCATATTCATATTAATATTCTTATTCATATTCATATTCATATTCATATTCATATTCATATTCATATTTATATTCATATTCATATTCATATTCATATTCATATTCATATTCATATTCATATTCATATTCATATTCATATTCATATTCATATTCATATTCATATTCATATTGATATTCATATTCATATTCATATTCATATTCATATTCATATTCATATTCATATTCATATTCATATTCATATTCATATTCATATTCATATTCATATTCATATTCATATTCATATTCATATTCATATTCATATTCATATTCATATTCATATTCATATTCATATTCATATTCATATTCATATTCATATTCATATTCATATTCATATGCAATTTATATTCATCGCATTCCTATTCCTATTTGTATTTTATACCTATTCCTAAAGCTCTAAGTTCATTAACTGCATTTGCGTCCGTTCACTGCAGCAATCATAATAGAAATACGTGAAAGCTTATGGAAGCGAGTTTAACGTTTAACGTTTAACGTTTACGTGCGTAACTTTAGAGAACGCAATTTGAAATATTTTAACTTTTCTTACACGAATTGCGTTTTCAACAGCTTGTTACAAATAGCGAACAACGAGAGGAAATAAATGTAACGAGTACATTCTTTGAAATTTTCAGAAATGCCCTTCAACATGAATTCAAATAAATAAAGATTTTGATAAGTTATTACTTGCTATTTGTTTTATTTCAAGAATAAAGAAAACGTTCAATAACTTTAAAGCCCTGAACTGTAACGGAGTCAAAACGCAGTTATTGCACTCTGCAATAATTTTTTTAGCGTAAATTGTGCCAGCTAGTAGACGAACGCAAATGTAAAAGCAGTATATGAACTTCCAGTTTTATCCTATTCTTTAGACCGGATGGAAATTTCGATTCCACCGTTCTGTATATCCAAACTTTAGAGGAAGTTTTAAAAACGAATTCTGCTATAACGAAAACTTCCAGATTTAGAACGTTAACGCCAAGTAGACTTTGAAGTGAACTAGCAATGCCAAAAAAGCTGACCAACTTAAACAATAAGGAGCTACTAATTTTCTTCCCAAAAAAGGTGATTTATTTAAACTTTTCAAAGATAAAGTTATCCCGGAAATATATCATTCCTGATTTAATAAGATACCTTCTTGTAAAAAGAAGTACATTTCACTATTAGAAGCAGCAGAAAAAGAATGTTTCACTGAGTCAAGTAAATAAAAATTTTAAGCACACAGACCTTCATTCAAAAATGGAACCAACTTTAGCTCTTGATGAACCCTATTAGACGCCTGACATCAGTCGATGACAGGTCGTCAAGCTCATGAAAGAAGAAGGAGCCTAAATGTTTGTGCCTTCTTCTGGCTAGCGCAGGACAGGAGCACAGAAGATGGTTTCTTCCTCTTCCTCGTCTCTGCAGCTTCTACAGAAGTCATTTGAGATAACTCCTAACCTGTGGGCATGTCTGCCTATCAAGCAGTGCCCTGTGATGACAGCCACTATTGTGGCTAGTTCTGGTCTTGCCAGTAAGAGAAGGGCTCTCGATCGCCCGGGATCTAGTGTCGGCCAGATAAACCTTGATGTTCTGCATGTCGAGAGTTCAGCCCGCCTAGTATTGGCTTTCTATATGATATTGTTACTGATTAGCAGCTTGAGTGTCGCTAACGGGATACCCGGTGGGTTCATCATAATTGATACCGCTCGTGCCCCATTTCTAGCGAGCTCATCTGCCTTTTCATTACCTTATATGCCTTTATGCCCAGGTACCTATACCAGGTTGATGCTGAAGTAGTTCGACATTTCACCTAACGAAGCACAACATTCTTTGGCTACTTTAGAGTTTGTGGCTACTTGTTCTAACGATTTTATCGCAGCCTGACTATCTGAGAAGATATAAATTTCCTGTTTTGAGACAACATTTTTTGAAAGCCATGATGCAATCTCCCCTATTGCCATCATTTCGGCCTGAAACACACTACAGTGGTCAGGAAGCCTACGAGCCAGAGATACCCCATTTATTAAATTGTGAAAGTTTTCTTCCTGCTAGTCTTGAGTCCATGTTGATACTCAAAGTCGAAATTCTCTTGCTATGCTTAAACTTTAAAATTAAAACACATCGATATTGGAATTTAAAATAAGTGGTTCGTTTAGTGTTCACCATAGTCTGCGATTTGAGTCCCTTGGCTAGGAAGTTTGCGCTGAGTCGTTGGCTATTCCAAGAAATTTTACATAAATTTTTAGAAACTAAAACCAGTGACTTAAAGCCAAGACTTCTAAAAAAAAAAATTAAAATACTCACACATGTCTGGCGCTGTCTGTCGCCTTAAGTCGTGTATACCTATACTGGGGCCGGCTTGCACGTAACAAATTTATGTACTCAAAGTATTTCGAATTCAAAACCAAATCTCTTTTGAGTAGACCCCGTACCCGACCTTGTCGTTTAATTTTGATCCACCTGTATAGAAATATAGACATCCTCGATTCCATGGTGCACCATTGACCCAGTATGTTCTAGGCGGAATAAGCGTACCATACATTCCTTCGAAGGAAAGCGAGAGCTTGCAGTAATTAGTCCTTGACGGAATGAAGTTGAAGTTGTTAAGTATGGATGAATGACCCGTTGTCAAACTTTTCCATACTCCCAGTTCTCTAAGTCTTATCGTCGAACAGGCTGCTGTCTGTTTGGCAACCAGGTCCAGTGGTGGAAGATAAGGTATGGTCTCTAAGGCTGCAGCCGGTGTTGTTCTCAGAGCACCGCTGATGCATATAGATGCCATTCTCTGCACTTTTTGGAGTTTTTTCATATATGTGACCTTGTCTAAGGACAAGAACATTGTTCATCAAACATCTAATGTTTTCTGACTTGTACTTAAATCTATTTAATAAAACCATAAATTGATTTAAGCACAATTAAGTGTTTATTTCTAGCATTATTTGTTTCAGAAAAAAATAACAATGATAAAATTATATTTATGAATAATTTTAACAGATCTTAAGACCGTTTTCAAAGCTGAACTAACACACAAACAAATGAAGTTTAAAAAGACTTAATTAAAAACGAAACAGGGACTTTCATAACAGTAAATAAGAACTTCTTTTGCTCTTTCTACAGAACTATGTTTTTAAGTTGGTCAGTTTTCCTTGTAAGCCGACGAAATTTTTCTTAGAATAGATAAAAATGGGCGAACCCATAAATCCAATATATGAGTTATTGATATAAGAGATGCATATTTCAGAAAGTTGGGATAAATCAGATTCTTTAGAGTTAGAATTATTTAAACTATAGATGATTTAATGTTTTTTAGTAGATTTTTTTTGAATAAATATCCAAACCGCATTATTTAAAGTTGTGCTCAAACTGAACTTAATTCAGATATTTTGTTAGCTGGAATCTTGTTCTGCACCCCATAATGGTTTGATTTAAAAAAGCCATTTCATTTAATTTGTTTTTCTTCTGTTATACCACAAACTTCCACTTGACTTAATTTCAATTATAAGCATTAAATTATAATTTTCTAATTAAAAATGTTGACATATTCCTAATGAATGACAGCTTGTATTCAGCTCTAAGCTGTCAACCGCGAACGCTGGCGTTAAAGTCAACCACTGCATTGTCTATAAAACATATAAAAGTATGAACATATTAAACAGAGGATACTCGTATGAGGGTGTTTTTTTTTTAAAGGATTAAAAATGAAGTCCTTCTAAATGCTGAGCTGTTTAATACCATTTTTGCCATATATGACAGCTTGATGCAATATTTGCACACTTCTTATAAATAGGGGTGCAAGCAGAATATTTCTAATTACGTCAGTTGAATTGCTGTGTTGATGAAGAGTGTTGCAAATGAGGCTTTGCAAAAAATATTTTGCCAAACGTCTCGAAGTGATGTGAAAAGCAGCTGGCTCAAGAATTAAAGAAAGAAACAAAGAAAGTGGAAACAAGTGAAAGTGTGTTGCTTGAGTGCTTTTTTATGTGCTTAACGCCCCTTTTTTTTTACACTGACTAACGTGAGTGTAAAAAATAAAACCTACAAAATAAAAGCTTTGTTTACAAGTGTCAAAAATTAACAGCATCAGTTGTTATAGAAATTTGTAAAATATGCACCATTGAAGCAGCTCATTACTTTTATTGTCGTGAAGCACAAATAATAATTACGCTAAATGAAGTCACACTTCAATGCTTTTGATATAAAATATTATTATAATCAAAAAGCAGCTAAAAGCTGATGCAATGAAGCTTTACTCACTCGCAACAGCTTCATTTACACCTTGTTCAGTTGTAGTACGAAAGAAGGTGGTATCTGTTGATTAAAAATGATTTCATCAGATTATGTTCATTTTTTTATTTATATATTATGATGAACAAAGAAATCGTGCCCGATTGCGGTTATTTTATTTAGGAATAAGCTACGTTAACCGCATTTGAAGTTATATAGAAATAAACGTGAGATGTTAAAGTTGTAATTATGTCAAATAAAAGCTGCCACCTTGTGGTAAAACAGCATTCAGGAAATGCTCGTAAGATTCTGAGTAGTTTAGCTAAACGTAACCAAATATTTTTTTAACAATTTTAAAAATTTTTATTATTACAAAATTTAATTAAATCTATATTAAACAAAAATTGCATTTCATAAAATCAATCACATAATTTCTCTCATTCAATATTTTCAATACGCATAAATCATTGGCCGTTTGCAATATTTTTATTACTTAATTGCATTTTGCACAATTATCAAATAGCTTTACGTATATACAATATTTTTTCTTTAATCTCTCACAGCAAAGCAATAAAAGTCCCAGCAATTATGATTTTGTGCAATAATTTTTGGCAATTTTTTTGTTGTTTTCATTTGTTAATTTTAGCCATTTGGTGAGTTAAAGCCACAAAAGCTTTATATGGCAATAATCATAATAGTTGCGAAATATCTGTGTATAAATGAAATTGCTTCGCTTCAGACACAATAAATTTTTAATCGTATATTGAAATAAAATACATATTGTAATTTTTTTAATAGCGGCTCAAATTTCGATGAAAATTTTGTTCAAGAGACATTAAAGTTCCTCATATTAATATTATTAAAAATATACTCGGTCTACCCGAGTAGCTCGAATTATCCGGGAGCTATCTCGAGAACTGGGAAGTTTTCGAGTATTTAATGGTATTTAAATCGACCCGGGCATTTGGAGTATTTCGAGTTACCCAAGTATTTTCGAGCTTTGTATGGATAGTTCGAGCTTACACTTCAGGGTAAGCAAAAATTTGGCTAAAATAATTCATAGCTCCCCCGGTTACTTCTATTTTTTTTTCACCCCTCAACATTTCTTCCTAACCTCTTTATCCATATATTTCCAACTTTTCTGTGGGTCCCCTAACAAATCAAATATCTTCGCAAAAATGTTCCTCCAGAGGGGTGAAATGTATGAGTTCATCCCACTATTTTCTCCAATTCAACATTTTTTCTGAACACACCCACATTCTATCAGTGACACTTCTGCGAGTTCCATTACGAAAACATAGAAACTAAAGGAAAATTCTAATTAAATTAAAGTTCTAAGCTCTTTTGAATTGACTCCTAGAGGGGTAAAATGTATGACCTGGTTCTATTAGTTTTCTCTCTTAACAGTTCTTTGTATTTATTTAATTATTTATTATTATTTTTCAGTTTATGAGTTTATTCCGGTAAGAATATGCCTGTTGAAAGTGATTTATTAAATTGAAAAGTCAATGCAACGTGCAATGTTGGAGCACAACTTTTTAGAAAAATCCGAGGGAGCAAATCAAAGCCAGCACCTTTGCTACAATCTAGGTTTCTTAAGGATTGAAAGACTTCGTCTTCCCGTATTTTGACCATGCCAATATGAAAAAGTTGAGGTAAGTTATTAAAGTTATCAATATTTAAGTTTAACTGGGCTATATTAGTGTTGTAAACCGACCTTGTAAAGGGTCTCCCAATAGGGGTGACCTAACTTTGACAGCAAATGTGTTCAGTTTGGTTTGCCATTTCATCATGACACGTTTTTAACTTCGGTCCAACGCTTGGAAATTGTTAAAATTCCCATTCTCCTGTCGCTACAGTAAGAGCGCTTCGTGCAAAAAATGGTCGTCATAATGCTCCTTCTGTGCGCGCTATTAATCGCATAATAACAAAATTTGAAAGTGAATTCACTCTTCACGATACAAAGGTGCTTGTAAGACAAAGAAATGCCTGAAGTGAAGAAAACATTGACGCCGTTCAAGCCAGTGTTCGTGAAGATTCAAATCTGTTCGTACCGCGCCGTACTCAAGAGTTGGGACTCTCCAGGATGACCACATGGCGAATTTTGCGATTGGATTTAGGTCTGCATCCATATAAGATGGTGTTGGCACAAGAACTGAAGCCAGCCGACCATCACATTCGTCGTCAGTTTGCTGTTTAGTTACTGGAAATGTTGGAAGCCGACAACGAATTTTATCGAAAAATCATCTTCTCCGATAGGGCTCATTTCTGACCCAATTGCTTCGTCAACAAACAAAATTGTCGCTATTGGAGTGAGTCAAATCTAAAAGTGGTTCATGATTCACCATTGCATGCCAAAAAATTAACAGTTTGGTGTGAATTATGTTACGTTGGAATCATCGGACCTTATTTCTTTCAAAATGAGGCAGGAGATTCCGTTACCATTAAGAGCGAGCACTATAACACGATGCTAACCGATTTTTTTCCCCCCTGAATTTGATGATATTGATGCGGACGACCTTTATTTTTAACAAGGCCGTGCACCGCCTCACACTTTTCGCACTTAACATGGCTTTATTGCGCTATAAGTGCGGCGAGTCGTTAATTTCGAGATATGGGCCCATCGCTTGGCCGCCTAGATCGTGCGATCTAACGCCTTTGGATTATTTCCTTTGAGGTTACGTTAAGTCAAAGACTTACAGCAACCATCCTACAACTCTTGAGGCATTGGAAGCCAATATTCGTTAGGCCATGACTGAGATACCGGCCGAAATGGTGGAAAAAGTCATTGAAAATTGGCGTGAGCGGATGGCCGTATGCAAACAAAGCCGTGGTGGCCATTTGACCTATTGTTCAAATCAAAAATGGCATAAAAATATCTTCCAAATAAAACAATCAAAATTATGTATTTTTGATCGAAAATTGTGTGTTTCATTCAAATTTAAAGTTAGGACGTTCTCATTGGGAAACCCTTTACATTGTTTTTGGATGTATGTACATTGCGCATGAGCCCGAAAGCTCGACATTAACTGGGTAGCTCGGAGTATCGGAACTACCCAGGCATTATTGTTAAATTAGCCGGGTAATGACTGAATACGTAGACTTTTGAGCAACCTGGGCTTTTTCGGGTTTCGATTACCCGCGTACCCAAACAAAGCTCAAAAATATCGAGAATCCTTCAAACTATTAATTTTCTATCAAGTTATCTATTCCTTACTTCTTTTCTTTCTGTCGACTCAGTCATGACCATTGCTGCCAAATAGTCGGTATATCTAATTTCTTACGATTTTCTGACTTGAATCCGTTGCATCCAATATTTTGTCAAAATTCTTTAAACTATTTATTACGATTCAGAAAATATAAATCCGATGATAAATTTTACTCCAACTTATAAAAACTTATTAAGTGTTTTTTTAAAAAGGTATGAAAATATGAGCTGTCATCCTTCTGTGAAAAAAAAATGTGGTCAACAAATAGTAGAATCCTGAAAATTCTGATGACGAGTAATCTAGTGGAATAACAGTGGTAATTTTTTTTTATGCTGATATTTTCATTTCCATTTTCATTATTTACAAAATCATTTTCACGCCTCTTATGCCATTTCTCGGACGAATTCTTAGAAAAATAAAACTCCTTTCATAGCGCTACTTCCGGCACTGCTTGTACAGATTTAAATGATGACTTCAATGAAACTGAAATATTTTTTCTAGTCTTATTAAAAGGGAAACGCAACATACCAAGTGAACCATTAACGTTTTTAAGGGTGTCTGTGTTGCACCGCACCCACCAGAAGCATGCAATAGTGCAGTGTAGGGGGGTTAAAAGGTAGGGCAATGACTCGATAGGCTAGTGTATATAGCAAAGTACCACTTTTGGCTTAATTACGTCAATGCCATTGAAATGTGTGCTTTTCAAAAGGGTGCTTTTAGTGCTGTTGGAATGGGTTCAATTGCGCAAAAAATAGAAAAGAATTCAGTGAAAGTGAAAACGTCACAAAAATCGGGAAAATTCATTTGTCACACCCTTAAAAAGAAAAAAAAAATAGCAAGGAAACTGATTTTACCCTAATACAGTGAGTGGGGAGTAGGTGGGTGATTATTGCACTGCACTCTAACGCACTCACATTTAGTGGCACGCGATGCTGATAAATGTTTGTAAGTTTCTTATTAATGACAATGGAAGCTACTGACTTGTTACACCTTCACTTAACATTTTTCGAGAAATTTAAGGGTGGTGCACAAGCGCAGCAGTTGTGGTGTCTAAAGTTTGGGCTAAGATTTTAATCTCTAACCAAAGCTCATTAATTTTGCGATAAACTTTAACGCAACTTGTTATAAGGGTTAAAATGTGCAGCAATAATTTAGGGTGCGGATTTACTCACATATGCAAGAGTGCAATTGTCCACTTGTGTGGCGGTGACGGTTTTTATGAGGGTTGAAATTTCCGTTTGACAAAACTGACCCATTTTGACTATCATTTGAAGAAATTATTGTAATTAGCTGAATTTAATTAGGTTTGTGTTGGTACTACTGCAGCCAGAAAGCTAAATGCAATGAAATTCAACACTTCCGACACAAGGGTGCATTATAAGCTGAAATGTCGTTATTTGAAACTGTTTTGATTGAAATCTTTGACGCATAATCAAAATAGAACAAAACAAAGTGAGGCAATTTGGTACATTTCGACACAGTTAGTAGTCAAATTTTAAGTTTTCGAGGGTGACTCACTGGTTAATAGGGTGCAATAATCAACAAAAATAAAACAGCAAAAGATAATAATGAGCTTATATTAAAAATTCAGAAACATTAGTACTATTTTTTTTATTTTGTTAAAAATCTTAGGTATGATTCAAAATATTCTGTTTGTAAAATCTGCATTATATCAAGCTAATCTAAACAATTGCGCATTAATTTTACTTTTTCTTGAGTCACGCATATGAGCTCATTTATTTTTTTAATTTTTTTGTTGATGATTGACGTTTAGTTGTGATTTCTATATAATTACCTTAATGTTGCTATTAGAACATTTTGAATGCAAGAATCTTGCTGAGAAGATGCTTACCTATAAAAGAGAAAACGAAAAAGAATTATTTTTCTTAAAATTAACAAAGAAACAAATAAAAAAACATATGTAAACAATCTTAGAAATGTATAGAAAATAATTATTAATAATATAAACATAAAAACACTCAAATTTGCTTTTGCTTTATTAAGGCGATTTATATACAAGAGCTTAAATCGAAATCCAGAAGATTACTCTTAATTTCTGTGAAAATTGTAAAACATATAGAGTAATGTTGCCATGACTGGGACATCGCCATGAATGGGACAGTGGAAAAAACATATTTCACAACACATAAATGTCGACTTTATTTCAATTTAAATTTATTAAGTAATAAAGTTCACATGTAAGACAGAGTCTTTTAAATGCAGTAAGAACAACATAACAACAACAGTCTCATTTTGTATGGATTAAACGATCTTATTGTTACTGTGCCAAACATACTAAAAATAATTGCGATTTTTTGTATTGTGCATAGTTTCAGTGAATATTTTCGAGGCAATACAATTTTTTTTTTCATCAAAAAATTTTCATAAAAATAGAATGTATGCAGTACATCTAGAATTGATTGTATTATTATGATGTAAGACGATTACCAAAACAGAAACGAATGAAAAAATATGTAAGCCGAGAAATACCGTTTTTTTGTCATGAATGGGACACTACATTTGTCATGAATGGGACACTTTTCAAAATTGTTTTTTTTTATGTGGAACTAATTTTTATCGTATACTAACATTTTCGTATATATTTTTGTGGTTGCGTTAACACTTTGAAGTACCATGGGAGAAAATTTGAAGCAAAATATACCTTTGTGGTATGTGGGGACAAAATTCACAGATTTGATGTTATAGCTGTAAAGTACAGCGGTTTAAATTAGTCATCTGCAGCTGCCGAGCTTGTTAACCGGCAGTGTTAAGTGCATATAATTTTCTTAATAATTATAACATTAAATATAATAAAAGTATATTCTTGTACCCCAAGGGTATTTTTTTTTAATGATATTTCCGTACTTCAAAGAGTTAAGAACTGATATTTTTTTTTTAAATATACACAATTGTTTCTCTTGATACTCAATGTTTTTCATGTTATCGATGGAAATTGTCTTTTATGTTATTTTTCAAACACATGGAAAAATTGGACATTGGAATATAAAAACACATTGGAATATAATATAAGTTTTTAATAATTTTTCGATTAAAACGTTACAAAACAAACAAAATATGTTCAAGCATTTGAAGCACTTAAAGCGGTGATAATTGATGAAAAACTAATGAGTAAAATGGCCATTGATTTCAGGATTTCTAAATCGAGCTTAATTGTGAGCTTAATTGTGTGTCGATGTGCTGCTTTAAACGTGGTTCTTTTGTTTTTGTTCCAATTTGTTCCAACATTTTTGTCCGCCTTTGAATAAAAAACATGAATAAAACAACTTTAATTTTTTAGAATATCTTGAAAATTTTATAAATAATGGTAAATTTTTGATAAGACGCCATTTGATTTTGATTTTTCAAATTTCTTGGGAGATTTTTTTAGGTGTCCCACTCATGACAACATGTTTTTTTTAGGCCCAAAGATCGGACATCTCTTCGGATGACCATATTTTTTTAATACTTTAGTTGTAGCTTAAGCGCGTAGCTTTCTGGTGGTATATTATTTGGTTTAGAAATTCGAAATTTAAAGAGATTTATAAACCAAAATGCTAAGGTGTCCCACTCATGGCGACTTTCCCCTATAACAAGACTCACTTTAATCCTTATTTTAATTTCTAATTAAGAATGTATAATAAATATTTTGTTAGCTTTTGAAAGGCTTTTACTCTCAGGTTACAAGGCAGAAACCTCGTAAGTATGATCGAATACCTCTTCGGATTGCCATATGTTTCCTTACTACAGCCAATTAACAAAAAAAAAAAAAAACGAAATGGCCATTTTAGCCCTTAAAGGACTTTGACCGAGCTTCTTGTGATCAATTGTGCTGTGAAATGTTTGAACACAGGCCGAGAACTGGACCTACAAGTTTTAAGCCGACTCCGGCCTATGATCTCAAGAAGCTTTTAATGGTAGTTTTTACTCTCTGAGGTTTGCCATTGACTGCAGATGGAATTTGAGGTTTCAGGTGGGAATTTGAACCAGGGTTCTCTGGCGTATGGGCCACACACTCTACCCACTACAACACGGCCGCCACACTACTACAGCCAATAAATATACTTTATTCTTTTCTTTTGAAGCTTTAGTTGTAGTTTTCTAGCAGTATATAATTTGTTTTGAAATTCAAAATTTAAAGATAATTTTAAACCAAAATAATATGGTGTCCCACTCATGACGACTCCAAACAACTTTTCATAATAAATATGTTGTCAGCTTTTGAAGGTTTTTTACTTTTAGGTTACAAATCAGTATAAATTTTAAACGAAAAATTACAAATAATAGTTAAAAAATTAACTATGACTAAAAATTATTTGAAAAAAAGCTTTGAGTAAAAAAAAATTAATTTCAAATTCAAAATTTAAAATTTTTTATTTCCAATTTTCAATTTTAATTCTCAATTTGAAGTTTTCACATTTTTTTCATTTAAATTTTCTATTTCCAACTTTTAATTTTATATTTTCAATCTATACTCTAAAATTTATTTCACTAGAAATCAAAAATGCTGTTTGTTTTAAGTTTTGGTATAGGAAAGCACGACCCGACTTTAAAAGCGCGATTTTTAGAAAAAATAATCTGAGTAAAAAAATTAAACTTAAAAAATAAATTAATTTTCAGAGCGAAAAAGTAAATTCAAAAACAAGTGTTATTTTCTTAGTAACAATATAAAACTCAAAAATTAAGTATTATATTTCTACGTGAAAAATAAATGTATTCAAAATGAAACTCTAATTTTTTTTAAACGAAACTAAAAACTCGAAATATCAATGTTAAAATCCGAATTTTGTAATAAAACTCAATAGTTATGGTCTCCAACAACCATAAGAAATGAGTTATGCACAATATATAGAAAATAGTCGCTATTCATACCATAATCCAAAGGTGCAAAATTATGTACAAGCAAATTGATTGTAATTTTTTTTTTTAATCCTGTTCTTTTCGTTTTGTATTATATGGGTGATTCTACGTTAAGAGGTTGTCTGATATTAGGAAAGGCGGCTTGATATAAATATTTAAAATATGTCTTTTTCCGAAGTTGTACTATGTATGTAATCAAGTGCTTTGTATACTACTTTAAGATAACCAGTCAATTAATTAATTTGTACGTGTTTTTCGTATAGTTTCGTAGCTACCCTGGTCTTATTGTCTCTACGGAAATACGGCAGGGGAGATATATGTTTACCAAAACACTAACACAATCCGAAGAGTATGTATTGTTAAGAAATTAAAGTAAATACACATTACAAACAAAGTAATACTTTGAATAACAAAGGAATAAAACTTACTAGTGGAGGTACAGCATTCACCGACACATCCGCAAATGTCGAGTGGCGTGATCGAACTGTCCGCTAATGAGGGCACGCAAGTGGTTTGCGCTTCGCTTATTGTTGACCTCACAGCAAAGTCAATGCTCTGCGATTTAAAATTGTAACGACAAGTACTTTATCGACTTTTTTAAACGGACGTAAAACGTCCAGGGTGGGACACTTAAATACGAGAGACAAAAATTGTGGATTTTTTTTTAATAGAACATACAAGTAATTTGATTTTTTTTTAAATATTTACTTTTATTACTGATGCTTCTTTATGAAATAAATAATGCTAAATAATGCTTAAATGTCTAATCAATTAGAAATATATTCAATTACACTGACTTCTTTGCGAGATAGTAAAGGGACAGGCCAGGGTAGATAGTTTTTTCAAAGTTAATATGCAGTTAAACATAGTTTATGTTCATTTAGATATTGCAATTCACTGGCAACAAAGTAAACGTTTTTTAATATTATGTATGTTTGTCGTTTCCGCAAATTCTCAACTGATGTATGGTGTTTTGATTAAGCCACTGCTAGAACCTATTAACGTAGAATCATCCATATGTCGTTTTGTAAAAAATTAAATAAAACAAAAAAAAAATAATTTCTGATTTCCGCTAGAAAATGCAAAATATGCAAACATGTTCAAATTTTTTCTCCACACTATCTGTAATATCGTTTGTTTTATATTTTTGTAACTCTCACTCAAACTCAAGCTCAAACTCAATATCAAACCTTAACTTTAACTTCAACTCTGGAGTCAAACTCACACTCTAGCTCTATCCCTGGCTCTAACTCCAACTCTAACTCTAAGTCTTATTCTAATTTAACACTCACTCTATTTAACTCTTACTTTTACCTTTACTCCAACATCAACTTTACCTTTCTTTTTATCCATTTTTTTACTTCAATCCCTATACATGTAGTAAAAGTTCAAGTTGTGCAATAATCAAGTTCGACTGATTAGCTACGAGTGCAAGTAACGAGCTTTAACAAAGTTCATTGACAAGCACGAGTCGACAGATACGCGTGATACAAGTTATGGATGCCAACAGCGAGTATCTGTAAATTTTTGCTGCTGTTGTGTTTGTATCAGAGTGTTAAAAATCAAGTGCTTAGCTTGTTTATATATATTGTTGTTGTTGTTGCAATTTGAATTTTTCTTTAGTGAACTTTTGCACGTTTTCGCTTTCATTCAATAACAACGACAGCGATAACGATAAAATAGGTTGCATAAATTAAATTTTTTGTTGCAAAATAATTTTTTTATTATCTTTTTAATGCGTTTTACAAGATGTAGCAGCGAACGACTTTATATCACATTAAAAAATGTTTTATTGACGTGTGATTTATTTATGTTTGAGTTATGCGCACTTTAAGAGTTTTTTTTACGCAGTTTCTATTAATTAAGTTGAGCCACGTAAATTTAGTTTGATAGTCAGGCAGGTCAAGTGATGAAGAAATCTAAAAGTTTAAAGTGTCAAGCTGCAGTAAAAATAAATTTGTTTTTTAAGAGAAGCAAATTCAAGTAAAAATTACTGTATATCTTCAATTTTACACTTGCAGCTTGCAACACTCTTACATGTACATTTACTGTTGATGTTTACATAATCTTTACTTCCTCCTACATGTTGAATTGTTAGGATTTTCCTCTACGTTTGTGGGTGTGTTTTTTTTTAATGTTGCAATTTTTTTATCTCAAGCATGAATTTCTGCAACTTACCAAAAAGGTAGGAAAACAACAATATAATAATAAGATTGATACACACACAGACGATGAGAAAAATAAAAATTACGCTAACAAGTTATAGCCAGGTGTAAATGATTGAGAAAAGACGAATCAAATGAAGTGTTAGAAACTGGTTAGTGATTAGTTCACTATAAAAAAAATAATTGAATAAATATTCGGTAATTATGCATATATAAATGCATGCTATTATAAGTAATATAATGTTTTATTGACTATTATGTTTTTGGTTAGGTAAAAATGTTATTGATAGCAGTATTTTGAGAAAATTGTAGTAATTTACAATGTATTATTTTAATAATATTTATAATATTTTTCAAATATAAAAATTTTAACTCAAATAAAACCAAACCGAACATTTTTTAAAAACGATGTAAATATTTTCAAATAAAAATATTATTTTGACTCTACCTCTGATATTAACTTAAACTCAAACTCACACTTTAATAGCATGTTCACACAGAGAGTTTAGTTTGAGTTTCCAGTACAAATTTGAGTTCTGTCGCTGAACTCAATGTAAACTCTAGCGTTTCCAGTACATTCTTGCTGCATTGAATTCAACTGAACTAAGTTTGCTTTTAGAGTTTATTAAAACTCAATTTGAGAAATGCCTAAAAGCATGCTAATGTTCTGAAAAAAGCTACGTTCAGATGCAAATTTTAAGACAGTACTGTACATATATAGTATTGAATGATTCTTCTGCGAAATATCAAACTCAACTAAACTCAATTCTGTTGACACATCTCTGTGTGGACACCTTAAATTGAACTCAAACTAAACTCTCTGTGTGAACATGCTATAACTTAAACTCCACCCTAAATTCAAATCACAACTCTTACTCCAACTCTAACTATAACTCTTACTCTAACTCTAACTCTAACTCTAACTCTAACTCTAACTCTAACTCTAACTCTAACTCTAACTCTAACTCTAACTCTAACTCTAACTCTAACTCTAACTCTAACTCTAACTCTAACTCTAACTCTAACTCTAACTCTAACTCTTACTCTAACTCTAACTCTAACTCTAACTCTAACTCTAACTCTAACTCTAACTCTAACTCTAACTCTAACTCTAACTCTAACTCTAACTCTAACTCTAACTCTAACTCTAACTCTTACTCTAACTCTAACTCTAAAACTAACTCTTCACTATCTCTATCTCTATCTCTATCTCTATCTCTACCTCTATCTCTATCTCTATCTCTATCTTTATCTCTATCTCTATCTCTATCTCTATCTCTATCTCTATCTCTATCTCTATCTCTATCTCTATCTCTATCTCTATCTCTATCTCTATCTCTATCTCTATCTCTATCTCTATCTCTATCTCTATCTCTATCTCTATCTCTATCTCTATCTCTATCTCTATCTCTATCTCTATCTCTATCTCTATCTCTATCTCTATCTCTATCTCTATCTCTATCTCTATCTCTATCTCTATCTCTATCTCTATCTCTATCTCTATCTCTATCTCTATCTCTATCTCTATCTCTATCTCTATCTCTATCTCTATCTCTATCTCTATCTCTATCTCTATCTCTATCTCTATCTCTATCTCTATCTCTATCTCTATCTCTATCTCTATCTCTATCTCTATCTCTATCTCTATCTCTATCTCTATCTCTATCTCTATCTCTATCTCTATCTCTATCTCTATCTCTATCTCTATCTCTATCTCTATCTCTATCTCTATCTCTATCTCTATCTCTATCTCTATCTCTATCTCTATCTCTATCTCTATCTCTATCTCTATCTCTATCTCTATCTCTATCTCTATCTCTATCTCTATCTCTATCTCTATCTCTATCTCTATCTCTATCTCTATCTCTATCTCTATCTCTATCTCTATCTCTATCTCTATCTCTATCTCTAACTTGAAATCTAATTCTTATTCTAACTCTAACTCTAGCTCTCCCTCTAACTCAAACTGAAAGTCACGCTCAAACTCTAACTCTAACTCTAACTCTAACTCTAACTCTAACTCTAACTATAACTCTAACTCTAACTCTAACTCTAACTCTAACTCTAACTCTAACTCTAACTCTAACTCTAACTCTAACTCTAACTCTAACTCTAACTCTAACTCTAACTCTAACTCTAACTCTAACTCTAACTCTAACTCTAACTCTAACTCTAACTCTAACTCTAACTCTAACTCTAACTCTAACTCTAACTCTAACTCTAACTCTAACTCTAACTCTAACTCTAACTCTAACTCTAACTCTAACTCTAACTCTAACTCTAACTCTAACTCTAACTCTAACTCTAACTCTAGCTCTAGCTATAACTCTAAATCTAATGCAACACTAATTTGAACTCTTCAGTGTAAATTAAAGCTTTTTCCTTAAATAAATTTGTTCATTGGAAAATCAAAGCAACGGCAAAATTTTTTCAAACTTCCGGAATACGCAGAAGAAAAAAAACAATCATTGCTAGCGGCAACTTGTGAAAAATCAGATGAAAACAACATTAAGTGAAAACACACAAGAAAAATTGATATAAAACAACACTCAAAACACTGAAATGAAGCATAAACAATAATCTGGCAATATCACACTCTGTACAGTAATAAATAAACACATGTTAGTTGGAGGAAAAACAAGTTGCACGAATTTCAAATTCGATTGAAAGAAAAATAATTTGTTTTTTTATCTCTGTTGTTATTGTTGTTTGTGTAGTCGGTAAATGTGATAGCAAATAATTACATACATTAAATCGAAAATTATATGGGTTGGTAGCACTACACAAAAATAGAAAAAGAAAAAAAAAAAAAAAACAAAAACAATGCATATATAAAAACTATAAAAAAATTTACCAGAAATTTACATAAATTATAAACGGCTATGCTCAGACCTGGTAGCAGAAATAATTTTACTTTTACGATCTTATTCAACAAATGCAAAATAGATTACAAATTAAAATTTAAGTAATGGTTGAATAGTGTTATGTTGAAAAGCTAAAAGTGAGTCGAAAGTGAGACCATAAAAAAAAATGCTGTAAATTGGTATGAATAATATACGAAAGTGATGTGAAAAGATGTTTATTTCCGAGATTTGATGGATTTAATTTTTTTTTTTCGTTTTGCAACTACGCGCATAGAGGAAATTATATTTTCACAATGAAAATACTGGTGTCCATAAAATACCAACGTTTTTATGGGAATAAAAAAATTATTTACAGTTTTTGTATTGTAGTTAAAAGTTTAACTTTGTTGAAGAAATAAATTGAAACAAGGAAATAGTAGGTAGTTTTTGAAGAAAATTTAATATTGCAGTTTAGGCTTTGATCCGAATGTTAGAAACCTCAAAAAGGACTTTGATCGAGTTTTTAATGATGCCGATTTCTGTAATCAAAGCCTAAAATAAAATCCGAGGGTAATGATTAAAACGCAAATTTCTAAATGTCACTTTAGCCTCCCGCCTTTGATATTCTAAACAATTCATGTTTATTATATATTTTATTTTTCATTTATTAGATGTTTATCATCCAACGTAAACAATTTTGAACGTAGCAGCTGGAGTTTCCCCCACGTTAACCAGACCAAACACATTTAGGGAAATGCTCTACAAAGCTCATCAATATTCATTACACTGACCTTCATTACATCCATACATTTTTTTGTTCCAAATTTAGTTTATATATATATATATATATATATATATATATATATATATATATATACGAGTATAATTTTAAGTTAAAATATGTTAAGAAAAATGTGAAAATATCAAATTATGAAGGCCAATTCGAGCAAAATTTCTATTAAGAACTTAGTGTATTTTTAGCGTAAACAATTAATTGTTTGAACAATACAATAAAACAAGTTTTAATAACAATAATAGCTAAATACGAAATGTATCAAAAATACATGAATAAACAAGTGAAATAAGAACAAATAAATATTTGCTACCGAATAGAAGAAAACATTTTGAAGGAGATAAGACAAACAACTTTAAAGTAGCTATACAAGTAATCAAAATAAAAAAGTGGCTGAATGAGTGCGTGCGGATTCAGTGAAAAATTAATGACGTCTTATATGCATGCGGCTCGAAAGAAATAATGTTTATTAACAAAAAAATTACAAATTTCGAAATGATTAGTCTTAAAACATATATGAATTATTTTTTTTTTAAATAAAAAAAAAAAAAAAAAAATCAAGAAATTAAAATTTAAACAAAACCTTATTTAAAAAAAAAAAAATGAAAACATAATATATACAATACTATTGGCACAACAAGAATAAGAAATAAAGAAATTTTTAAGAACTACAATATTATACAAGTATGAAAAAAAATGCTCTTTCCTGTTCAACTGGTGCGAGCACGACCCTAGAAAATAAGATGAGAATTATATGTTTACACATATAAAAAAATCTATTTTCAAAACTCTTATTCATGCTTTCTAATTTTTTAAAGGAGGTTTTAGTCAAAAGCAGTTCAAATTAAGGCAAACTTTGGAAGATGTTTCTAAAAAGTTTATTATATATACAAAAAATTCAATTTGCATGTTAATTTTACATTATTAATATAAGTAAAGAAAAATTTTTTGGTTTGTTAACATATATTTTTTATACATAAAGATGGCGCGGAAGTTGATGTCCTTCAAAAGAAGGTGAAAATCAGCCCACATCATAGCGCAACTCTAGATTGTCTAAAAAAAATATAGATTGCATTCGAAAATAGAGCCTTAAATACACATCTTTTATTAAAACGAAATAAAAATATGGAAAATTAAGAAAATTATGAATCGTAGAAAAAAAATTCGTAAAATTTACGTCATTTTTGAACATATTGTTGCGTGTAAAAACTAGACAAGTTTTTCAAAGACGTTAATTTTGGTAAAAAATGTGTATAATAATATTACAAACAGGTTGAAACAAAAAAAAAAATTAAAATCGGTCGATTAGTTTGTTTGCAGTAGTTGTGGGCAGTTTTAAAGAAGTATGTATCGAGAAAAACGCATTTAAAGCTTCAAACTTTCAAAGCATCAAGGCGGTCAAACTCAAAACAACACTGTAACAATTAAATATTATTTTTTCTCTTTAAGGTAGAGTTTATATAGTATACCACCTTGCTCAAAAAGAAAGGTTCATTCACACTGTGAACCAGACTTAACTGTCCGATTCGAAATTTTTTTTTAAGTAGATTGCCACAGTGTCTATGATAAGGCTGCCAAATATCAGCGGCTCTCGTTGACATTTAGTAAAGTGACAATGCTTTGTTTACAACAACTTTTTCGTGTCTTCGATTTTTACGACGGAAGAAAAAAATGAGCAACGAGTTTGTATCAAATTTTGTGTGAAAAATTGTTTCAACTGCGCCGATACGCGTAAAATGTTGGTGAAATGTTACGGTGACTCTGCTCTATCGTATCAGAAGGCAATGTATTTTAAATGGTAGAATTTTTAAGCAATTGTTTTCTTTTTAAATAAATAATGATTAAAAATGAATTGAAAATATAAATATAAATCTTAGTAAATCTTAACCAAAAAAATATTTTTACGGGTTAAATGCTGCGTTTATGTTGCGATATTAAAACCTAAAAAAATATCTTGATTGCTTGACAAAAAAGATTAATAGTAATATTAATACTATAGAGAAAAATCTATTTATAAAAAAATTGAATTTGAAATGAAAGGAACTTTTTAAAAAAGGAAAAGTTTTTAGAGAATAACACAAAAAATTAATTAAAATTATAAGTAGAAAAAAGTATGATCTGTATCAGGCCCATAGCCAGGATTTACCTTAGGGGGGGGGGGGGGGCGGGGGGGGGATGGTGTTTTGATAAAAAATCTATAAGTAGATAACAGTAGAAACCAGGGGAACAGGGGGGCGAACCTTCACATGGCAACGTGTCTTACCGCCTCAACCTGGCGAGGCCAGCATTATCCATGTCGAAATCGTCTCAAGTCGACTCAAACCTCCAAGTGGTGTTCCCTGGGCAACGGCAAACTGGCATCCGTCAGTTTGACGGCTAATTTGAGCGGCGGGTCACTCCATAGACCTTAAACATGGATTGTGTGTAGGGTTTGGGTCCCGCCACATTACTACTGCCCAATGAAAACTAAACCAGCCTCGGATAAGAACCACAATTACGTTGACGACCACCGCAAACGAAAAACGGACAATGATTTACGGATATGCACCTGGAATGTCCGGACCCTTTATAGGGAAGGTGCCATTATCCAACTGGCGGAAGCCCTCAAAACAATAAAATCTGACATCACCGCCATCCAGGAAATGCGATGGAAAGGGCAAGGCAGCTCTAAACAAGCACACTGCGATATCTACTACAGCTGCCATGCGGAGAAGCGCGAATTCGGATGTGGATTCGTCGTTGGCCGGAAACTACGCCACCTTGTTTCCCGGTTCACACCTGTGAACGAAAGATTGGCCACGATCCGCATCAAGGCAAAATTTTTCTACATTAACCTCACGTTAGGCCCCTCTGTTGGTCAGTTCAGTCTTCACGAGACCTCGACGAACAACGGTCTAAGACTGATCGACTTCGCCGCGGCACGAAACATGGTAGTTAGTAGTACCAGATTTAAGCACCTCGACATCCACAAGGTCGCCTGGCTGTCCCCGGATCAAAAAACGCGAAACCAAATTGATCATGTTGTAATCGACGGAAGGCATGCCTCTAGTGTTCTAGATGTGCGTACATTTCGGGGGGTCAACATTGACTCCGACCATTATCTTGTTACAGCCAAGATCCGCATGCGATTATGCAATGTGAAGAAAATACGCACAGGAATGCAACGAAAGCTAGATGTCGCTAAGCTGCAATTACAACGCACTGCCGAAGCCGACTCCGCTCAACTCTCGGTTAAGCTCAACCAACCAACCTCTGGACTCGACGACGCCGGCGGACTTTGGGCGCATATATCCCACTCCATGCGCACTGCCGCTGAAGAAGTCATTGGTTTCCAGCGCCCGCATCTCGGAACCAATGGTATGATCAGGAGTGTCGCATCGCGACTGCAGTAAAAAACGCCGCATATAGAAAAACGAGCCGTGCGAGAAAACTACCGCGAAAAGAGGAAGGAAGAGAGGTGCCTTTTCAGACGCAAGAAAAGAGAGCAGGAAAAGCGTGAGCGTGAGGAAGTAGAGGTATAGCAGGGCAAGAAGGATGCACAAAAATTCTATCAACAGGTTAAGCGTCTAACCCAAGGTTTCGAGCCCGGAGCATCCACTTGGTGAGACGAAAATGGAGATCTGAATACGGATACACAGAGTGTGCTTAGATTGTGGAGACAGCACTTCTCCAATTTACTTACTGGCGACGATTCCACCAATGCCGCCCATGGAGAGCGCAGTTCAGAGCCACCACTCAACGATGACGGAGTGGAAGTACCACCACCTAGCCATGAAGAGGTTCGAGTTGCTATCCAACGACTCAAAAACAAAAAAAGCAGCGGGTGCTGACGGCCTGTCAGCTGAATTGTTTAAGACCGGCGGTGATGAATTGATAAGGCGCATGCATCAGCTCATCAGCAAAATATGGCTAGAAGAAAGCATGCCCGACGATTGGAACCTTAGCGTACTGTGCCCTATACTTAAGAATGGAGACCCAACAATCTGCGCAAGTTATAGAGGTATCAGTCTTATTTCCATTGCATATAAGGTTCTCTCAAGCGTACTGTGTGAAAGATTAAAGCCGATTACAAAAACACTGATTGGACCTTATCAGTGTGGCTTTCGACCTGGTAAGTCCACCATAGACCAGATTTTCACGCTACGATAAATCCTGGAGAAAACCCACGAAAATCAAATTGACACACACCATCTCTTTGTCGATTTTAAAGCCTAAAGGGATTGCCTATACGCAACAATGTCTGAGTTCGGTATACCTGCAAAGTTGATTAGACTTTGCAGAATGATGTTGAGCAACACACGCAGCTCCGTCAAGGTAGGAAATGACCTCTCCGAAACCTTCAATACCGAAAGAGGTTTCAGGCAAGGCGATCCACTGTCTTGCGATCTCTTCAACATCATCATGGAGGGGATCGTACGAAAGGCCGGTGTGCATCGTAATGGCACCATTTTCTACAAAGGCGTCCAGCTCCTTGCGTACGCTGATGATATTGATATTGTCGGCAGAACCAAGAGAGATGTTACCGCTGCTTTCGCCGCTATCGAAAAGGAATCAGCCAAAGTGGGTTTGACGATAAATGAGGGCAAAACAAAGTATATGCTGTCTACAAACAAGGGAGCGAGGCGTTTAGACTCCCACGTTTCACCCGGCAGCTATAACTTTGAAGTAGTCAAGGAGTTCGTTTACCTTGGCACCGCCATTAATACCAAAAACGAAATCAGCCTGGAGATAAAGCGAAGAACAATAATTGCTAATAGTTGCTACTACGGGCTCAGTAAGCAACTAAGTTCCAGAGCCTTCTCTCGATCGACAAAACTAACACTCTACAAGACGCTCGTTCTACCTGTGCTGCTTTATGGCGCTGAGGCATGGGTAGTTTCGCAAACTGACGCAGCCGCTCTGGGGGTATTCGAGAGAAAAGTTCTTCGCAAAATCTTCGGTCCTGTTCGAGTCGGCGATGACTATCGCATCCGAATGAACCACGAGCTGTATGAGCTCTACGATGACCTTGACGTAGTTCGGCGTATAACTGTGCAGCGACTACGCTGGCTGGGTCATGTCCATCGTATGAACGACGAAGATCCAGCGAAAAAGGTGCTCGCGGCGAGGGTCGCTGGTCAACGACGACGAGGGAGACCATGCCTCCGATGGATGGACCAGGCTGAGGAAGCCCTAACCGCAATTGGTGTATCCGATTGGAGAGGGCGCGCGCAAAGCAGAGGCGCCTGGCGAAAGCTGATAAGGTCGGCTGAAACCCGGACACGGGTTGTTACGAACACCTAAGTAAGTAAGTAATATCAAAAAAAATACCACAAAATTGTTTAAAGTAAAAAAAAAATGCAACATCCACACTCACCAACTTGATATAGAGTATTAAAATTTGATTATCTTTCCTTATTGCGCTAAATTTTACGCTTTATTTTTTGTGGTTCTTGCATTTATGATGAGCAGCTTTTGCTGTATGCAGCATATTCGGATCGTGCTGAAGAAGTCAAGAACAAGCGGCAAAGGTTTGCTCCTTAAAATTTTAAAGAACATAACTTAATATTTAGTGCTTAAATTTTCTGCCATACACACAATTTTATTTTCAACCATTGCCTGCTTGTAGGCGCGTAAACATTTAATGCTGTACTCAAAATAAGGTTTTGCGGCATTTTGTGGCAAAGTGGTAGATTGCTTTTTTTTTTTTCTTTTTGCAGTCACATGACACACGTAGTTGACAATTTAATGATGCAACACATGCAGGTAACAAGAAAAGGAAGACATTTTAAAGCGCCCAAAAGTATGCAATATATTTTTGACGTATTTTTAAAGCACTATTAGTGTAGGCTACTTAAACGTAAAAATAAGCAAAAATATAGTTATTTAAATGCATGTTTTCTAGCATTCATATATGACAGCGCCCTGAAGTATGCTACAATATCTAAGAATATTTCAATTCAAGCCAAGAAAGTTTAAGAGCATGTTTTCTGCCTGCCTATACTTTCACATAAATTATTCAATTAACGTTACACAGGTTTAAGAAAATCATTTCAGATTCACTCTAGCTTCCTTAATAAATACAAACCCAGTGAACTTTCAGGCGCACTTGCCATGACCTGACATCAAAGTGAATACGATATAATAAACAGCTAGCTTTGTATCCATTAAAAATTTAATTCAATTGCACTGAAGTTGAAAGACAATTGTTTGCAGCCCGTAGCAAGTCAGGCAAAAGCAGCAAATACTACTAGGTAACATAGCCTAAAAGCATGCTTTGATTTTAATATTTTTTTTTGTCTCCACCACATTCAAACCATGTTGCCGACAATACATTAAATTTTGGTAGCTTGCCAGAAGATAAAAAGGCACATTTTCCCTAAAGTTTTATTCTTAAAATTTCTAAGAAATATTTAAATAGAAGCGCCTTAAAGCATGCACTGCCGTGTGCTCAAAAGTACCTAAAGTGGCTGAAGTAGAAAATTTGACTCGCAGGTAATTTTAAAACATAATTTGAAGATTACTTAAAAATAAAAAAAAAACACAAACAATATATAGTTAGATACATAAATAGCGCCAGAATGAAACTGAATTATTTAAATTATGCCCCAAAAATGATGCAGTAAAAATTTTAAAGTGCTCTTCTGCTTCGTCTGCTTTTATTGCCCTCAAGCAAAATTTGCTTTTATTTTATCGTTTTTTTTTGTTTCATGCAAATAAATGAATTTTATGCAATTTTTGTAGCCAACAGACGGGAAATAAATTCGTTATTAAATGACGCAACACTGTTACATATGTTTTCGTACAGGTACTACGTTGGACATGAAGAAATATTGGAAAATTTTATGAACATATAAAAAAAAAACCCGTGTCGAGGGCTTAAGAACACGCCAAAGTAACTGCTGTAATATGTCAAAATATATTGATTCGTATATTTTTGGGAAACAAATTGGCAGAATGCCTAGAAATAGGCTAATTTTTTATAACTAACTTGCTGCCTTATATCTTTGTATATTTTATTTGAGTAAAAAAATGTGAATAGTTCAATTCACTACAATTGCTAAGTTATATTGAGTTATTGCAGCTTGCTGGCTAACTAAGTTTGTGAAACAAAACATATAGGTTGCAATATTAATTTTATTATTTTTTGAGCATATTTTTGGGAGTAACAGGAGAAAAAGAACAAAATTAATAATAAGTACTTTGGAACAGAATTTAGTGTTTAAGATTCTATGTTGTCTACCTTCAGGCGCATATAGCTTACATTAAAACTTTGAAAAGTAGCTTGAAAAAGTTTTTGTTAGTGTGATTTTTATGTTGCATACTTAAAGGAGCATTTGAGTATTAAAACAAATTTTCTTTGATAATCAAGAGCATTCGACTGCGGAATGAAGAATTCTTACTGTCAAAATCAGATACGTTTTACGAATGTGTTTTTTTATATTTTTAAAAAACTTTATTTGATTTGACTTTATTTAAAGATGAACATATTAAGCCAAAGAATTATAAATAACATATATGAAACATTTGTGTTATTCTTTCATACTTTGTGATGAAGACAAGAAGACAATCTGTTATATTGCATGTATTAAAAGTTGAAAATTTTTTTTCGATTAAAATACGATATTTAGGATTATTTAAGAAAAATATTCTAATTTTTATTTAAGAAAATTATTTAAGATTATTTAAGAAAAAGTAGGTACTTAAATTTTCTTTGATTTTTGTTAGTAGTGAAAAATTAGAGTTTTTCAAGGTTCAAACGGAAATAAAAGGAATGACATTTTAGTGTACCGCTTATGCCGAAACTGTAGCGTAAACGTTTGTGTACAACAAGTGTAAACATTAACACAAACACATTATGATCGTTTAAAATTATCGCAAACATTATAAATTTGTACCATTTGACTGGAAAAACATTCGGCACTATTTTTAATGTTTGCGTATAAATTATCTTTATCGATTAATGTTCGGTAATTCAAACGATAAAGCTATCAAAAAATTATCGATCTAAATATTTTAACGATAATAAACAACGATAAAATTATCGAGAAATTATTGCATAAACCTTTTCTATAATTTCTCGAAAGCTAAAAGGATGAAACTATCACGAAAATATCGTTGGCGTTAATTAAAATGATAAAAATGTTAGCTCTCTGTTTCTTTTTCTCTCAAACACCATCACACATACTAATTTTTATGCTATCGTAGTGTATTGTTTTTGTTTGCGCTCAAGTAGACACATTTTAGCGTTACAGAATAATGCGTGAAGTCATCTGCGATACACAACGTTAATGCAGTCTTCTCTCAAATCGACGCTACAGTACTTTATCATATGCTGCGCTAGCGTTTATTTTCGTTGAGTGTTCTACAGAATGAAAAGCTTTAAATTATAATCTATTTTTTTTTAACAAGAAAATGTAATATAAAGTGATAAAAATATTTATTGGCCTACTGTGGGAGTCGAACTCGTACCCCAACGACTTTAAGTGCTATACTCTTCCCACCGATTCAAATATCTTTGTTACACAGAGTCATTTATTCATATTAAGTATGATCCAAAAAAGCTGTTTGGATCGGTGGGAAGAGTGAAGAACTATGAGTCGATGGGGTACAAGTTCGATTCCCACGGCGCATAATGGGAGGACTTTATACAAGTTTTGGCCATATATGTGAAAGTTTGGATGAAATCTGCCCATAGACACGTCCACCTTCCATACGCATTTTTTTGTAAAAAATAGTAAAAATAAACCAAGAGCTTTAAAATTTGGTATAAGAGCTTTGTACAGTTGAATATTAAATATACATAAGTTTACTTCAAATCCACTCAAAGACACGTCCACCTTCCATACGCATTTTTTTGTAAAAAATAGTAAAAATAAAACTAGAGCTTTAAATTTTGGTATGAGAGCTTTGTATAGTTAAATATTAAATATACATATGTATAAGTTTGGATCAAATTCGCCCACAGAATGTTTTTAAGAAAAGTTGTTATTGTGAAGTAAGCCTTTAGAAAATATGCTTATATACCTAATATATTGGCAACAACTTTTTATTTCTGAATTAGAGCAAAATTTGTCGACAGACACGCCCACCTCTCAAACTAATCTTTCTTTTTATAAAACACTTATTAAGCACTACACCGAGAAAAAGCTTATGTTAAATTGAAAAAAAAACTAGTATAATTTATAAGATGGCTTTGGCAGCTTTCAGCCTCCGAAGTACTTCATCAAAACGCCTAAGTTTTACATGTTGACTTGCCAATTTTTATTTGGGTGATAAATTAAACAAGTATTTGGTAATTCTTTATACACTACTTTTTAAAATTAAATTGAATTTCAAATATATAACTTTTTTCGGGTTTTGGTTTTTTTTATTTTCCTATTTTTTTTGAAGCAGTCGCCGCTTCTCCTTCTGTGATTTGCTTGACTGAAATCAGCAACAACACATTCGAGAGGGCGGTGCTGATAATATATTTCATGATTCAGCAACTTAATCTAATTATAATTTCTATATGTTCTATATTCCTCATTAAATTAGGTATCTTAAAAGTGTTTTCATCAAATCTTATTTTGCTTTCTTTTTATATTGCAACGAAAAAAGGTTGTAGCTACAAATTGAATAGATTACAGTTGGTTAAAAAATTACGTTTAGATAATATATTTAGAATTGTAATCATTCCCTACATTGAATTGCACACGTTATTAAAGTTAATGCTTCAATATTTTATTTATAATTATGACGTCTTTGAATGACGATAGATTACGTTCCAGAGACACTGCGTATAATCTAATACGCATATTTAGCAAACAAAAGATTGGTTTAAATATATGCCACCTCAATGCGCAAAGCTTGGTCAATAAAATTGACGAGTTTAGGTACATTTTTGAGGGTTCTGGTGTAGATGCGATATGTGTGACCGAAACATGGTTTAACGAATGTATGAGGGATTCTTTGTTTAAAGTAAATGGATTCAAAACTTTCCGTGCCGACAGGGCAAGACACGGAGGTGGCGCAGCCATATTTGTGCGGAATGGAATTGGTTGTAAATTAGTTTGCAGATCTGTTCCTGATGACATAATTGAATATGTTTTGGTTACTATTGGCAATGGCAGTAAAAAATTACTTCTTGGTTGCGTATATAGACCCAACCGCACTGTCGACATCGAACCTTTTCTACACACGATTGAAAGTTTGACTCTTAACTTTTCGAACATCGTTATCGCTGGTGACTTCAATTGTAATATTTTAGAAGACAACCATTTAGTATCTCACATGCAAGCATTAGGTTTGCTCTCAGCAAACACAACTATTCCTACACATTATTCTCAAACTGTGAATACACTTCTTGACTTGTTCTTTGTCACTCCCATCTTTTTCAAAGCATGACGCTATATATTTAACGTTTGATTTCCATTTGGGTCCTACATCTCAAACAATTAGCTACCGGGATTTCAAAAATATTAATTATTCAGAACTGGAGAATGCAGTGGTAAATATAGACTGGAGTTTTGTTTATAGGACACCTTCAGTTGATGAGCAAGTTAGCTTCCTTGAAAGCAATATAAATAAACTGTTTGATGAGTACGCCCCATTAAAATGTAAGCAGCTAAAACGACAGCAGCGACCTTGGTTCAATGACAACATAAAAGAACTTATTGTTCTGCGCGATAGGGCATATAAGAGATGGAAGCAATTTAAAACAGAGGAAATTTACAACGAATTTCGAAATAAACGAAAAATGGTAGTAAAGGAAATACATTCGGCAAAATTTCAATATTATAGTCAAAGGTTTGGTAACGCTGCAGGGAGTAAGCAAAAGTTGAGGGAAATTCGTAACATTGGCGTAGGGAAAAGCAAGGCAAGAGGCTCTGAAATTACCGAAGTCGACGATTTAAATAAAAAATTCGTTAATTTCCCCTTGCCAGTGGTCACAACTAACTCGTATCTTGATGCCCCCAGTACAACCACACCCGATGGACCATTTAGTTTTCATTGCATTGATCAAGCCGATGTCCTTGAAAGCATCCTAACGATCAAATCAAATGCTATGGGTCTGGATGGGTTACACCCACTTTTCATCAGATCAACAAGTTTATTTTACGTAACAACTTGTTAACAATTCAGCAGTCAGGATTTAGACCAAAACGCAGCTGCATTACTGCGTTGGTTGACGTTGTCGAAGATATACGATCTGCTCTGGACGACAACTTAGTAACCTTTTTAGTACTTTTGGATCACTCAAAGGCCTTTGACACTGTTGATCACTCAATCTTGCAAACAAAATTAGCCAAATTATACAATTTTGCCACTACTGCTGTTAATCTCCTAGGTTCATACCTTTCCTCTAGATATCAAGCAGTATGTTCAGGTAATTTAGCGTCGGATTTTCTCCCAATCAGTAGAGGTGTGCCGCAAGGCTCAATACTTGGTCCACTGTTGTTTTCGTTATATATTAATGATCTACCCTATGTTTTAAATAATTGTTCTATACACATGTATGCTGACGATGTGCAGTTATATGTAAGCTGTAACCGCAATGTACTTAGTAACTGTGTCAGTATGGTAAATAACATTCTTAATGACATAGACCATTGGGCAACGAGAAATGGGCTGTGTCTAAACCCGAAAAAATCGAAATGTCTTGTCATTTCAAAGCGGCTATTAGATATAACTGATGTACCAAAATTAGATATCGGCAACTGCAACATTGAGTATGTAGACACAGCAAAAAACTTGGGAATTACATTTAATCGCACGTTGTCCTGGAATAACCATATCAGCTCTGTCATTGGAAGGCTCTATAATATGCTGCGTGAATTGTGGGAAACACAATACTTCACTCCGATAAACATCAGAATCCTACTTGCAAAAACATATCTTGTTCCTACTTTGCTTTATGGCTGTGAAATTTTTGCAAATTGCGGCAGCTCTAGCAAGCAAAGACTAAATATCGTATTTAATAACATCGCAATGTACGTTTTCGGATTGCAACGTAGAGATCACGTTTCGCATTACGCCAAAAAATTGTATGGAATGACCTTCGAAAATCTGCTTAGATTTCGCACGTTGGTTTTTTTACACAAAGTCATAAGTACAAGTGAACCTTCTTATCTATTTGAAAAAATCACTTTCGCGCGGTCAAATCGAGTTAAATCAGTAATACCAAAACGCTATTCATGCCTAACCTCAGAGCGGCAATTTTTCGTTTTCTCTACGCGTCTCTGGAACTCACTTCCTACTCAATTAAGACTGATTAATAACGTTGTGCAATTTAAAAATAAGCTTGTGGAGTACCTTTCATCGTTGTAATAAAAAAAATAATGAAAAAAAAAAAAATAATATATAGATTTATATCCCTTTTCTTAAGTAAATTAATATTTAAGTGTTTTCCGTAAATTTTAATTTTTTGTTAATGAAAATATTTCGCATTGTTTTGTTTTTTCTCTTTTTTATGTATTTGCTTATCTTTTTTCTTGTTTAAATTTACTATTTAATGGCTAATGTTTTTATTACATTATTCTTAGTTTTATTTTATAAGCTTAATCTACACTTTATACTCATGAAGCTGGTGCTGTCATATAAGACATAAATCTTGTTGTGCTAGCTAGTCGATATTAATAAATAAATAAATAAATAAATAAAAAACACATAATTTTCTTTTATCAACACCGTGTTTTTTCTTAGAAATTAATGACTTCTCTTGCTTTTCTTGCTGCTTGACGTCTATTCTAACAAGAACATTAAATTAAATTGAATGGAATATCATATATAAAAATTTTACCTTGGCATGACGTTGAGATTCGAACCCACAGCCAACCGCTACCACTGTGAATGAAGTCACTACAATACGCATTGAGCCAAACTCCTTCGTTACGCGCAGTGATTTATTCAATATTAATTACAACTAGCTTCAGTTGCTGCAGCATAATACAATAATCTATTAAAAGATTTTTGTTGTATGGCTATCAACAGAATACTGCGACATAGTGCATCTGTTAATACAGCATCTATTAACATAGCTGCAGTTATGTCAGCAAGTAGCAGCAAGGCTGCTTGGATCAGTGGGTAGAGCGATGGACTGGCACCAAAAGTTCTAGGTTCGATTCCGCACGGCGGGCAAAGACATTTTTGTTTTTTTTTTTTTTTTTTTTTTTTTTTTTAATAAAATGTAATAAAATTTACTGGTGTGAATATTAACGTGTGTTTTTTTATTTAATTTATGTAATTTTTAATACAATTTTTTTTCCTTCTCTTGTGTGCCTAATGATGCAGCTTTGTTTTTTCTTACAGAAAATAGCTCAAAACTATGCTTCAGCCATTCAATCTAGTTGTTTTTTAATTTTGTATTTTTAGATTTTGGAATTAGGTGAATCAAATATTGTTTTTTTGGCAAGGCATCGAAGTATGTGCTTTCAAAGCAATGTATTAAACAACAAATTGCTTAGGTAAATAAGCATCAGTTTATAATTCCCATACAATTCTCTTCACCCAAGCTGACTTAGGTGATTTACCTATTGCTTTTTTTCTCGCTGTAGTTATACAAGTTTAAATTCTATTTTTTTTGAACATGTTTCTTGAGAACATAAGAACAAGCCGTTCGGATTTGGCAATAGAGTGAAAAAGTTAGTTCATAATTTTAAAACTATTTTTTATTGCTCATAAAGCTTAGTTTTGTATTAGCTCTTCAGCTTCTACTGACAGCTTTTTGTATTTTTTTTTTTTTTCATTCGCAAATGGCTGACTAGAGGATCGGAAGATATTAAAAGATGTTGGAAAGTATCTTCATTATTAGCAGTTCTTGAACAGTATCTGCTATTGTGTTGACGTGCGTTTTTAAAATATTTTGTTGGATGCATCTTGTGCTTCTACAGACAAGCGTCCAACTGAAATGCCTAACATCTTTATAATTTCGCTCCCATGAATAAGCACTTTGTGCACAGTTGAAGGCATACTGTACCATCTGTAACACTGCACATACAGTTCAGCTGTTTCTCGCTAGTAAGTTTCAATTTTTTCACATGAACTTTAACTCGCTGTAACTGTAATAAATAAAATAAATTCACCTTAAAATATGCCTGCATAAGATTTTAAAAGTATGCGCATAAACTTTTAGGTTGTAGTGTATGTGAATAATATAAACAAATAAATCATTTATGCACTTTACAGCCAGTCGCACTGTCTATAGAAATCCACTACAAGTAACACAAAATTTTAGCTTTAGCTTTTTTTTTCTTTTAGCTTTGGCCCAGCCGAAGAACATTCCTTACTAGTTAAATAACTATTTTAATAGCATATATACTGAATATTTTCAGCATTTCATACATGCATACATATTATTTATATACAGTTGGACTCCTCTATAACGAAGTAGTTGGGACCGGTTAAGCACTTTGTTATAGAGGAGTCTTCGTTATAGGGGACCTAATTTTTTTTTTTATATGTCTTCACGTCAGTCTACACAAAATAAGGTTGCTGCAAACCTTAAAAAATGTTACGATGATTCCCTAAATATTTCGACTTTACCAATAGCCAGTCGTGAGCTGAAATAGTTTGAAACAAGCTCTAAAAATAGGGTGGTAGTTAAAAAATCTAAACATTCAGAAATAATAGCAATTAGAGCTTTAGCTCAAGCACGTGTTGCGAACTACACGTGTTCACGAAAGTTCGAACTCCGTGTAGTTCACTTTTTGAAACACGAACCTGAACTACATGTGTATTTTATACACGTACTACACGTGTAGTTCGTATTCACGTGATTTTTGCATTCACGTGAATAGTATTCACGTGTCTTAGGCATGAGCCGAACTTTCAAAAGTTCTTTTGTGTTTCTGGAAACAAAATATGACTATGTTATTTAGAAAACTTCCTGCTGCATCTCTATGATTTTTATGGATCCTAAGTACAGAATTTGGCCAGTTTCTGGGTTCCTAGGACAGGAATGAAGGTTTTTGTGGACAAGGGATTCAACTGGGATTGGGACAGTTTCTGGGTGCGTCACTTGGACTTTTTTGGGTTCTGTGGGTTTCTAGTACAGAAATTAAGGTTACTATGGACAAGGAATTCAGCTGGGATTTGGCCAGTTCCTGGGTGCGTCATTTGAACTTTTTAGGGTTTTGTGGGTTCCTAGGACAGGAATGAAGGTTTCTGTGGACAAGGGATTCAACTGGGAGTTATTCTAAATGAAAACAACTGTTTGTGTGTTTGAAAACAGGTCTTTACAGAGAGGAATTTGCTATAGAGGAGTTCGCTATAGAGAAGTCCAAATATGGGCATTTTCGCCGAAAAGTACCCGTGACACGAAAATTAAATGTTATTAAAAACTTATTATTTAATGATATTATCTTAGAGAAACATTTTTATTTTATTGATTTAAGCAATTTAAATATAAATTCATTTACCATGATGATCAAATCGTCTGCACTGTTTCACAAATGTAATTTTTCATTTTAGTTAATGCTTTGTAAATGTTTCGTAAGCGTTTTTGATTTAGTAAAAATGGAAGGCATTGGCTAAAAATAATGAGAAATGGTTGAGGCAAGGAGAGGCAGAATATGTTAAATTTGTTTTTTAATAACTAAATCACAATTACCTAATTACTTAATTACCCAAATAAATTACAATGGAAAAAAATGTCACGTAACGCCATGTCACGTAACGTTTCATACTAAGCCCAATAAAAAAAGAACGAGAAAAAATTTTTAAATTTGATTACTTTGAAAATAAACTTATACTATTTCAAATACTTCTAAAAAAAGTTTTATACAAAAACTCTTGCCAATTTACAGAATTTTACTAATTTTGTGATCCAAGTCAAAAACCACTTCTATTTTTTGTCACGTAACGTGTCATTTGTGGTGGCTTCTATCTAAGAGCCGAACTTTTGACAATTCTTACGTTTTACACTTTGTATAGTGTGTTTAGTAAGCTATTGGAAAATCAAAATAGGGAACTTGTAAGTTAAATTGTTTATTCTTTTTTCGCTTATTAAAGTCGTACGATCGTCACGTGCGTCACCACGGAAATGCCCATATAGGAAAAAATAAAAAATCGCAGTGTCTTCAAAAAACTTCGTTAAAAAGGATCCTTCGCTATAAGGGAGTTTGTTATAAAAGAGTCCGACTGTATATTCATATAATCTGAGGTCTACATATCATAAAACCAAGACTTAACAGAAAAGCAATAATGTGTAAGTAAACTTATTGCACCTACTATTTTCTTAAAAAATTTGTACTTTTCCCCCTTACTTAATTGTGATGATTTACATCACTTTTTATAACTTTTAATGTAATTTTCAGTATTAAGGTACACTGAAAATAATAAATTAATTTGTTTTTAAATGATATTCCACGAGAAAAAAACACATGAAACCCCTTTTCGGACAAGCTTCGGCAGCAAGAACCATATTATACTAAAAATATATATATTTCTGCATACTATTTTGAAAAATTTGTGGAGATGTTTTTTTTTTACCTGTTAAAGTTTCCAAAGTTTTTAACAGGCTTATTTTTAAAAATTCACAAAAAATATATATTTCTTTTAATAACAATAAAAAGTTAACAGTTTAGGAAACATTAAATATCATATTTTTATTATTTCTTCATTTCAATTGTAATCTCTTAAAAACAAAAAAGTGGAACACTTACAACTACGGTAGTTAAAACAAGCGATAGATGGAAAAAATTTAAAAGTTCGAGCTATATTCTAACCAAACTCTGAAAGATTTCTTAGTGATTTTTTTGGTTTTTGTTATCTGATGTAAGAAGCGTCGATTAGTAAAAGAATTTTTATTCATTTTTACCAACGACTTATTTGTTTTCGTTTCCAAAACGAAAACACTTTGATTTAAAATGTTGTCATATAATAAATTTGTCATGAAACGAGCTTATTTCTATGTTAAGGACGATTTTGTACAGATCCTTAGATAATCATGTGCTTTCTGCTTACTTAAAAAATATATTTTCTAAAAGAACACAATAAGTTCATTGTGACGAATTGAGAAAATTGAGTGCATAACGAGTGTCGCACAAGATGTAAACTGTCAGACGAAGGTTCATTGATATTTGCAGAAAAAAAAAAAACTCAGAACAAAAAAAAAAAATTGTAACTGTCTACAAGAAAACCCTTTTCACAACTTATTGTTTTGCTGTTTTGCCTTCTCTATTGCGTTACTTTACTTTATCTTGTCGAACTAATAATTATGTCATGTTTTCATGTTGCTGCCTAAGTTTGCGAATTTTTTGAGCAAAATCTAGTAAATTGCAAAAATGTCTCATTTCATGGCGTTAATCCTTTTCCGCTTCATTAGAGAAAATTGCAATATTTACCATGAATAATTTTTTTAATTTGTAATTTTCCCAGCCTTGGCTTGAATTACCTTTGCTTGTGTCTAAGTTATGAATTATTAATTTTTGTGAAAAATGCATTAGCTGGAGGCTGGCAACTTGGTTACACTTAAAAGAGGGTTGAGCTGTATGAAAGAAAAAAAATTTTTTTTTTCCAAAAAAACATGGGAAAGTTGCTAAAATTAGCAGAAATATTTATGATTTTAAACTGCTTTTTTTAAATTTAAATTCTAACCGAATTAAAACTAGTTCAACTGTAAACATCTGCAGCTAATCTATAGAAATGCTGTCAATAACTTTGTAGCTAGCAAAATAAACAACAAAGCAAATCTTATTAAGCCAACTTAACAGAACAACAACAAACAATAAAACCTCAAAATTTGCTACTTCGCTATATTATCTAGATCAAAAAAAGTAGCTCAGTGCTTATCGCACATCTTGGCATATTTATTTAAAATTAACTCTCATGTATTTATGCAACACAAGATTTTTGTTGCAATTATTTTTTGCCAAAATAATCCAAATAAGCTGAAGAATATGAATCAGCAGCCGCAGCAAGTATCTTTTTGCATCTGCTACAAAACACAAAAATTTGTTGATTATCCTCAAAATCTGCATACAATGAATAAAAGAAGAATGAATAATATATAAACAGCGCAGGTAGCGCGGCTGCCATGGATACAATTTGGCAAAAACAACACTAAAGAACATAGTCCTTGCATAATCCTGGCAAATTTTCTTTAAGGCAAAATAAAAAAAAAAAAAAGATAAAAATAATGAAAAAGAAAGCACACACCAACAACGCTCGACTACAAATTGAATCGAACATCTCTCATTGTGTTGATTGGCAAAATATTTGCATATTTTGCGGGGCTATTATGTTTTTTCAAGTATATTTATTTGAAGTTCTTATATTAACATTAGATTTTCCAAAATAATTCTATATATTTTTATTGCATTTTTCTTTTCTTTTCACACTCTATGTACAGATTGGTTCAAAAGTTTTCATACAGCACATAATAGTCTATAAAATTGAAACGCATCGAAATTTTATCAAAATTTGTTGATATTATTAACTTCAATAATTTAATATTTTCTGCACCTAAAGCTTTCAAACAAAACTTTTACATTTTCGTCGGTGATCAATTCACCACTGCTGCTTAACTCTAGAAACCGATTGTTCTTCTCTATTTTTTTCTTGTTATTGGTGGCTATGCTAAACACAGACCCTTCTATTCAAGCCCAAATATTTTGTATTTGGCTTACGTAAGCGTGCTATCTCTAAAGACAGCTTTTTATATATCTCAAGCTGTTTTTGTTCTGACCATTGATGTTTCAGATCATTGAATGAGCATATTCCAGCATTTATTTATAGTCCTTGTTCCTACACTAACAGTATCCTTTGTCATGTAACATATTTTTATATTACCTGTTATCACTGTTGGCTAACTACTTTGTGGCTAATCTGCCGTGGTCTCCTTGAAACCTTAAACCTCCTGCTTATCTCGGCGTTAAGGGTCCTATAGACAAGCAACTAATTGCAAAACTGGTTGATAAACTGGTTGCTGGTTGTTGAAAACAAGTCGTGTATAGATGAGTTGAGGTGTTATTTTCAATTTTTCAACCAGTTTATCAATCAGTTGGTAAAAATTACGAAGTTTTGATTTTTTACGATTTCACATCATCCATTTCTTCAACTAGTGATGTGTTTGCAGCAAAATCAGCAACCAAGCGCCAGATTAATAGTAAAAACTATTATTTACATTCATTTTCAATATACTACGCGCGATGTTTTCAAGAAGAAAAAGTTTTAGTACTGCAATTGGAAAACTGGTCTATTCGTCTGTAGATAAATCCATCAATCAGTTTTTCAATCAGTTTCAGCGATTAGTTGCTCGTCTATAGGGGCCTTTAGTACGCGTTTATAATGCTGGCTGGTTGCTGCGCCGAGCCGAACCGAGAAGAAAAGCTGGAAAACACTGCACATATAAACATATGAAATAAGTTCAAAGTGTGTATAGTGCCAGCCGAGCAAGCAGCTTAAAGCGACCGGTTGACACTATACGTAGATTGAGTTTATTTTATTTTTAAAGACGTGTCTTTAATACGTTAATTTTTGTAATAAAAATATTCAGCCCAATTATAAAACATAACCTCCCGGGAGTTGTAAAAGGGAGTATCTATTTTTAAGACAAAGTTTAAAAACTTTTTAGAAATTTTGAATGCAAATTTGTTCATCAGCCGTTAAAATTCATAAGTTTAAGATAGATAAGTTTAAGAGCCGAACCGAGAAAAAAAGCTGAAAAACACTGCACATTTTTTATTATATTATAATATTATAAGCCCAATAATAATTGGGCTGATTGTATCAGATTTCAAAAATACTTAAACACAAGCGTGAGTGAACTTGTCAAATTCGGTTATGCGAAATACCGGGGTTTTTATTTATTTTTAAAAAGTATTTTATTTAAAAAAATATATTTTTTACTACATGATTTCTTCGTAATACTAAAATCTCTGAGGGACCAAGAAATAAATACGCGTGCCAGATTACTCGAAAGCTAATCGGCCGATTGACATGAAACTTTTTTGTGCGCCTTAAGCAACTTATATTTCAGGGATTGACATCGAGTTTTTTTAAGGTTTATAAAATCGTATGCAACTACTTTTTTTTTAACTTACTTATAAGTATTAATACTTAATTGATACTAGTATTAATACTTAATTATAAGTATTTTTTTTTAATTTTGACTTCCACACGACACCATTTTTTAATAAATCAAACATTTTTAAACAATTCCATGTCAATCCCTTCTCTTAGGTGTATAATAAACTCAGTTTTTTTTTCAGATTCTCAAAATTCGCTCTATCGAGCCAGGAAAGAGAGAGGAAAGAGAGATTGGTGCTTTCGGGATTTTATTATTACGAAGAAATTAGGCCCTAAAAAGAAAATGCTTTTTTCAAAAATTAAATAGGGTTAGGTGGGGTAATGTGTACCATGGGGTGATGTGTAACACGGCGATTTTTCGTAGAAAATGTTGACATATTAGTGAATGAACAACTGTGATATGTTTCTTTTGACATTATCTAGTTTTTCATAAGTGTTGGAATTAGGCAGACGTACATACATTTCATTAGAGATCTTAAAAAGCGTGAAAAATTATTGTAAACGGTTTTTTTTTTTAAATTTACAAAATAAATTTTCGGATATAATTTTCTTTAGATTTTAAAAGTGAGTAGAAATGAGTAAATATAACAAAAGGTTTTGCATTTTTTCACATTGTGGTAATATATCATCAATGAGATAAAAGTGACTTACATTGGGGTGACGAGTAACACTCACAGTGGGGTGATGTGTAACACATCGAACACATTATAAAAGCCATTAATGAGGCAACAACGTCAAACTCTGAAAAGCAATCACACCGACGGCATTAAAAGAGTTCGGTCCAGTTCAAAATCCAATCGTGGTAGGAAGTCAATGTGTCAAGCTGTGTTCTAACAACGCCAAGAAAACGTTTACAGTTACAAAACAAAAAAAAAAAAAAATATATAGAAAAGAAAATCACACAAGCAGCAAAGAAAGCTGTAGGTGCTCGGCCGCAAATTTGTTGCGATTTTTTGCTAAAATATTTAAATCACAAAAATTTGCTTGAATGTAACAAATGCACGCGTCTTTTTTGTGAGGCATTGTATTTGTGAGAATTGTCACTCTGATACGAATATTTCCAACTAATAACACTAGTCTACAAATTCAGGAACATTTTTTTATCCAGGGACCTAAAATACTTTTCTAGAAGAGCGTTTGACGCTGAATTTACGTCTACACTCAGTTTTCCCCTAATAGGTCGAATTTCTAAGACCCAGGGAGATTTGGATTTTTTTAGACTTTGATCCATTTTTTTAACTCTAGAAGCTTTAATGTTTCATATGAAGCAATAACTTGTATGTCATCTAACCGATAATTAAATTAGCTTTCCAATACTGTATTAACCATTTGTATATGCTGTTTTTTCTCTGAGGTATTTAAGTGTGTGTGTGTGTGTGTGTATTGAGAATCAGTCAGATTTACGAAATATTGTTATTATTTCATAAACTTTTTATTATAATGCTTTTACTAAACATAAAAACTCAAAATAAACATATAAAAATTAAAGTTTGTAATCTTTAACCCATTATTTTGCTGTTACACATGACCCCACCAATTTGAAAAAGAACAAAAAAGGTATTTTTTCAAAGCAACAGCCATGAAAACACTGACTTCGAATTGGTTCTTCTGCAAGGGATAGGGTTTTAAACAGATCAAAAATTAAACATCTTAACACTCTTATTGAAGCAATTAAAAACGTGTTACAAATCAACCCACTTCAGCCTACTTTAAAAACAATGAAATATTCTTAAATCAATTTTTGAAATCTCATAAATCACGCCCACATTTTTCACAAAACTGGATATAAGTGCCCTAAGATAGAGAATTTTTAATTTTATACCATTGATGCATAAGCAATTTCGACGAATTTTAGAAATTTATATGATTTCTTGGATTACATTAATGTGACCGTCTCAGAAGTCTCAACAATGCAGATGTTGAAAGTATTGAGACATCTTATTGAAAGGATTACGTAATAAAATTCGGACAATGCCCAATACAAAAATGGTTTTAAGGGTCTCCGGGAGTTTTTTTTTTTTAAAGAAGACACTTTTTCATCTTAAAAAAAGGTTTAATCGTTCGATTTTTTTTTTTTTTTTGGATACATATTTTTTGATTTATAACCTAAAACGTCCTTAATTTTGCGCACAAAAAATTAAAATTTTCTTTCTGCGCCCGCCATTTTGTCAAAAGTTAATACTTTTCAAAAATCAACGATAAGGCTTGGATTGGGATGAATCTTGAATATTTTTACTTTTAATAATGTGAAAAAATTAAGGTCTAAAATAAAATACAGTTTCAAAAAAAAAAAATTTTTTTTAAAAAGATGTCTTTTTTTTAAATACTCCTGGAGGCATTGTCAAATTAACTAGGAATCGAGTATATTGTAAAAGATATTGAAAGTATTGAATATTTTATTTATTTATTTTATTTATTTTGTCATTTTATTTATAAATAAAAATTACAAGCTTTTGTTGAAATTAAGCTTTTTGTTGAATTATACAAGTATTTTTTAAGCTTCATACGAATGTTCTAACTAGGCTGGCTTATAAAAAAAAACTTATGTTTTTTCATTCAGTGTAACAGAGAAACAGAGGAAGACATCAAGATTGGTATAATGAAATTGAAAATGTTAAAAAAACGAACATTGAAAACATTTCAATTCAAGTAATGTTTTCAAGAGTTCAAGTCAAAACCGCTTCAAGTGAGTTTTAATAAATCTCTAGAGTCAGGCATTTCATATCTAATTGGAAGATTTCCTCCATTACACACATAAAATCTGAAAAAGAACCATATAAATTATAGACTTACTTTCCCAACCGTTTTTAAACTCCTTAGTTTAAGTTTTTATTTTCCTTTGTAAAAAGCGCTATATTTATCAATTTTTTCCTTATCGATCAACATTGGTTTCAGTTTTTGTATTTAAGGTTAAATGTAATTTATACCTTCTTTTCTAAAGCTTTTGGCAATGTTTAACATTCAATTCTTCAAAAGAAAAAACTAGCCAGAAAAGTGTTTCAGTCAGTATTAAAAGCTGAAAGCACTTTTACCTTAGCAATAGAACTTGTTTCATTAAAATGGAAGGTGCTAAATGTTACAGAAATGTAATAAATTTTAAGTTAAGCAAAAAAAAGTTAAATTTTTCTGAATTTTTCTGATATATGTACCTAGAGGCCTTAAGAAGAATTTTGATATTGCTTAATTATAACTTTTGGACAAAAGGGCCTTACGTAATTTTTTTATAAGTCCCTTTAAAAGACAGTTTTTTCCTCATGTGCAAATTGAATATTGAAATAAGTTTTATTTATTTTTATACATATACTAGCAGGACACAGTGGTCCACGGCTTTGCCACTTCATATAAAAAAAGCCTTGCGTTTAAAAATAAACAAATTTTGATCGCTCAACAATAACTCACTCTCACTGTTGTTTGACAGTTTCCATTGAAAGCAACAACAAAAACTTCTGAACGCCGTTCAAGCGATCACTGTGTGACCTCAGCTCTTAAGGCAATGCATGTCAAACGAAATAAAAAAATTGTTTCTTTTGTTTTGTTTTGCAGCTCAGCAGTGCATTTATATGTATTTTACCTTTCGTCTTGCGTGAGGCTCATTTGTTTTTTTATGTTGTGCTGTGCTATCTGAGCAGGAAAAGAGAAGAGTAGAGAGCAACATGGAGTTTATTGAAACTCTCGCAACACAAACGCGTGAAAGAAAATGATCAAGCAATTCATGGCATCGGGGATGATTTCTTAAAAAAACTCAACACTATAATTAAACATACTTATTGTTAAAATTTCGAAATAAAAGTAGCCTCACACTGTGCTGTAGCAAAAATGTTTGTAGCAAAAATGTCGACGTCAATTTTATATACTAGTATACGAGGGCCGTTCGGAAAGTTCTTAGCCTGACACAGATATGACGGCATAAACAGCAAAAAGTTAAGTCTGTAGGAAACTTTAATCCATCGTATGAACACATGTAAAATTTCAATTGGATCTGGCAACTCATTCGTATAAGAACAGCTGTTCAAAAACGGTACTTCAGTGATTTGTGTTGCAATGGAAAAATTTGAAATTCGTTGTGTAATTAAATATTTACATAAAAAAGGTTTATCGGGACAAGAAATTCATAATGATATGGTGAATGTATTAGGTGAGAATGCTCCTTCATAAGCAACAGTAAAAAACTGGACAGCTGAATTTAAACGTGGTCGTTCAAGCATTGAAGATGAGCCTCGAAGTGGTCGTCCAAAAACTGCAACTTCAGCAGAAATCATAGCAAAAGTACATGATATAGTACTAGACGATCGACGAGTGAAAGTGCGGGAAATAAGTGATGCCATAGGCATCTCAAATGATCGAATTCATTTGATTTTGCATGAAGAATTAAAAATGAAAAAATTATCTGCAAGATGGGTGCCGCATTTGCTTACGGTTGATCAAAAACGCATTCGCATGAAAATTTCTCAAGACTGTTTGGATAGATTTTTGCGAAATAAAATGGATTTTAAACGTCGTTTCATAACTGTTGATGAAACATGGATTCATCACTATACACCAGAGACGAAAGAGCAATCAAAACAGTGGATTGAAGCTAAAGGAAGTGTACCAAAGAAGGCAAAATCAATTCAATCGGCTGGAAAAGTTTTGGCAACGGTTTTTTGGGATTATAAAGGAATTTTATTGATCGACTATCTTCAAAAAGGTAAAACAATTACATCAGAATATTATTGTAACCTTTTGGACCAATTGGATGTGAAAATTCGAGAAAAACGACCTGGTTTGCAACGCAAAAAAGTAATTTTTCATCAAGACAACGCACCAGCACACAAGAGTGTTAAAACAATGGCAAAATGCAACGAATTGAAGTACGAATTGCTTGACCATCCACCTTATTCTCCTGATTTAGCTCCCTCTGACTTTTACCTGTTCCCAAATCTAAAAAAATTTCTTGCTGGCAAGCGTTTTACCACAAATGAAGATGCAATTGCAGCTGTAAACGATTATTTTGCAGAGCTTCAGGAAAATTATTTTAATCAGGGGATAGAATTGCTAGAAAAGCGTTGGACTAAGTGTGTTGAAGTTTCAGGAGATTATATTGAAAAATAAAGATAATTTTAAAAATCTAACTCTTGTTTTTCATTGTTAGGCTAAGAACTTTCCGAACGGCCCTCGTAGATATATATAATTTTGTAATGCTTTTGATGGTGTGATTTATAACACTAAGCTGAAAAAATAGTTCACAAAAATTTTAACAACGGAATAAAATTTCGATAAGAAGTTCTGAAGAAATATTAAAAAAGTCAAAGATTTCCAAAAGAACAAAAACATGGACATTGAATTGTAAGAATTAAAGATAACTAAGAATTAAGGAAAATTAAGAATTATTAATAAAAAAAAAAGACACAGTTTCGATAGTATCGTAAGTGTGGACGTAGAATTTTTGTTTGAATGTTTATTGATGAATTTGTTGTTCTTGTTCATTTTAATGTTGGTTCAAAATAAATGTAATGCAATCTTTTGTTTAATAAATTGAAATAAATATTTTGGAATAATATGCATTTATTATTTTCCCTGAAGTAAAGAACTTATATATATTTTAAATTTAGTTGAAATTTAAATTTTAACAAGCAAAATATATTTTCAATATATAATTCGAATTTATTATATTGTCAAAATAAATGAAGTTTTTAACAGCATTACTATCATGCCAGCCTCTAGTCTCCATATATGTAAACCAGCATAGTAGTAATATAATTTTTTATATTATTTATGTATTTTTTATTGTATTAATATATGTATGCATGTAAAACGAAAGAAATATATGTATGCAAATATTTCATACATATGTATTAATAACAACACAAGCAGATACGACGATTCTTGATTTATATAATGGTTTATATGTAGTAGCGCTGCGTTTTTAAATACCAAATATAAGTTAATATAATGACCTATGCATCGCTTCTTCATATTGGAACGTCTTATTTTCTCAGGCATCAGGCGGACATTAGGGATGGGTAGTTCCGGACATATATAGTTCATGGAACTATGTTCACTCCCGGACATAGTTCCAATCGTTCCATATGTACGATATAAGCATGTCCAAACAGTTCCGATTGAAATGAAATTTTTTCTAATGAGCAACATAAGCCGACATCTCTTTCGCACTTACCGCACACATATTACTGCTTAGACGAATTGTTGGAGTGATGGCAAGCAAAACGATAATGCTTGTGAGAGAGAATGAATGAAATAATAGACTATATGATATATCGTCATTCTTGTTGTATGCATTGTTCTGTTTGTTTTTGCTTGTAACATAAGAAAGAGAACAATCATGAAATGATATTTAGAATGCTTTTGTTACATTTCCTCTAATACAGAGAACTGTCGGAACTGATAGTTCCGTGGACATGCTTATTATGTTATAAAGTAAGCATGTCCGCGGAACTGTTTTATTTTATAACATAATAAGAATGTCCGCGGAACCATTAGATAATTTTTATATATTTTCTTATGCTACAATTTTGTTACTTTATATTTGAACTATATGCATTTTTTTAGCAAATTTTGAAGTTTCTTTTTTAAATAATTTATGAATATTTTCCTTTATTTTTTTAATTTTGAAATGAAAACACTGAAAAAAACAAAAAATTGTGTTCAATTTGGTTAGTCAGAGCGTTGTGTTAAAATTATACTTAGAGTATTACAAATTTCCTCTACAGTTCATCATACAACCAGCTCAAACAGATAAATAAAGGAACTAGATAGTTCTGCGGACATGTTTCCATTTATTAGTTCCGCTCTATAAAAGAGACGTTCAACAAACAAGCAGCTCAAGCAGATCAAATAAACAAAGGAACTAGATAGTTCCGCGGACATGTTTAAATGAACTAGTTCCGTTCTCTAAAGGAAACGTTCCATGTCCGTTCCGTCTCCGGAACTGTTAAGCACAACCCTAGCGGACATAGCGACGCTACCCAACTGATTGGAGTCTGCCAGCAAGCTATATCCTTGCTTCTTATAGCTTCTTGCTATATAAATGAAAGCTTCTTATCGGCGCAAGCATTTATATACGAATGCATTGCTTGTAAAGCTCTGAGAAATTCATAAAACGATTCTATTCAACAAACAACACGATGTTGTATTCGAGATTTCGGCGCGAACAAGAGATATGAAAGCAACATGCATAGGAACGTCAGCAGCAACTGAATCGTCAATGCTTTTTTTCTCATACAAAAATGTGAATTTTTCTTCTTTACTTTTGCTATCTTTTGTGGCTTTATTAACAAAGTGAAAACATCCAAAGGTAGCTATGTACCTTATGTACAAAATAACTGATATTTTGGCATAAATTTAATCTTTGTACGATGAATATTGAAGGCAGTATAAGGCCCCAAAGTGTCCCCCAAAAAACGTTGCATGGCCTTGAAAAAATTTGTGAAAATACCCTCATACAAACCGCGCTGTAAGACATAATTCCACGTCAAAAGGACTTGCATTAAGTATTGAAAATTTTTATATATTAATCCAATGCTGATTAATATAGGGTAAGTCACTTGAGAGAAAAGCTCTATTTTTTCGCCTTTGCTCGAACTGTCAAAGTAGCTGTTAGCTAAAAATTGTACAGATTCAGTTTTTTTTTTCTTGATTTCCTCTCATCCATTCTGACAGTTCGACCGAGCTTCTCACAAGTATATTTAAAAAACTTGTATAATTCCACCGATTTTGTTATCAAAATGTTTACTATGACACTCTCTTTGGCCTCTTACTGTATCACTCTTTTAAGCCGGCCAAGTGATCAATTTTTTTTTTTATTTATGACTACATAAATTGCGCATTACAATTAGTAACGACAAGCATATACAATTTTTTAATAAACTGTAAACTAACAACTAAAAAACACGCACTTAACAATACACAATAAAGTAGCAAAAAAAAAAAAAAGCATTTGCTATGATAACAAAAAAGTTGGCAAAAATTAAGAAAACTGTAACAAATTAAATGCATCAAAAAAAAAAGCAAAACGAACTTAAATCCTAAAACAACCCTTAAAATGAGAAAAATAGATAAAAAATAACAAAATTATAAGCGAAATAGATTCTGTTTGAAAAACTAAAAATGATTTATTAAGATTTGCACATTTCTTAGAAGCACCGATGGCGTTAAACTTTGACCCTGTATAGTATTTTCATGTCATGATGCCTTAGTTTTACAGCTTGTTTAACGTAAAACAACCCTCTCATAAATTTGCGCATTACTTCAGTGCAGTTGGGCTGAATTTGGTAGAAAACATTAGATTTTTAACAAAAATCGAGTTACTTTTGGTGTATATAAGGAGTACTTAAAAAACTTCAGAGTATCTACGACGTTACATACAAAACTGAAACTGTTTAATGTAACTAAATAAATTACAAAAGAAACAAACGAATCTCTTACTACGAAGGATCAATGAGCGAACATGAAACAGTTTTAGATTTATTTAAAAATCAATCAATGTCCTAACGGGGCTTAAAATTATCCTTACATTCAATGTCTTTTTTTTTTTTTTTGTTCTAAACGAGCGTAATGCGATCGTTTTGAACTCAAGCATGATCGAAAGATATCAGTCAAATTTCTAAAGCAGATAAAGAATCAGGAGACAGGCAGGCTATAATGCCTAGACGAGACATATGTAAGTAGTTGCTATTGAGTTTGAAAGAATATAAACTAAACTGATCGATTTCTGTCGATCACTATCTCGATGTCATTTAATCGTGGTTGCCCTCTTGATGTTTGCTCTTGCCTTGCTTTGGGGGATGTCCTTGAAGTTGGCATGTCCGTGGTTTTGGGTGAGGGTAACTTTTTAAGAATTTACCAAACACGAAGAATACATAGAGAATAAATATTTTTTTAAGAATTTAATTAAATGAGAAAGATTAAGGAGACTTAAAGTAGGTGTTGATCATGTGGCGAAGAACAACGATTTGCTAATGTCATTTATTGTACTCACGATGTAGCCACATTGTTGCAATTAATTAATGTAAAACCTTAAACATGCAGCGTTTTAGCTTACCTGAAAAGAGAAGAGAAAATTAAGAATTAGTTGGAAAATTAATTGCAGGGATAAGGATGTAAGAAATGTGAAAAAATATATATAAAAAAAATGTGTGGTAAGGAATAAGGTTATAATCTTGGTTGCGGATATAGGCTAAAAAAACAAAAATATTAACCCTTAGCTGCCACATAGAGTAGACCTTACCATCCCATTTATTCTCCCTACTCACCTCCTCTTTCGCCTTGAACCCCTCAATCAGCCTCCTTTCAAATTCAATTCAATTTTTCAACGATAATAAAAAAAAAAACTAAATGGCCATTTCAGCCCTTGAATGGACTTTGACCGAGCTTCTTATGATCAATTGTGTTGTGTGTGTTGTGAAATGTTTGAACACAAGTGATCGAGAACTGAACCTACAAGTCTTATGCCGACTCCGAACGGCTTATGTTCTCAAGAAGCTTTTTATGGCAGTTTTATTCTCTGAGGCTTGCTATTGTCTGCAGAGACGTGACGACCGAACAGAGAAATTAATTCAATTGTAAAACCTTTCTGTGTCAAGCGCAAGGTTCATTAATATAGGTTAAGTCACTTGAGAGAAAAGCACTCTTTTTTCGCCTTGACAGCACTCGAACTGTCAAAGTAGCTGTTAGCTAAAAATTGTACAGATTCAGATTTTTTTTTTTTTTATTTCCTTTCATCCATTCTGACAGTTCGACCGAGATTCTCTCAAGTGACTTAACCTATATTAATCAACCTTGGTCAGGCGGGACTCGAACCAGAGTTCTCTGGCGTATGTGCCTCACACTCTATCCGCCACTTTCAACGATAATAGCCCGAATATATTGAGCGTAAAAAACGACGAGAGCCAATTGTCACTTTTAATTTACATGTATTTCTTATGGGACGCAGTTTTTGAGACTTTGTGACTACATTGTTACGCGGCACCAGCATCAGCTTTAATTTATCTAATTCTAATTTAATTCTCGGTTTTGGCAAAATTTAAATGGAAAGAACCTCTTTTTTTACAAAATTGAGATGGGATGGCTAGGTAGACCGCATCAATCGTCGTTTTATATTTAGTAGTTCTGAGTTTCCGATCATGCTTCATTCAAAAATTTAATTATTGCTATATTTTTATCATCTGAAATGTATGAAATGAAATGAAAAGTACCCACGTAGTATCATAGGCATATTGTTAAACTTTTTCGGGTATTTTATGGTTGAACCTTCTTTTGAATAAATCATCAAATTTTCAAATACAAATGTTACTCCTGAGTTAGCACCTAGAGGAGTGGAATTTCTGAGCTGGTTGTATTATTTTTTGCATAAAATTCCTTCTGAGCGCACCTAACCGCTATCTGCCATCTTTCTGGGGGTCCCCAAACAAAAAACTTTCGATTATAATTATATCTCCTCCGAATTCACCCCTAAAGGGGTTAAATATATGAGCTAGTTTTATTTTTTTTTTACTTTTCAATACATTTTCTGAACACATCTAACCACTACACCGAAAAAATAGATTATGTAAAGCTAACAAAAAACTAGTATAATGTATAAGCTAGCTTTGGCAGTTTTCAACCTCCCAAGTTCCTCATCGAAATACTTAAGTTTTACATGATAGCTTGCCAAAATTTTTATTTGGGCGAAGTATTTTGCAATTTATACATTCTAGCTTTGACAGTTTATATAAGCGTGCTTGCATAATCTGCCGAACATAGTGTTCAATTTTAGAACAAAAAACTTTGTTGAACTATAAAAGTTAAATAGATAATTAAACATACAAGAAGAAGTATGAAATATACATCTACTAAGGTAAAATATTGTATATTGCTTGTGTACAAAATTACCCAAGGAAAACTATAGAATAAGCACGTAATTAAGAAAACAATGTTTTATTTAATGTAAAATCGAAATAAGAATTTTGATGATACAACATAAAAATTTTTTTATTAAAATTTTACTGCATAAATTTAAGAAGTAGAAAAAAATTATTTATTTAGATTTTTTATGAATGGATCAATAGTTGGAGATATGGTTCTAATTAGTTTACAATTTTAATAAGACTATATTTATGCTTTTAAGTCAATTCTTAGGGTTTTTTTTTTTTTAAGGGGGAACATGACATTCGCGGCAGAGAAAACAGACCTTTTTTACAAATTCATAACTCAGTCAAAAACAAACATTTTTCCAAAATTTTTTTTTTATTATTGTAGAGAATTGAACAAATTACAAGAAAAAAAATTCAAAAAAATATATTTTTCACTCCAACATGGTTTTATAGAGCTCCAAACTGGCGGCAGAGAAAAAAAAATGGGGCCTCGTGGTTGCAGCGCTGGGAGTTGCAAAAATTGTCCGATCAGGAAAAAAATTACTTTTTTAAATCTTAACAAAATTGGTTATCGTATGACATCGTATGATCGTATTGTTTTTAAATTTTTTTTCAATTTTTGGTGATGTTCCAAATTTGAAAGTGTGTTTTTTCGAAAAAAATATTGAATTTAAAAATTCATAAAAAATCGAAAAAAAAAATTTAAAAAAAGCTCGTGTCAAAAGTTTAAAAAAATACAAAAAAAAAATGTTGTCAAAAAATTAACCCGCTAGTGCCGCAACCAGTACGAAAAAATTGGTTTCGAGATAAACGCGTTCAAAGTTTGTGAACAAAGAAAAAAAAAAGGTTACCTTCAATCTGCCATGCCTGCTTCGTACTGTATGCCTTCGTTATCTTGTGTTGTGCTGTTTCTTATAGTTTTTTGCAATCGTTTAGCAATTCGGGCTTCACCCTTCACCCTTCAAGTAGGTACGAAATAACAACCACCAAAAGTCAGGTAGCAAGTAAAACAAGTATATACCAGCTGCCGTACGTAGATAGCGCAAAAATTAAAAATGCGCTCTCACTAATCCGGCTGTAACTTTTGAACCTGTAGGAATTTTTCCAAGAAATTTTTACAAGAATTCTTAGAATCTTAAGAATATTTACTAAAATACAAAATTATTAAAAAAAAGTCGATTTAAAAAAACTGCCAATGCCATGTAACCCCTTAATCGTTTCACTTTTATTTAATTTTGCCACTCACTTTTTTACAATCAGAAATAAGATGAGCAATTAGTTTTTACTCAATTTTAATTATCCGAGTATCTGACTGATTTGGTAAAAATTTAAATTAAACTAAACAATTATTTCAAGGCAGTAATCAAGTGTAGAATTTATAAAAAAACTAAATTTATTCATGTTTTCGAAGTATACATAGACATTTAAGAATATGTCCTTGGAACGGATTTTTGAAAATTCTGATTATTTACGACTTATAGTTATATTAGTGGTGCGGCATCTAATCTAGTACGACCGGAATTCAAAACATTAAACGCGTTTTTTTCGAAACTACTTTTTCCTGCATGATATCTCAAGTTCTAAAGGACAGATTAACTTAAAATTTGGTGTAGGACTTTTTTATATATTCCTCTTTGATCCGGGTTAAAATGATGTACAAATTTTGTTTTTTAATATTTTTAAGAAATTCAAAACTTTGAAAAATAGCCCGAAAAACTACTTTCCTTTTTCAAACAGTCCCCATTTAGTAAAAAAAAATTTCTTTCCCTAGACCAGAATATTTTTGCATTCTTACTAACAGTCTATTCTGGTGATTGACAACTGTAAATTCATTGACAAGCTAGTCTTTTGTGTACTATTTTTTGGTACAAGGAGTTGAAAATTTTGAAAATGTTTCGCAAATTCATTTGTTCTCAATATTTTTTTTATGGTGTTGACAGTTTTGTCATGTTATTATGAGCTTTGGATGACATTTTAGAATAAAAAAATTTTTACATTTTTCAATAAATTTACAATTGTCAATCACTAGAATTGGAATAGGAATAATTAAGAATTTTTTTTCAGATGACTAGAAGGGTGTCAAGATAAAGGCAACCTTTTTTTAGCACCCTTCACTCTATCAGCCTGCAATTTTTTAAATTTTTAGTTTTTGTGCGTTGTGACGTAACAAAAATTTTGAATTCAGTTTTAAAAATTTTAATATTATGAAAATTTAATTTTGTTGTAAATATTGTTTTAATTTTTTATTAATAAAGGAATGCACCTAATAAAACGAACGGGTCACAAACTTAAAAAAAGGACAGCTAAAACTATGTTTAACCCCAGCAAAGGTGTAAAAGGCATTTGAAGCACCTTCAACAAGTGTAGCAGCTTCAAAAAACAAAGATCAGGAGCAAGAGCAGCATACGGCGCTAAAGTAACGATTTTTTGCTGAACTGAATTGGAAATTCTTTCTTTAAAGCAGTCATCGAAAACAACTGTTGTAACTCCACGTTCAAAGCGAATATCAAAGTGTATATAAAAAAACTAAAACACTGATAACAATTTTCACAATTGTCGAACATCGAAGTTATAACGTATCGCGAGTGGTTTGTGTTGTTGTGTTAAGTTCTTTCTGTTCACATGGTCAAATGTTTCATCAAATTGTTGCTTAAACACAATAGAACAACGTGAAATTTCTATGTTGCCTCAGGGATTTCAGTATTACAAAGAAATGAAGTCACAAAACAAAAAAAAGTTTTTTTTTTAATTAAATATGTACATCTTAACAAATACTAAAAACTTTTAAATTCATTTCTTGATTTAAGTTCTTCGTCGTAGTCGTCTCATAAGACACACCCAAATTTTTCACAAAAATTCAATATAACTCCCTTTAAACTTTTTTTTTAAATTTTTTTCTCAGTGTAAAATTTTATAAAAAATCATTTTTTAAAATTCACTAAATCTTCATTGGAGAAAAAAATGTAAATATGTATGAAAAATTTTATAAAATCTCCTTTAAAAGCCTCTCAAAAAAAACTACCAAAAACAAACAGTTCAGTTTTAATAACTAGTTACAACTCGCTTATAATTCGCTCAAACATTTTCCAACCAAACCAGAAATTACTGTTTTATTATCGATATATTTACTTACTTCTCTCTCTACCAACATTAATATAATTATATTTTATAAAAATTTTTTTATAAAAATATGCTTGTTGTAGGAAAAATTTCATTAAATTTAACGCGCGAACGAGCAACTAAATTGCCGCAAAGGACATTCATAAAAACCACCACCGGCAGCATTTAACTGAAACATAATTAATGGCAAACCATCACATCAGGAGCGTGTGCCTACCGCAACATGCAACAAAGTCTCGCTTCTGCTCGTCCAAGTGTCTGACTTCATGCCACACTTACTTTCATTGAAATAATTACGCGGCTGGCTCTTTGGCTGGTATTTAAGACAAAAAACAAACACCTGATGCGAGTTAAAATGTTAAAAAAATGTGGTATAAAAAAAAAGGAAGTCAAGGATAATCGTGCAATTTGGGATTTGAATTTGAATACAAGACTAATGGGTATAATTATAGGCGGTGTACAAAGCAACGTTTTGCGGTATAGAATTCTTAAATTTAACAAATTAGGTTAAGTTATTTGTGAAATTGGTCTCTTTGGGCGGACGCTTAATGAAGACGTATTTATAATACAATTAAATACAATTAAATAAAAACAATATTAACCTTTAGTCTGTGCTATGGGCGCTCAGCGCCCCAGACAAACTGTAAATGTAAAAAAAAAGTGCTAAAAAATTAAACAAACTCATTATGACTAATGTCATTTGAAAGATCAAACCTTCAGCTACACACTAGTGAGATTTCATATTAATATGCATGTGAATATGTGACATATTGACTCAGAACACACAAGTGCAGCATTCGTACTATGGAGCGTACAGCGCATCTCTCTATTCATCGAACATTTTGCATGGGAATCCATTTCTTTTCCATTCTCTACCACTTTTTTTGGTTCTACACTTCTTATTTTATACTATACTAGCTTTTACTCAGCGCTTATCCCCTAAAAAGTGGGCGTAGCTATAGCGAGGTCACGCCTTGACAGTAAGTTCACACCGATTTTCATTGATGTGTGACTTACTTCGAAAGCTATACCAAAAATTTGGTGTGCTGAAAATGAACCACGCCCTTCGTTTAACGCCCATGAAATGTTACCAGTATGTAAATTGAGGTCGAAAACCGAATTCCGAGGCTGTGCAACCTATAATTCCAAAGCAATTCGATATCAAAAATTTGGGGTGTATTTAAGGTGCCAAGCCCCCTTATCACAATCGCCACCAGTCCTTACAGGAATACACTCAAGACTGCTACCGTTTCTCTGAATATTCATAAAAATTAGCTTAGCGGTTTGGAATCTTTACGTGATATACTCACATACGTATAAAAGTACATCCATTTTTTATAGGGTGAAAAAAGTGGGCGTGGCAACATTTATACAATAATAGTGCCCGCAAATTGGTCCCATTGCACATACATACCAATTTTCACTATCAAAATGTGTACAACTCAGAAAATATAATGATTTCTGATAAGTGGGCGTATAATTTTTGCTGATTTGTGGGTGGTAAAAGTGATAGTAGCAACATTAATATATGAAATGACCGCCACTTTGACTCATAGCACCGCCTACCAAATTTGACTTTCAAAACGTGCACATCAAAGCAATTGAAATGGTTTCTGAAAAGTGAGAGCAGATATAGTGCGACCACTCCTATTTTTAGTAAAGTTATCGAGAGTACTGAACGCCCCAAAGTTCAGAGATATGGTAGCGAAACATAGTACAGACTAAAGGGTTAGAAGGAGCTTGTTAAATGTTTTTTTACAAATTCAGCGGTATATTAATTAACAAATTGTAAATTTTTAAAAATTGAGTCAAAAAGAGCAAAAATAGCTTTTGAATTGAAAAAAATTTTTATCCGGACAAGAGGCTTAGCCGGACAAGTCAAATATCTCTTAAACGACAGCAAAGTATCAAGACCTAGCATCGAATGATTACCACCTGTTCCTGTCTATGGCAAAAATGATTTTACTGGTAAAATATACACCTCAAAAGAAGCTTGTGAAAATTAACTGTGCCAGTTTTTTCCTAATAGGGCTGAAAGTTTCTATGAAAGAGGCATAAAGAAATTACCTTCTAGTGGCAACAAGTTATCGAACAAAGTGGTGCATATTTAAATTTAATACGATCATTCTAACTGCAAAAAAAAAAGCCTACAATCATGCGATTTTTTTGAAAACAGCACGAAACAAATAAAATTTTTTTGTAGCCAAACATTTTATAGTGCAGTGCAATAAATATTTGTTTGAACATAACTATTAGAGCTCGAACTTATTATCGACTTATCGACGTGCTCTGAACTACAAGTATACACGATAGTTTGAACTCTGGGAGATTAATTTCTGAAAACACGAGTTCGAACCACACGCGAATGTCAAACACGAACTACGCGTGAAATTGCAAAAGTGCGTGTGCGTGTGCTCACGTTTTCAAGTATTCACGTCTTTCATGCATTTTAGTCAATTCCCGTATGTTTTAAATCTCATTCGATAAGAGATATTGTTATATAACAATAGGTATGGCCACCCCAAGATTGTTTCATACTGACTTATAGGGTGTTTAATGACTTGCTATAGGCAGGCTTATCTTCTTTTTTAGACTAGTTATAAGAACTTTTATGTTTTTTGGAATCCCTTGTCACAAATATATGGTTTTATGGTCCAACATTCATCCTACCCACACTATCTTCTACATAATATGCCAGGTCAAGTGTAGGTCATGATATCAATAATGGCTTCAATGAAATCCTTGGATAAAAATGTCATTAGGCAATGGCTTCTATGTCATTAGTCTTATAGTCTGATAGTGCCTGGATAGTTACAGTGCATTTGATTGACCTTTGAATTAAAAATTTTTGTCCTAGAGGCCTATTTAAGCCATCAAAGAAACCTTATGACCTGTGATAATTCCAGAGCATTCGATAAACCATAAAATTATTCAATTCTTGATATTATAATTGCAACTCTTTGAGCTATGTAGATTCCTAAAGCAAGAATAAATCCTTTTGAATACTTTAATCAAGATAATTCAAAAGGATTTGGCCAGCGAAAGATTACGTCTTTGAGATTATCTCAGCTTCTAGGTGAGTCATTGGAACTTGTGAGGATTTAGTAAAATCTTTGAATATGAATAGATGATTTTTTGACAAATTGGATGCTATGGAATAATTTCAGGTCTCAGATGGGTCATTGAGTAAATCAGGGTCAGTCGAAGAGTATGGTCGTAGGCATTTGTGCGTTTTTGTTTAAATCTTTTAAGAGGGAAGAACTATTGGTACTAAATGACTGGCAAAGGACCAACCCTTAAATCTGCATTCTTGGAAATATTATCAAAATTTAGGTTTGCCCGTAATAAAATTTATTGGGTGAAACTTCTTACATTTTTTGACTTGCCGAGAATTTATGAGTTTTCTGCATTTATAGTCATAGTGCCGGGTTAGAACTAAGGACCCATATATAGTTAGTTAGTTAGTTAGTTAAGTGAGGAGGGAGCAAGTCACCTAGTTACTACGGCCTCAAGGGCCTATTGTAACAAACCTCTATAAGTTATAGATCATCCTTAATCGTTAAGTGCGTTAAGAACCGAGCGATGCCCTTGGGTGAACTATCCGCTATTAGATGCGGTTCTTGGTACAATGCAGCTAAGTAACGAAGATGGGTCCTGATTAGACCGTTACAGTGACACAAAATGTGCTCTGCTGTTTCTTCATCTTCAATACATAATCTACACAGATCTTCCTGGACTATACCCATGGTTGATAAGTGTTTATTTACCTTACAATGTCCAGTTAGGAAACCTGTGACAAGTCTGATAGATCTTCCACTATGAGTCAGGAATTGTTTCGTTCTTTGGAACGAAGTGGTTGGCATGCATGTTTTAGCCTCTCTGTTACCTTCAGTTTCCCTCCAGTTTAGCCTCTCAGTGTGGCCTCTCTGTTTAGCCACATTTTAATGTTATGGCGCATAGTGCCCCATGATATCTCGCAGAATGGTTCTGGACCTATGAAGGACCTTGCAGCCTCTTTCCTGGCTAGTTCGTCCGCGATCTTGTTACCTAAATAACCGCTATGACCTGGTACCCAAATGAGATGAACTCTTTTATGGGTAGATACCTTGATGAGTAGCTGTAGGCAATCCCATACGAGTTTGGACGTGATTTTATATGCGCTAAGTGCAAGTAGAGCTGCTTTACTATCAGAGTGATTGTAAATGTTTTTGTTCCTAGTGGGACTGTCTCTTAGGCAGATCTGAATGGCGTGGACTTCAGCTTGGAAGAATGAATTACTTGTGCCCATGTTGGCACATATAGATTTTCCCTGCCTTAAGCCAAAAACTCCAGCTCCTACCCCTTCATCTGTCTCTGAGCCATCAGTATACCAGGCTTGAAAGTCACCAGTGAACCGTGGCCTCTCTTTTTTCCATGTAGTTCTGTTTGGGAAGGAGACTTGGAAGTTTTTGTAGAAGTTGAATTTTGGAAGGCAGAGATCGCAGGGTGATAACCTTAGATTATCGTCCCTTGTTATTTCGTCTAACAGCGCTGAGTGAGTATTACTTTGTATAATCAATTTGTTGCCAGTGATGAGCCTGAATGTGAAGAGCAGAGCTTCTTTCTTAACAAGAAGATGTAATGGTGGTATACCAAGCAAAATCTCCAAAGCAGCAGTTGGAGCAGAACGCATCGCTCGTGTGATACATACACAAGCTAGTAGTTGCAATACGCTGAGCTTGGCTTGAGCTGTTTTTTTGATCGTTTTACTCCAACATACTGGTGCGGCATATAAGACGATAGGTCTCGTGATGGAAGTATACATCCACATGGCTAGTTTGGGACTTAGGCCCCAGTTTTTACCTACAAAGCTTCTGCTGACCCATAATGAGGCCCTTGCTTTGTTTACGGTGTTGTTTAGGTGTGGGTTCTATGTGAGTTTATTATCAAGCGTCACACCTAAGTATTTGACTTCTTTTGAGAAGTTTATAGTTTCACCGAGAAGAGTAGGTACAGTTAGATTTTCCCTGACTCTTTTCATGGTGATGATGATGATGATGTTGGTTTTTTTAGGGCTGACGTTAAGCCCTATTTCCCTGCACCATTTACCTACTATGTTGAGTGTTCTCTGGAGGAGATACGATACGGTATCCTCGTATTTTCCTCTGATAAGGATCACCCTGCACATCGAAGCCATTTGAGCTAAGAAGCTCTAAGAGTTCATCAACCACAATGGACCACAGTATTGGAGAGAGAACTCCTTCTTGTGGACAACCTTTTGCGGCGAGTACCCATATATGACAGAAGATAATCTCAGTACACCCAATTGGCCACAGAATCATCCATTTAGTCAAAAATGTCTATTGGATCTATAGTTGAGCCCATGATCCAGCTTAGTCCTAAGATAATTCCATTGCATTCAATTGATCATCACCCATTTATGCTCAAAGAGTCCACTGAACCCTTAAATGTTCCAATAAAACATTTAGTAGCTGAGATAATCCTCTTGTATCCAATTGATCCAGTGTATTCGGTAAGAATTTCCATTTACGTGCAAGGAATCCACAGGATCCTTAAAATTTCCAATGAATAATTTAGAAGTTGAGATAATTCCAGCAAATTCAATTGACTATAGATTATATACACCGGATAAAACTTAAAAGAAATTAACAATAAACTTATGCTAATTTATTCAAAGGCTTTAGCAATTCGGTGCCTTCCAAGTTCTTCCAAGACAACCAACCTTGGAAGGTTGTCCTTCCAAGACAACCAAATTTTATTTGTTGACCTATCGAATTTTATTTGAATGACAATATGTCGATATATTGTACAATTTAACATATCGCACACTTAATACAAAACAGTCACAACTCAAAATTTTTAAAATTCTAAGTGAAGTAAAAAACAATTTTATTTTTGAAGGAACTTCATACAAAGCAATGAGACAAAATTTTTTTCTTAAAGTATAGAGCAAGAAGGTGTGTACAAAATATATTTGATGTGTAACATTCAAAGTATATGATCACTACGAATAGTTTTACATTAAAAAGTAAACATTTTTAAATTTTGAGTTGTGACTGTTTTGTATTTAGTGTGCGATATATCCGTTCTATGCCATTCTTTTTATATAATTTTACATAAGTTAAAGTGATGATTGTATCAAATTTTATACATTGCCTTTGTGTACTTTAACAAAAATTTTCTCAATTTTATAAACTTAAACTTTAATAATTTAAACAATTTATTTTTGTAGAAATTATCGAAGTGATCACTTTTTACCATGTTTAGCTTGCACAAATACTTTTGTCATTACTTATTAGTTTTGCCACTCAGTGCATTTTTCTTTCACAAAAGCCAACTTGTATGTTCTTACTATGGTTTTTTTCTCTAGGTGTATTTATGATACCATACAACTCACAAAAGTGCTAACTAAGGCCAGCCATTGGATCGAATGAAGCCACAAGAAGTACCAATGAAGCAATCTGGAGCTAGGTAAGTTTATTAGAATTTTTTGTCCAAAGGATTCTGTAATCATGCCTATGATTACCGAGAACCTCAAAAACAATTTCAATGTCACTAAAAATCTATTGAAATTAATTTACGCACTTTTTAAACGACTTCAAAAAGGAGGAGGTTCTCAAGTTCGTCGGATTCTGTTTTTTTTTTTTTTTTTAAATGTATGAACATCGATAAATCCTAAACCATATGCCTGATTGCCATCATTTTTGGTGAACAGATAGATATCATAAGCAAAGAGGTGCCCGTAAAAAAGTAGGCGCTATTCGAGAACTGTGCGTGGCAATACTATATCTCGCAATACTAGATACTAATGTATCTTGAATAATATGGACACTACGGTACTGCAATTTAGTGCAGGGGTAGGCACAATTATTAAAAATTACCGTCAAGAAAATGGGCGTTATTCGACAAATGGGCGTGGAAATATTAGAAAACCAGTGTATCTTGAATAATTTTGAGACTAGAATACTGCAATTTAGTATTGGGGTAGGCATTATTAATACAAATAATTGGTCAAGAAAACGGGCGTTATTTGAGAAATGGGCGTGGCAATATTAGAAAAAGACTATATCTCGAATAATATTAATACTATGGTACTGCAATTTGGTATAGGGATAGGCATTATTAGTACAAATAACGGTCAAGAAAGTGGGCGGTATTCGACTACTGGGCGTGGCAATATTAGAAAAACAGCGTATCTCGAATAATATTGACACTAGGACACTGAAATTTATTGTAGTACAGGGGTAGGCAGCATTATTAAAAATTACGGTCAATAAAGTAGGCGTTATTCGATAAATGGACGTGGCAATACTAGATAAACACTATCTGAGTTAATATTGACGCTGGGGTACTGAAATGAAGTACAGGGGTAGGTACAATTATTGCAAATGTCGCTCAAGAAAGTGGGCGCTTATTTAACAATGGGGCGTGGCAATATTAGAAAAACACTATATCTCGAATAATATTGACACTAGGGTTTTAAAACTCGTTACAAAAATGGGTATAATTATTTCAAAACACGTGACATCTGATTTAAATTTAAGAGACAGATATTTGAAATAAGCAACAAACTGTCAGAATATAATAAAACAAATATTTTCAGAACAATTGTATTTATGTTGGTTATACAATTTTTTCTAAAATTAATCATATTCTCTAAAAAGGAAGAAATAAAAACTTTAAAAAAAAAAAACAACCGACTACAAAATCACTACAAAGTAAAAAATAATTTTAAAATTAGTTTCCCTTTCAATTTCTTGGTCATATTTTACAATTTATTTAAACATATTATTACATTGGAACACTTATTATTTGAATTTTTTTCTAATTTGTTTTATTTTTTTTTGATTTAATGAATGCGTTTCTGGAATAAATGGAACAAGGTTCTCAAGCATTAAGATTTGTACATTGAAAGCAATACTTTGTACATTAATCTGAAGAATGATTTTGTCGGAAGTAAGAACAACAGTTCTTACTTTTTACGAAAATGCATACTTAAGTCAATGAATGCGTACTTTCAAGCTAGTTTTGAAGCAACAATAAAAATATGTTTGTTCGAATTTGGGTCTTCGAATTAGATGCAAATCTTTTGTTCATTCAATTAAAACTCAACCATTTAACCATTTAACTCTTTAAGGGATGTGTAAAAAAAAAAAAAAATACGTTGAGCGATATTTGGTGACAGTTGTGAAAGTAGGTCAAATTTAAAATACAAACTCAAAAAAACAATATGATAGTACGTATCATCAATGATGATAGTACGTATCATCGTCAGAAGAATGCCATTTTCAATCAGGTAGATTAAAATCGCCCAATAATAAAATGTCGTCATTAACGTCAAGTAAATCAATTATGTAATCTATGCACTCCGCAAGGCGTGCATAGACCTCTACACTACTCTTAGGAGGAACATATGCATTAATAACATATACATTAGAGTTACAATGTATAACTTTAACGCAAATTAGTTCAATATTAGAAGAGCAGGGAATGTCAACAATAAAACTGACAAAGCAGTTCCTCACAGCCAAAAGGACACCACCACCGACAGAAGAAATATTGTCAGTGTATCTGTCTTTTCTTAAAACTTGAAAACTATTGTCAAACAATTCCAAATCAGTAATGCTTCCGTTTAGCCACGTTCTGTTAACGCGATAATATCCTCAGAGCAATTTTGAGTTGATAGAAATAAGCTCTGCGTCTTAGAACGTAGTCCCAAATAATATAAACCCATTACAAAACTGTCATGCGCACTCAAAATTTGGGCTACGGGCCTGGATTAAACCTATCTTCTAAGACATTCGACTATGTTTTGCCTATGAAACACGTTTAAGAAAAGCAATATTTTGAAATATAATTTAATATTTAACCTAAACTTAATAAAATATTAAAAACTTTCTTTATAAGTAATTTCGATGCCTCGACTTTTGTCTATTTTTTCGTATATCTAGAAGTTTATCTGATCAAGCTCAATTTCAATAACAAATTTGAAATATTTGCACGCATCTTTGCACATATATGCATGATGTTCCATTAGTTCATCACAACTCATTTTCGGAAAAATTTTTTCAAGGATTGAATATGTTTCCAATGTCGACAGTGTAAAGTGTAAGCATATCGAGCTTATATAGAGAATAGTACTCAGATTTACATTCGTAATCCGTTTCTATATCTACTGGCTCAAGTTTGGAAAATCAACTTTTTAAAATAAAATCTACGTGTTTGCTCTTGATTCGCCTTAATATGACTGAAAATTGAAAATGATTAAAATAAATGATGTACAAAGGGAAAACAAAAAAAAAAAGAACTCATATGTTTACTCTTTTTTTAAAATTTCGATTTAAATTCTATAAAAAAAAAAACTTATCCCAAATCCACCAAGTTCAGCATCCGTAATACTTAATTATTTCCACTGAATTGCGCACAAACAACCACAAGGATAGCGCATGTTCTGCCCAAAAATTTGACAGCTGGTTTCGTTAGCGCTTTTAAGGTGTCAGCATTATTTTGAAACTTCCGGAATAACAAAAAAAAAAAAAACAACAAAAACTTTTTTAGCAAAGCCAACCACTAAAGGGCAGAAACAAAACAAAACACGTGAGCAAATAAAAACAAAATAAAACAAAAAAAAAAATAGGCTGAAAATCAACAAATGAAGCTTATTACGTAAAACACATTATAAAGAAAATAAAAAAAAAAAAAAACAAGATAGTGTCCGAAGCCTCAAACGCAAACTGAATGCTTAATTTTCAAACTGGCTAAGGATAACAAGGATAACATGCTGAACGCACAAGCATAAAACACATCAAATTAGCGCACGGGGCAACCCTTAAGCTGTTGTTTTTGTTGCTGCTACTACAAGCTTTGGGTTTTACCTTTATTTGTTTAACATATAATGATCATGAAAATGTCCTGCTGAAGGACAATGAAGGCATGTCCATCAGAAATTATCCATAAGCAGCATCAACGTCATCATTACCATCAGTATGCAGATGTAATAATGTCAGTTGGGTACGTCAACACAAAGGGTTGCATAAAAAACCGGGAGTTAGTTGTTGTTTTATTTAGTTTTTTTTTCGAGCTCGCCACGTTTTTATTGTCCTCATATTTACTGCACATTTCAGGTTCCGCTGCTATTGCCGTTGACGCGTTATTTCACGCTAAATATTGTTGGTGGGGCGCTGTTCATTGTTTTTCAGCTTTAGGCAAATTTTTATTAATTGAAATTGAATTATAAAAAACGAACAAAAAAGTTTTTAAAATATTGTAGATAGGCTTGTTGGGCCTCTTTTGTTTTTTTTTTTTTTGTTTGGGCCAGCGACCCTCATTAACGTTTACAGGTCGTGTGTGATTTTTAATATTGTTTTTTTGAGTTTGTATTTTAAATTTGACCTACTTTCACAACTGTCACCAAATATCGCTCAACGTATTTTTTTTTTTTTTACACATCCCTTAAAGAGTTAAATGGTTAAATGGTTGAGTTTTAATTGAATTAACAAAAGATTTGCATCTAATTCGAAGACCCGCCAAGAACATATATTTGTTGATAATATATGTTCAGACTTACAACAAGTGAGTTGTATTTATAATAGTCTTGAAAGACTTCTTGACCTGGTCTTAACTACAGACAGTAACAATGTTGTTGTTAAGAGGGCCTTTCATGCTCTAACTAATGTTGATGAATATCATCCACCATTGAGTATTTGGTACAAATCCGACAGAGCAAATATAGTAAATTCTAATTCAGCAGATAAGCTTTATGAATTCAATTTTAAAAAAGCTGACTTTTTGAAGTTGAATCAGTTGCTTAATGGCAAACTTAATGCAATTTTAGAATATATAAATGGAAATTGCCTTGATGACTCCATACATTTTTTTTATATGGAACTCTTTGCTGTGTTTTCTCAATCCGTACCTTATAGTCTCAAATTTGCGAGGAATTCTACGTACCCTTGGTACACAAAGGATTTAAAGACTCTTCGCAACAACAGGAATAGGGCATGGAAGAAATACGTCTGTAGCTTAGGCTCAAACGACCTAGAAACTTACAAACGTTTGTTTCTGGAATTTGAAAATCGCTCAGCTACATTATATCACGAATATTTAGATAATGTTAAGCTGAGAATATTGACAGATCCAAAGAAATTTTGGGGATTCGTAAACACAAAGAAGAAATCTGATGGATTTCCTTCTTCATTTAGAACTCCTGAGGGATTTACTGACAATCCCGTCAAAATTTGTGGCCTATTCGCCAATCTTTTTAAGGAATCATTCTGTTCAGATTCTTTTAATCCTGATGGAGAGTACTTTGAATATATGAATTCCGAACCCAGAGTATCTTTGGAACATATATCCTTCACTCCAGAGGATATTTTAATATATATTAGAACGATCGATGAGGAGTTTGGTGCTGGACCTGACGGTGTTCCTGCCGCAGTGTTAACACAATGCGGTTCCGTTTTAAGTCAACCACTTTCTTTATTATTCAATAAATCTATTAACGAAAGTTATTTCCCACTTTTTTGGAAAAAATCATTTATAAGTCCTATTTTTAAAAAGGGTTGCAGGAACGATGTTAGTAACTATAGGCCTATCGCTAAGCTCTCATCGATTCCAAAACTTTTTGAGCGGATGGTGTATGATCGGGTGAAAATTCACTGTAGGGAAGTCATAACAACTCGTCAGCATGGTTTTGTGAATGGCAGATCCACTGTGTCTAATCTTCTCGATTTTACAACATTCTGCTTAAATTCTATTGATTCTGGTAACCAGGTCGATTGTGTTTACACTGACTTTAGTAAGGCATTTGATAAGCTACCACACAATCTAATCTTATTTAAACTTGAGTTAATGGGATTTCCACAATATTTTGTGAACTGGATTAAATCGTATTTGGTAGAGCGATCTTATCAAATACGTTTCCGAGGCGCATTGTCTTCTGAATTTATTGCTGGATCAGGTGTTCCTAAGGGTAGTCACCTTGGTCCTCTTCTGTTTATTTTAGCTATAAATGATGTAACTCACGTCATTGAACACTCTCATCTGCTTATTTATGCCGATGATATGAAAATATACAGAACGATTAATTCTAGAGATAATTCAGATCTACTCCAGTCTGATCTAAAATCCTTTGAAGTTTGGTGTTCTAAAAATAATATGTTTTTAAATTCAGATAAATGCCAAACTATGACCTTTTCGCGAAAAAGGAATAATTTTATATTTGATTATAAGATTAAAGATACTGCCTTGAGTCGTGTGGACACCGTCAAAGACCTAGGTATATGCATGGATTCTAAGCTGTCGTTTAACATTCATATTTAAAAAAGCATCTTCAATGCTTGGTTTTGTAAAACGCTGGGCCAAAGAATTTAATAGCATGATTACAACTACAACGTTGTATTATGCAATCGTGCGTCCTCACTTAGAGTATGCAAGTCAAGTTTGGTCCCCAAGTTACAATGTGCATGTTGATCGAATAGAAAGAATTCAAAAACGTTTTGTTCAGTTTGCTCTAAGGGGCTTAAGTGGAACTGACATATTAGACCTTCCTCCTTATGAGGATCGTTTAAAACTATTAAAAATGCAGTCTTTAGGTGATCGAAGGAAATCGGCAGATATCGTATATTTACACCAGCTCATAACAGGTGTATTCGATTCTCCAGAACTTCTTTCTCACATAAATTTTAACACTAACAGTAGAAGCAGTAGAAACGCTAACAACTTAATTTATTTGCCATTTAGTAGAACAAATTATATGGCTACTGCTCCTTTAAGTCGCATGAGTTCCTTTGTTAACAATTGTAGCGTTTTTGATGATAATTTGTCAAAAGCTCAACTCAAAAGTAGATTAAAATTAGTTGTGTAATTAGATCTATATATACGCATGGTTAGTTGTTACGTCTTGTGTTGTCCCTGAGCCCAACCTATTTATTGGTGGGTAAATTTTTCCCACATTAACTTGTTTGTGGTCACGGTTATCCATAACATTGATATTTTCAATGATTACTGGGTAGTGGCTTTAGATGGGTTAATGCTGAGGAAGTGCGATATAGCTGTAGTAGCTGAACTCTATTGTTATTGCATGAAATATTATTTTTTGGCCGTTTTTTGTGCGAGTTCTAACATATAACATATAATAATAATAATAATAATAATAATAATAATAATAATAATAATAATAATAATAATAATAATAATAATAATAATAATAATAATAATAATAATAATAATAATAATAATAATAATAATAATAATAATAATAATAATAATAATAATAATAATAAAAATAAACGAATTCTCTCAGAAATTAAGGAAAACTGATTGAGAGTTAGAGAGCTGAAATAGAGCCAAAAGGAAACGAGCCAATTTTTTTTAAAGTTTTTAAAGCGAAGCATTTAATGCCTCGTTCAGTGATTTGCTTGAGTGAAATTTGAAAAACTTTCGACAGATTTTTTCTTAGAAATTGATGGTTTCTTTGTTGCTTGCTCTTATTACAAGACGAAAATTTTATACTTTAATACTATGTATATTAAAAATATTTTCGGCGGTCGTGGCATTGAACTCGTTCCCTCCGATTAAGAGTTCTATACACTATCCACAAATCTTTGTTAGAATGAGTTGTTGATTCCATGTTATGTATAACAGAAAATATACCGCAATAAATCGTCGCAATCTATCAATAGATAGAGCATTGTATATTGGCTTTACTACAAAACTAACAAAAATGTTCTTCTATTTGCCACAAGATGTCACCAGCATCGGTTTGTTTTGTTTTTTGTTGATGTAAACGCGCGAAGGAAAGCACCGATGCTGGTGACATCTTGTAGCAAGTAAAAGCAAATGTGTGTTAGTTTTTGTAGGATAGTCAATACACAATCAACCATCTGTTAATAGATGATGCTGCTATGCAGCAACCTAGATTCTATTTTACTTAATATTGAATCAACAGCTCAGCAATTGATCATGGAATTTTCGTAATAATTTTCTTAAAAATTTCAATTTGGAGAGTAGTAAACCAAAATTTATCTATCAAAATGCAATGTATCTTTTAGCAAAAGATGGCAAATTTTATTGTCTTTTAAGCAAAAGCAAATTGGTAAAAATCGTTTTATCAGTTTCTTAGTTATATGCAAAATACTATAGAAGAAATTTCATGTTTTTTCAAAATAATGAATTTTTAGCCAAAAACCCTTTAAGCGTTTTGCGTGAGCATTTACCATTTATTCATTTTGAAGTGTTGTATACCAAAATTCATATTTTTAAAAGTAGAATCAGAAATCAGCGTCTCCGGGAAACTTTTCGAAAAAGTTGAAAAAATGAAACGGTCTAATGTACATCTCATTTGGGCATATGAATGGGAGCAATCGCGTCTGCATGCATTAATTTTACATAAATCTCACCGTCTCACTTTTAAACTGATTTTCTATGATACATTACTGACTGTAACTTTTTTGACCTTATTCCATATAACATCAAATACATTTTAGGCTAACATAAAAAAAAATCATCTATATATATATCAAATTGTAAAAAAAAAAATCTTTACATTAAATATTTTTTTGAAATTATTTTTGCGATGGAAGCTTTAAATGACGCTGAGTCCAAAAATCGCATTTTTAAAATTTTTGTCGGTCTGTCTGTCTGTCTGTTAAAGCATCAAGCGAAAACCACTGGATGGATTTTAATGAAATTTGTCATATAGGTTTCTTATATCCCCGGCCAAAATATAGGCTACTTTTTATTCAAGAAAAAAGGTTGGACCCGGCAGGGGGCGCTGCGATCGGGTCCCAGTCATTCTTTTTTTTTAGCTTATCTCCGAAACCGTTCATCCGATTTGCATGAAAATTTGTATGTAGAGGTTTTCGGATACGCTAAGTATTTTTGACTTATCTACACCGTTCTATCTCGAACACCAGAGAGCGCTGTAGTACAAATATTTTGAAAAACCTCGAAAAACTCCTAGGCCGTGCATCCGATTTACATGATAATTGGTATGTACAGATTTTCGGATACGGTGAGTTTTCATGACTTATCTACTTTGTTCTATCTTGAACACTAGAGGGCGCTGTAGTACAAATATTTTAAAAAACGTCAAAAATCTCCTTAGTCGCTTATACGATTTGCATGAAAGTTGGTATATAGGGGTTTTCGAAAACGGTGAGTTTTTATGACTTATAAACTAGGTTCTATCCTGAACACCAGAGGGCGCTGTAGTAGAAATATTTCCAAAAAGTCGAAAAAGTCCAAAACCGTTTATCTGATTTGCATGAAATTTAGTGTTTTGGACTTATCTTTTTTGTGCTAACTTGAAAACCAGAGGGCGCTTTAGTACAAATCTTAGGAAATCGTGAAAAACTCCAAAACTGCTCATCTGATTTGGATGAAAATTTGTAAATAGCGATTTTCGAGTACGGCAAGGGTTCTGGTGCTATTTTTGTCCAATTTGTACGTGTGCATTTTATTAAACTGTTCCTTAACGCCTGCACTGATTTTGATGAAATTTTTTGTGTGTGTTTGAGTGGATCCCTGGTTGGTTCAGATTCACAATTGGATCCGGTAGGTAGCGTTGCGATCGTGTTTAAGGCATTTTGTTTTTATAGCTTATCTCCGAAGCCGTTCATCTGATTTGCATGAAAATTTGTGTATGGAGGTTTTTGGATACGGTGAGTTTTTATGACTTATCTACTCTGTTCTATCTAGAACACCAGAGGGCGCTGTGTACAAAAATTTTAAAAAACTTCTTTATCCGATTTTCATGAAAATTGATATATAGGGGTTTTCTAATATGGTGACTGTTTTGGACTTATTTTTTTTGTACAATATCGAACACCAGAGGGCGCTGTAGTGCAAATCTCTTAAGAAATCGTGAAAAAGTAGAAAGCCGCTCATCCGATTTGCAATTGGACCCGGTGATCGGTGGCGCTGTGATCGGGTTCCACCAATTTCGTTATTATAGTTTATCTCCGAAACTATTCATCCGATTTACATTAAAAATTTGTATATAGAGGTTTTCGGGTACGGTAGTTTTTATGACTTATCTATTTTGTACTCTATTGCACACCAGAGCAATACTGGCACTGCAGTACAAATGTTTTAAAATCTCAAAAAACTCCTAGCTGTACATACGATTTGCGTGAACATTTGTAAATAGGAGTTTTCGGATACGGTGGGTATCTTGGACTTTTTTTTGTTCTATAGTACAAATCACTTAAGAAATCGTGAAACACTCAAAAACCGCTCATCCGATGTAGATAAAAATTTGTATATCGGATATATAGGATTTGATATCGAGTACGAAAGGGCTTTAGCGTTATTTTTTCATCTCTAAAACCGCAGGGCGCTGATGTACAAATACCGCAAAGAACTCAAAACAACTCAACCGATAAGTATGATTTTTATAAGTGGTTTTCGGATGCGGTGAGTCTTTTGGCGCTATGTATTTTGCTATATCTTGAACCCCAGAGGGCGCTGTACTACAAAATAGAGTAAGGCGTAGCAACGCGCGAAGCGTGATAAATATCTTCTTTTCTTCTTTATGTGTATTTATATTCCACTTTCTTTTTTCGCAAATCAGGACAGCTGATGCCGAATTCTGTGGTATTTGAGTACGCATCAACACATGCGCAACACAAGTCAGTTACGTCATAAGTTGGCGTTGTTTTGACATTTCAATTTCTATTTTCAAAGCTTATTTATTTTTTGTCCAGTTTCCTCGCGAATTGCCAAAAATTATTTTTTGCTCTGATTTTTTTTTTAAATGTGCAATCTATCGAATACGAGTACAATATAAAACTTGAAAACATATTTTTTCAAGCGATCGGCGGCACGCTCACACGAATCACGATTTCCCTCACTTTTCTCATAATTTTCAGATGTTGAAGCTACATTTTGCTCATGTCGCCAAAGTTACCGGTTTGAAAGATGCACACAAAATTCCTTCTAAAGTTTGTGAAAAGTTTTTTCAAATCGATGAATGAAATCGAAAATAATTTATTTCAACTCCCAAGTTAAGCCGGGTATTCAGCTAGTTTGAAATAAAATACGTTTTTTTTAAAAGATTTGGTTCGCATTTGGCTTCGAATTTTAACCCTTTTGATGAAAACAAGTTATGGCAAAAAATGAAATGGACAATTTCATTCGACACAGTACTTAATATTCAAAAAATTTGCATACATATTTATAAATTGGATTAAAAAGGAAAATATTTTTAAAAATGTTCCTGTTGTTGTTTTTTCTTTCTTAAAGATTATCTTAAGAATTAAAATGTTTTTAAGCCATGCATAAAATTTTAGAATCTTTGTAACATTTAGCTCTCGCGAACTGATTTTGACATATTTTAAACGTTGAATAAAATTTTTCACCACACACTGCTCACAATAATAACAAAGCACTCATTTTTTCTTCTATTTCCTCCACTTAACTGTTATCCTTTTTGCTGCAAAAAAATCCACAAACATTAAATGACCAAAATTATGTGACATTTATTGAGCCAAGCTGTCATATTTAAGCGCATAACATAACATTACGTTACGCTGCTTCCTCATCATACTCCGATAAGAGATGCTTTAAGTGAGACGAGCGCGTATGTGTATCTATTACCGGATTACCCAGAGCACGCTGCATTGTGAGAAGCATATTAAAGGATTTGCTACAATTTTCAACGGTCCTTTGGTCATACAACTTCACGGTGTGGACAATCCAGAAAGAATGGAAATAAAGGCTACATTTAATGCTAGCTTAATAATCATGGGCGACTTTATTGTGTTGTTGTTGTACAGCAACTTGTTATCCTGCGCTTGAATTGTGATAGCACGAACAGCGTTCCTATGGATGATATCCATTAAAAATTACAGTATAAAGCAGCGAATAATTTTGATGAGTTAAACAAAGTAGATGTAAAAGCATTCGCGTGTGCGCATGCAAGTCAGGATAAACAAGGATATTAATATAATTTTTTTTTTGAATTAGTGCCAACAGGAATATTAAACAAGTACAAGCTTAGCAGAAAAAGCGTTACAAAATATTTTGAATGAAAAAATAAAGAAAAACTGAAAAAAAAAAATGCGCGCATATTCTGTTTATACGTGATAGAACCACCATGTAAACCCAGCAGCAGCAGGACTAGAAGCGAAGCAGCGAATATTCAAGTGCACATGCATTAAACTCAAGGTGCAAATCATGTAACGCGCACGCGTCAAGTTGGCCCAGTACACATTGCCACGCTAGACATACAGCTGGCTAGTTGTATGAAAGGACAAAGTCGGGTCATTAAAATTGCATGTGCAGCTTGTTCAAAAAAAAAAAAAAAAATTGTTCGCGTGTCCAGTCAAGTCAGTTTCCAGCATATTTTTTTTCATGCTCAGGTCTATTTTTTTCATTTTTGCTATTAAATATGTGCATTAGAAGCAACACAACAGCGCATGCGCAGTCATTTAAATGAGTTCTTGTGAAATATGCTGCGAAGACTTGACGAAAGGATTTTTTTTTTGCGCTTAGCTGCAAAAAAAAGTGTCGATCCATTACAGCGAATGGTCAGTTATGGAATATTAGAGAACTATTATTGCAGTCACCATAGGGGGTAGGTTTTGTTGCATGGTCATCGAGTGGCTTAAAAATGCATTCGCAGGACACGCGCTTCAGTTATGAATATTAATTTAGAAAAAAAGAACAGCAAAAATATGACAACACAAAAGAATCATGATTTTGGAAAGGGTTGACAAGGGGCTGCATACATTTTTTTGAAAAAATTTTTATGATGTCCTTTTTTTTTATAACTTTTGGGCATAATTAAACGAGTGCCAAAATAATAGCAGTTTGCACACAAAAATTTGTAATTATTTAAGGTTTATCATGATGTTTTAGTATATTTGTGAAATAGGTAACCCAGTAGCTTTTATTTTGTGCAAATAAAAAAGCTCAGCTGCAGTAGAGTGACTCAAATTTTCAATTTTCTACCCAAAATAAAAAATAAATAAAGTAGAAAAGGACATTAAAATAGGAATACAAAGCACAAAACTAAATATCCCGCAGCGAAAATGCAACTCTTAGAACAGTATGAAAAAAAAACGAAAAAGCAAAAATGCAAAAAGTAGTACAGGTCACAGCAGTATGCTTTTTAACAGTGTTTTAAATGAAATCGGACACTAAACTGGACAGTCGCGCGACAGGCACATATGTTGCAACAACAACAAGAATGAAGTCAATAAAAAGTTTATAGTTGAAACAAAAAATTTCACGTGACGTGTGTCATTTCGAAACTAGCAATAGCAACGAACAAAAAAGGGTTTAGCGCAATCTGAGTCAGTTCCTGAAAAGCTGCGTGCAACTTTCATTTTCAAACCCCCACCACACCAATATAAGCAGCACTTCAAAACTGACGTGTGTCCTGTTTGTCATAACGGTCAGCAGGATGTTATTGTTACAGCAACTGTTGTTGTTATTGTTGCACTCCGCAGAATTGAAGCCGTGTTTAATTATATGTTAGCGATAAAGGTCAAAATTTTTGGTGAACAATATTCAAAAATCACTTAGAATGAGCTTTAAAGTACTTTTACATACTAATAAAAAAAAAATTAGCGCATTTCAAAGGGGGCAGATTGGGGCATGTTTTATTTTGATAAAATTGGGCCTAAATATTATATGTTTATTAAACAAATATTATTTCCCACGAGTTCAGTGTAAGTATTTTGACTCATTTAGTCAAAGTGCTATTATTTTTGAGCTTAACTCAATGCGGACGAACACAATTTTATGTCAAGCGAAGTCTTTGAAATTTGTATGAATAATTTCTTTTAAAATATTCAGTGAATGGGTGATTCTACGTCAAGAGGTTGCCTGATATTAGGAAAGGCGGCTTGATATAAATATTTTAAAATATGTCGTTTCTGAAGTTGTACTATGTAATGAAGTACTTTTATATACTACATTAGGATGGCCAGTCAATTAACTAATTTTTACGTGTTTTTTAAGAGACCAGGAGGGATACTCTTTACTCTATACTATCAGGGCCGGATTAAGGCGCAGGCGGTCGCCTAGAGCGACAAATTTCGAGGGGCGAAAAAATGAAGAACCAAAAAGTTAAGTAAGTATCTATTTAAGGGGAAAATTACAAGAAAAAAATTAGAAGAGCGAAAAAATGAGAAGAAACAAAAATTGGAAGAGCAAAAAAATTAAGAGTTAAACATTTAAAAAAAAAAAACAACCGACTACAAAATCACTACAAAGTAAAAAATAATTTTAAAAATACTTTTCCTTTAAATTTCTTGGTCATATTTGACAATTTATTTAAACATATTATTATATATGAAATCTTATTATCTTAATTTTTTTCTTATGTGTTTTATTATCATAAATATATTAATTTCTTGATGAATACAAAAGCTTTTAAGGTTGGCGCTAATATAATCAGACTTTTAATCAGAAGCGCCAACTTCAAAGCATTTGTATTCATCAAGAAATTAATATATTTACTCGTATGATAATAAAACAAACAAGAAAAAAATTAAGATAATAAGATTTCATATATAATAATATGTTTAAATAAATTATCAAATATGACCAACAAATTTAAAGGAAAAGTATTTTTAAAATTATTTTTTACTTTGTAGTGATTTTGCAGTCGGTTGCTTTTTTTTTTTAAATGTTTATTTCTTCCTTTTTAGAGAATATGATAAATTTTCGAAAAAAGTGTATAAACAACATAAATAAAATTGTTTCGAAAAAATTTGTTCTATTAAAATCTGAAAATTTGCTGGCTATTTCAAATATCTGCCTCTTAAATTTAAATAAGATGTCACCTGTTTTGAAAATATTATACCCATTCTTGTAATGAGTTTTATTACCCTAGTGTCAATATTATTCGAGATATGGCGTTTTTCAAATATTGCCACGCCCCTTTGTTATATAAGCGCCCACTTTCTGGAGCGTTATTTCCAATAATTGTGCCTACGCCTGTACTTTATTTTAGTACCCCAGCGTCAATATTAACTGCGATAGTGTTTATCTAGTATTGCCACGCCCATTTATCGAATAACGCCTACTTTATTGTCCATAATTTTTAATAATTCTGCCTACCCATGTACTACAATAAATTTCAGTGCCCTAGTGTCAATATTATTCGAGATACACTGTTTTTCTAATATTGCCACGCCCAGTAGTAGACCTCCGCCCACTTTCTTCACCGTAATTTTTACTTATTATGCCTACCCCTATACCAAATTGCAGTACCATAGTATAAATATTATTAGAGATATACTCTTTTTCTAATATTGCCACGCCCATTTGTCAAATAACGCCCATTTTGTTGACGGCAATTTGTAATAGTTGTGCCTACCACTACACTAAATTTCAGTACCCTAATGTCCATATTATTCGAGATAAAGTGTTTTTGTAATATTGCCACGCCCATTTGTCAAATAACGCCCACTTTATTGGCCATAATTTCTAATATTAATGCCTACCCTTATACTAAATTGCAGTACTATAGCAGCAATATTATTCGAGATATACTCTTTTTCTAATATTGCCACGCCCATTTGTCAAATAATTTGTATTAACTGTGCCTACCACCACATTTAATTTCAGTACCCTAGTGTCCATATTATTCGAGATACAGTGTTTTTATAATACTGCCTCGCCTATTTGTCGAATAACGCCCACTTTATTGACGATAATTTGTAATAATAATGCCTACCCCTATACTAAATTGCAGTACTCTAGCCTCAAAATTATTCAAGATACACTGTTTTTCTAATATTGCCACGCCCATTTGTCAAATAACGCCCATTTTATTGACGGCAATTTGTAATAATTCTGCCTACCACTACACTAAATTTCAGTACCCTAATGTCCATATTATTCGAGATAAAGTGTTTTTATAATATTGCCACGCCCATTTGTCGAATAACGCCCACTTTATCGGCCATAATTTATAATATTAATGCCTACCCTTATACTAAATTGCAGTACTATAGCATCAATATTATTCGAGATATACTCTTTTTCTAATATTGCCACGCCCATTTGTCAAATAACGCCCATTTTGTTGACCGTAATTTGTAGTAACTGTGCCTACCACTACATTTAATTTCAGTACCCTAGTGTCCATATTATTCGAGATACAGTGTTTTTATAATACTGCCTCGCCTATTTGTCGAATAACGCCCACTTTATTGACGATAATTTGTAATAATAATGCCTACCCCTATACTAAATTGCAGTACTCTAGCCTCAAAATTATTCAAGATACACTGTTTTTCTAATATTGCCACGCCCATTTGTCGAATTACGCCCATTTTCTTGCCCGTAATTTGTAATAATTGTGCCTACCCCTACACTAAATTGCAGTATCCTAGTGTCAATATTATTCGAGATACAGTAGTATTAAATATTGCCAGGTCTATTATTGCCACGCCCATTTATCGAATACCGCCCACTTTTTTACGGGCACCTCCATGCTTATCATATCTATTTGTTCCCCAAAAATTATGGCAATCAGGCATATGGTTTAGGAGTTATCGATGTACATACATTTAAAAAAAAAAAAAAAAAAAAAACAGAGAAACTGACGAACTTGAGCACCTCCTCCTTTTTGAAGTCGGTTAAAAATGGAGAGAGCGAAAAAATTTAAAGGGCAGCAAAATTGAAATAGTACATTGTGCATTAAATTCTCCACCACCGAATTATCGTACAATGTCACGGGTTATACTCGTCAAGAATTGACGTTCAAGTTTTGCATATTCCCTTTTAAACTTGACGATTCAATTTACACTCGTCAAGAGTTGACGGTCAATTGTTTCTTTCACTCCTCTTTTTTTCCAAGAATTGACGGTATGGTCAATTTTATTCTTTCTCTTTTGTTACGATTCCCGCAACACCAAACACAAGACTTGATCGTCAATTCTTGACAAGTATAAACCGGGGCAATAGTGTACGACACGTAAAGAATTCTCTTTTTTTTTTACTACATACGTTTCAGATATATTAACATTCGAGTGCGTCTCATTGTCGTTTCCAAAAATCTGTGCTGAAATCGCGGTTACAGCTGATACATGAGCAGTCATTTGTTCTCGGTTTTTCATTTGTACGTTCGTGTGATTTTGTTACAAAATTTTATTTAATCTATGATGATTTTGGAATGTGTCCATCTATCTGACGCTGTAGTAAACAACACAAGCGTCAATTCTCATAAAACATATTTGCGTAATCGGATAGACTTAACGGGCGAGCGCCTGTGCGATCGTGTTTTGTTTATTTTATATGCACGTATCTAACGTATTTGCTATACGTCATACGAGATAGCGTTTTAAGCAATAGCCGTGCGTTCGACTGTGATCCGTGCGTGTTGTAGCACTTAATTTAAATAACGTAAGTATTGTAAATGTGAAGTGTGTGTCATAAAAATAATAATACCAACATAAAAAAATACAATAAAATATATACTGTGCTATTTTATGTTTAAATTCTAAAATTAATACAGTCGACTGACTTCCTGGTCCTGACACCGTGTATCCAGTTACTGCAAGAATATTCAGTTGATTTGAAAAGTGCTATAGAACTTATGAAAAACGTTAACATTTTTTTGCAAGAGTTCAGATCAGAAGAGGGTCTCAAGAGAATTTTAACTGATGGGAAAGAAGTAGCAGGTCAAGGTAAGGTTCTAATGCAGAATTCGAAAATGAACCAACTCTTCGTTCAAGAAACAAAAGAAGCAATTTGATTACGAAGGTAGCGATGAACCTGTCGCATCAGGAACAACATCTTCAAGGTGAGTTTCTTTTACGTCGTTTTGGACATCGCGATCGAATCTCTGGAAGAAAGATTCGAACAACTGGGGGACCACAGCCAAAACTTTGGTTTTTTGTATGAAATCCACAATTTGGCGAACTGCGACAAGAAAAATCTACGTAACAAGTGTTGCAACCTGCAAAAAATGCTCACTCATGAAAACGAGCGTAACATTGACAGCCAAGATTTAAATGAAGAACTTTTCATTTTATCGCCCATGTTGCCATCTGGAAGTTCTCAGGCAGATGCTAGAAGAATTACTAAAATTAAAATGTACTATTGATAAATACTTATGTATCACAAATTTAAATTATGCGTTAGGGGGGAGGAGAAGGGGCGAAAAAACATGTTTGCCTGCAAGCAAAATTTACCTTAATCCGGCCCTGTATACTATACAGGGTAGACATGAAGGCCAGAGACTCAAAGAGAACGCAAGCAAAAAAATGAGTTGCACCAAAACAAAAACATAGGTGGGACAAAGCACACGTGATGTAGATGAGCAGTATATTTAATTTCTGACCACTTGAACTGGACTTATGGTCTCTACCCTGGCCTCTTGAGATGCCAAATTAAGTGTGGCTTCCAAATTCAGACCTGTTGCCAGTTGTCCGGTAGAAATCGCTTCTGTAGCAGCCATAAGTTTATTATTTTTTTTTGTGAATGTTGAACTTTTACTTGGCAATTCGTTGGATATGTCTTCTACTTCCTCATAGTCGATATCGGTATTTTTCTGTAACCAATTCTTATATTTGCAATTGAATGTTTTATCTGTACAACGTAAGCTATTCCATTTAACTTTTACTCTATTGAAGTCTGCATGAAATTTTTAGTTTTTTTTTTTTTTGAATTTCAGGTTTTTCGAATTTTTCATCAGTGGTGTTAAGAAGTTTTGGTAATGCTGCTTCGAAATCTACTTCAGTTGATAAACTTTTGAACATTTTATATATGATATAATTTGAAATAGACCTTTTTACAGGTGCTTCTTTATAGAACCATTTTGTGAAGAACTGATAGAAAAACTTATAGAATATTACTATTAATTGTGACAATGGATGAAACATGGCTTCACTATTACGCACCAGAATCTAAAAGACAGTCAGCTGAGTGGACAGCAGTCGACGAACCGAATCGACTTTTTCCTGTTTTTGGATCTCAAGAGAATGCTTGCTGGAAAGAAATTCAAGTCCAATGATGAAGTAATCGCTGAAACTGAGGCCTATTTTGACGAGAAAGAGAAATCGTACTTTAAAAGTGGTATCGAAAATCGCTATACTCTTTGTATCGCTCTCGAAAGCAACTATGTTGAATAATATAATCGAGTTTTATCAAAATTTTGTTTTTTCTTACTTATCCTACGGACTCATTGTATGACCTGATACAACTTTTTAAACTACCTTTCTTAGGGAATTGAAATTTTTCTACCTGTTAAAGAAAGCATAATACTGATTAACGTTTTAATTCGTTCTGGAAAAAGGCGACGTAAACTCAGTTTATTTAATATTAAATCAGAACCAAAAATACATTGGAATTCATCGATATTTTTTTAAAATCATTAAAATTAAAAAAAAGCCCACATTAATAGGAAACAAAAATTTAAGATTATCATTAGAATCATAGCTTGATGTTAGATTTGCAGACATAAACGTTTCCATATCGTTAACTGAATAATTTTTTTTCTGCCGGTCTGACTCTAGCTAGATGATTGAGATTCCGATAAAATGGGCTTAAAAAAAATGAATGAATGCGTTTCTGAGGCAAAGAGATAGTTTTCTCTGCATGTAGGTCCTTAAAATATTGCAAACTGAAGTTAATAGATCTCTTTGTGGACTCAACTCGTTCTACGTCTTTGTCAAATTTTTCAAAAATATCGGTAGCCGCTTTTATGAAGTCAAAAGACTCTGATAATTTTCGCACTGGAAATTGTTACCAGTCTCGGCCTCCGAATCCTTTTGTTCAAAATCATCTTGTGTTGAAAAATTTGTCAATGCAAATAGCTCTACGTTTATTAACGGTTCGTCAGCCTGGTCTAAGACATCATTAGTATCAGATGCTTTAATGTCAGAAAATCGAACACGATGGGCTAAGTTTATGATTTCTATATTTAACTCATTCAGATTTTCTTCCACGCCTTCCACGCCTTCAGATGTCTATTCAGCCCATATGTTTTGTCCAGGCATTTCGCATTGTCGATTTAGTAACTTCTGCCCAGCTTAGCCTTATATTTTTCACCGCTTTCATGATGTTATATTCACTCCAAAATTTTCGAACTGCATCAGCATTTTCATTTGTTTGGCCCTGGTCCTTGTCGTTGGCATCGGACTAAATCAGACAGTGAAATGTTCGTCGCATGTAGTGTTTTTTGAATGCAGCGATAACACCTTGATCCATTGGTTGGATAAGAGATGTAGTATTTGGAGGTAAGAAAACGACTTCAAAGTCAGTGTCCATGTCCACTAAATTGATAGAGCGTCCAGGTTCATTATTTATAAGAAGCAGTGCTTATCTGACAAATTATTTGTTTCGAAATATTTTTTAATATTGCAGGACAAACATTGTTCATAACCCTTGGTTTTTCAGACTTATATACCAACAAGGGCTCAAGTTTCAAAACCGGCAGCATTACCTCCAAGAAGAATCAAAGGCATATCCTTTGAAACTTTGGGTCCCCGTGCTAGTCTTTCCCCTTTTGCTATAAATGTTCTTTTCGGCATTCGCATCCAGAAAAGCCCAGTCTTATCGACTTTGAAAACTTGCTGGGGAGTGTATCGGCCATTGTCAATTATTTCACTGTCTTGCACTATTTCACTATGTATCAGTATCTTGGAGACTCGCCACCGACTTTTATGTAATGCAGGTATGCTCTTTTCTTGCATTTTTCCAGTCAACCACTACAAGCATTGAAAAAAAATCGTTAGCTTCCTCGTTATCTGAAGCTATAAGATCGTTGAACAAATATATGGCGTTTGTTTGAATAACTACAGAATTTATCGGGATATTTTAATAGTTTAAGTCTTCTATCTACACAGTTAGTGTCATCTCCATTTTTTCCAACAAAACCGGTCTTCTTTTAGTAATAGTTTCGAGAGAACGCACTTCTACTGCAGTTGTAAGGATTTTGTGGCCACTTCTTATAATAGTTCTTGCTGTAGTCGGAGGCAACCTCATCACACTAGCTATTCGATAATCCTTTTCTCCACGCTCATGATGGCTAATAAATTCGAGTTTTTCCTTTAATGATAAAGCATTTAGTTTTTTTTAACTCACTTTATTTTTCGAGCTCATATTAGACGTTATGTCAGCACAAATTTCGTAATTAAACTGAAGGAATGCATAAACAACATGCAAACAAACATACAGATCAACTTTAAATGTGAATTTTCAGTTTAAAAAAACTCGAAAAAACCAAATTAAAAAAACTCGACAAAACCATCAACTTTCACCAGCTCTACAAAGCGAACCATTTCTCCAAATAAGTTAAAATTTTACATTCGCGAGCTTAAAGTAATTGTTTATCAAACTGCATCATTAGATATGCGAATTTCCATCACACCCAAATAGATTTTCGTAACCACTTTTTAGAAATGTCGCCATTGTGCGCCATGTATTACTCTGAATTCAAATACATTGGGTAATAATACATTTACAAATGCTTAATAAACAAGTAAAATCTTTCCACCAAAAAAAAGGTGACAGTACTGAAAAAAAATTTTCTGTTGAATAGAAGTAAAATAAGATCAATATTTTGTGTATTTTTCTACACGTTTTGCAGTGCAGATAGCGAACAAATTGTGTGTATGCGTATGCACAGGATTTGCAGGACACTGATGCATGGCTGGCAATTAATCAAGGAATTATTTGTTATTTGAACAGATTTAAAAATGTTAAAATTTTTTGTGTAGTTATAAAATGAAAAGAATGAGATTCTGGCACAGGCCAGAATATCTAAAACGAAGACATTAGTTGAAGATAATGAGAGGCGATTTGTTGTCATTGTTGACGGTTAGTGAGCCAACGGTTTGTGTGTGAATTAAACCCGTAGTGCATTTCTGATTTCTATAGATTTGAACCATGATAAGGCGATCTTAGATAATTTCTTATCGAAAAATTTTCAAGTTTAGCATTAACAAAACTAACATAAAACATTTTCCAAAAGTGGTTTCATTTTGGAATTTATTCAAACTACAACAAGAAATTTGAAAAATTGCCTTTTCAATGTGTTAACAACATTTCGATTTGTTATGATACAGAAGAAACATCTGAAAGTTTGTATTTTGAATATGAATTTTTTATTTTATTATTCTAAAAATCAAAGACCCAAAAAGGATATTACGAGTGAATTTATTCAGTACATAAATATTAAAACAAATTCAGAACATTTTTGCTGACAACGACGGATTTCCATAAATAGCAATTAAACTAAAAAAATTTTTGCCAAAAATAAATTGGCAACGATATAAAAAAAAAAAATTAACAGTCAGCAGGAAATGCTGACGGCCAACTGTGCTGCAATAATTATTAGCACTTAAGCCGTTTGTTGTTGTGCTCTTGTTTGATCCTTTCCCTTTTTTTTTTTTCTTAATATCCTTTTTCATTTTGCCTTAAGTGTTGATGACATTTTGGTTTGCCATATTGTGCCGCCGCATCCGGTTTACTTAAAGGACTGCTGTGTTGAACACTTAAAAAAGTTAAACTCTTTGAGTTTTTTTTTTTTGACGAAAAGGATTTAAGAGCTAATGAATGCATGTCTTTGGGACATGCTGAAAAAAATTCCTCACAACCCGAATGCAATGCTTATCTGAGCCATATTTTTGTAAGTCGATTCTGAAAAATAACAACATTTATAGGAAATCCTTTTTTCGCTCGGAAGCGTTTAAATTGTTTGTCGTAATTTGTGTCAACAGACAGGATTAAATTTTGATTGAATTTTTGGAATATTTTATTACTTCTTAGCATTTGCAGAATAACCTTCTGATTTTCTTTTTTTTTTTTTTTTTTGGCGAAAGGAAGGATTTAAATTGAAAGTACTGAAAAAGGTCTAAGTTTAATGTCGTGCAAAACGAACAATGGATCTTTGCAAATTTCAAACCATTCGAGCTTGTTTTGTAACAATCTATTTGACGCCTGTGTGTAACTTCTGCCAATTTTTGTAAAATTTGTTTGTATAGCTTATCTTTTAATTCTCTCTATCATTACATTCATTCACGCTGAAATTGGATTTTCATTAAATTTACCCTTTATTTGTAAATAAGAAACAAAAACTAAATGTTTTTGTTTTTTTCTAAACAAACACGGATTTTGTTAAATCACAGTGTAGTATCACAGCTACAGTATGTAGCGTAGATTTGAGAGACCAGTACATAAACGTTACATAACGAAGATGACTTCACTCATTATGTGAAGTCTGTACCGTTAAAGTTTTTGTACTTGAACGCAAATACAAACACAGCATTGCAAGTATCAAGTATCATACTTTATACTTATACAGTATAAAGTACTTATACAGAAGTATAAAGTATAAAGTATAAAGAATAAAGTATAAAGTATAAAGTATAAAGTATAAAGTATAAAGTATAAAGTAAAAAGTATAAAGTATAAAGTATAAAGTATAAAGTATAAAGTATAAAGTATAAAGTATAAAGTATAAAGTATAAAGTATAAAGTATAAAGTATAAAGTATAAAGTATAAAGTATAAAGTATAAAGTATAAAGTATAAAGTATAAAGTATAAAGTATAAAGTATAAAGTATAAAGTATAAAGTATAAAGTATAAAGTATAAAGTATAAAGTATAAAGTATAAAGTATAAAGTATAAAGTATAAAGTATAAAGTATAAAGTATAAAGTATAAAGTATAAAGTATAAAGTATAAAGTATAAAGTATAAAGTATAAAGTATAAAGTATAAAGTATAAAGTATAAAGTATAAAGTATAAAGTATAAAGTATAAAGTATAAAGTATAAAGTATAAAGTATAAAGTATAAAGTATAAAGTATAAAGTATAAAGTATAAAGTATAAAGTATAAAGTATAAAGTATAAAGTATAAAGTATAAAGTATAAAGTATAAAGTATAAAGTATAAAGTATAAAGTATAAAGTATAAAGTATAAAGTATAAAGTATAAAGTATAAATTATAAAGTATAAATTACAAAGTATAAAGTATAAAGTACAAAGTATAAAGTAAAATGAAAGTACAAGTCGACAAAGAAAAATATCCAAATTATAAAGTACTTTCCCAGTAAACCATAGTTGACGACTTTGTCGAAATTCTGACTAACTCGTAACTATTTCGAGCTGTCTTAAGGAAATCGTTACAATTTTGTTACGCAAATATCGGAACAGTTTCACTTTTTATACGAATTTATATAGAATTTCGTTATGCGACTGTTTGCACAACATATTTAAACGGGAACAGAGTGAAATTCCTTTCGTTACGTTACGACATTTTGTTACGAAGTCGTGTCAACCCCTTCAACCGTTTCGTAACTAAATCGGATTCCGAAATTGGAAAGATTGCGAAATGTTTGTTACGATTCCGATACGAATATTTCAAAATCTTTCCGATTTCAAGTAACGAAAATGTTACGATAAAGTTACGATTTCGTTCAGACAGTTCGAAAGAAATTAAATTTTACTTTGTTAGCATTTTCATATGTAGTACAAACAGTCGCATAACGAAATTCGATATAAATTCGTATAAAAAGTGAAACTTTTCCGATGTTTGCGTAACGAAATTGAAACGATTTCTTTAAGACAGCTCGAAATAGATACGAATTAGTTGGAATTTCGGAAAAGTCGTCAACTATGGTTTGCTGGGATGTCTTGAAGAAAAAAATTTAATTTTTACATAAAAAAAAAAAATAAAAGCCATTGGCAAATAAAAATTTGTATCTAGCTCAAAAATATTTTCCACTTAACTGATTCAATTCTGACTCTGCAAATTTACATCTTTTTGCAAATGCTCTAAGCAAAAAAGTTATGAAATGATCATTAATAAAATTAATTTCTTGTTGACCGAATTCCTAATTGTAACAGTATAATTTTTTCCCATAAGTACCACAAAACTGCATTACGTGGCAAACGCATACGTGATGTACAAACTTCTTACGTTATCTCTATAAGGTTTTTTTATAAGATATCCCTTCGGGATAATGTTGCCTAACCTCAAGTATTTTTCCAAAGACAAATATTGCGGTCACTTTACCTCGCTTACCTTTCAGTTTTCGCGGATCATTAGGATTGGGTATAAAGTGTCAACGTTACAGAACATTGACATAATTGCAATAGATCATCAGCAGCAGCATTCAACCAGTCGGCGATGATTAATGAGCAAAATTATGTAGAGCAACTAGGTAAGTTAAGTAATGAATACGTGTACTGCGTTAAGAGAGTACTTTGCCGAGTTTTCCTATAATTTATTTTTCGTTTTTTTAGGCTTCAACAACTATAGATTGATCAGCATTTTTATGATCAATATCTGCAAATGATCGTTGTTGATTTTTTGTTCTATTTTCTTAAGTTTTGAAACAGCGGATCTTATTCAATTTTCTTTAATGTAATGTGTTCGAGTGTTTCTTTAGGTGACTGTAAAGGTTAGATTAATTTTGAAAAAGCGTAGAAGATTTTAGAAATTAGACCAGATTAGCAGCGATATGCGGCGAATGGTGCATTTCGCTTCAATTTCTTTAGCCAAATTTTTCCAAAGTACTTACATCTCTTTTAAAATGTTTCAGTTATGAATTAAAAAAAAAAAAACAATAAAAAATAGATGTTTGTATTTTCTGTAAAAAAAATGTTCTCAAGACTCTACTTAACTTCATATACTGTTTTAGGAAAGACCTTACGCTCACATAACTTAGTTGCGCATGCGCAGCTGCCAGTCATTGTGTCAAAATGTTATTGCATGTCATTCATGCGTTTTGTCATAGAATGATTTCCTTTCCAACTTTGGTGAAATGCAGCATCTTGTCAAGCTGATTTGCATTTTTAATCTCATAAAAAAAAAGGTAGTAGAAAAAGGTCCTGGCCTCGCGTTCTAACATGAAACTGTCTGCAGGACTTAAGCTGCGGTTTTTTGGGTTTGGTTTGAAAATTTTTGATTAAAAATCTGTTTGAGAATGATGCGGAAGTATTTTTTTTTTTTTTTTTTGTTTGATTGTGTCGATTTTGTAAATTGTTCTCATCATGTCACTGAGCTGGCGTTATACATACATGTCTTCGACTGACAGACGTGTTGTTTGTTTGTTTCTATGATTATTTGTTGTTATTACAATTGTTTGATCTATTGTTGCTTTGTCACCCAGTTTTGTCAAAATTCATTATGTAATCTTTTAAATTTATTTCATGTTCATGTTAGTCATGGTGGATTAAGTAAGAGAAGAGAAAATAAGATAAAAATCATCTTAAGAAAGACAAAAAATATCAATAAAAAATTGAATATACGTGACAATCTTTTTTTTTGATTTTTTTTTTTTTTTTAAGTGTTGTTAGGATGTTTGGGTAAAAAGAACATTGTTTTGAATATAAAATAAACTTAACTTTGCAAAAACCCGTTCTTAAAAGATCACATAGAATCGCTTATCAAAGGTTCAATAAAAAACCCCCTATAAATATGCAACATTTATTTCCATTATCCTGCATAGCAGTGTGTGTGGCTTTTAAAAATATGAATATTATTCTTTGACAGCTGTCAATCAAAAAATAAAAATACGACTAAAGGAAAAACTCAAAAGAACAATATAGGCACAAGAAAACGTGAAGATATTGATTGATTGACTGCTGGAATTATTTGAACCTTAATCAAAATTTACATTCAATTCGCATTATGAAACCATAATCAATGGTGTGCTTTGTAAAATAAGCAAAATAAAAAGGCTTAAGATTTCAGAAGAAAGCAAAAATTTACATCTTGGCTCTAGTAAAATATTCAATGTTATTCTCGCCTTCACAATTTAGCTCAGGGTAATCAGTTTACCATTTTACGGTGCCCTTTTTTAGTGTTTTTGTGATTATAAGTTAACTTTGAACTGCAGCGAATATTTTGTGATGTGTGACTTACATTTTTTGTGGAGTTAAAAAATTTTCAATTATGACATTTCCCATTTTGAAATATTTGTACCTGTAAAGCATTTCTATTTTACTGTTTTTTTTGTAACATGTTTTTACAAGATTGTGTTCTTGTTTGTCTGTTTGTGTAGTACAAATTTTGCAATCGATTTTGAACTGTCTTTCCGATGAGCTAGAGTCTGAGAAACGCAGCTCAGAACTGGATAGCGATGTACTATTGAGAGGAGAAACTTGCTTTAAAATTGTGAAAAATATTGATTATTTGTCCACTGACTTTTTTTAAACTGACTTTACGATAGACTAGAAACTTTAAACGGAGCTCAGAACTGAATGACGGTGTTCTGAGTGGCGGCCGTGGCGTAGTGGGTAGAGTGTGCGGCTCCTACGCCAGAGCATCCAGGTTCGAATCCTCCATCTGACACAGAAAATTTTTTCAATTAAATTAATTTTTCTGTTCGGTCGTCACCTCTCTGCAGACAAAGGCAAACCTCAGAGAGTAAAAACTGCCATGAAAAGTTTCTGTGAGAACATAAGCCGTTCGGAGTCGGCATAAACTGGTAGGTCCAGTCCTCGATCATTTGTGTTCAAACATTTCACAACACACGCAACTCAATTGATCATAAGAAGCTCGGTCAAAGCCCTTTCAAGGGCTGAAATGGCCATTTCGTCTTTTTTTTTTTTTTTTTTTTTAAAGAAGGAACTCCTTTAAAAATTTGATAAAAATCAATTTTTTTCCAATTTTTGTTACTGATTTTTTAACTTAAACTTGATCGGGTCAATAAAAAATTGACGGAAACATTTGGAAAAAACAAACCCTCTCATTTTGTATCACGAAAAAGCACACCTACGAAAAGCAAGACACAAGAAGCATAGAAGAATAGAATTTTGTTTGGAAGACAGTATTTATTCTCGTGTCTTGCTTATCGTTTGTGTCTTTTCGTGATATAAAATAAGGCGATTAATGCATTTCGAAGAAAACATAGATTTGTTCAGTCTCAAGGCCATATACTATAATATTTTTTAACTACGCTTTTAGGCATTGTTGAAAAAACACAATTCGTACGAAGGTGCGAGATATATTTTATGTTGTCTATTATAGCACCAACAAGAAAATAATAACAGTTTATATTACACAAGCAGTTTGTATAATTTTTAATTGGGGGAATTTAAACTTGTTATTTTGTAATCAATATATTAGAAGTTGTTATTTGGAAGTTTAAACTTTAGAACGAATACTACATCGGAAATATCAGAATCATACCATGTTTAAGGGATTGATTTAAATAAAGAAACAAAACAATCAAATGTACAATAAAGCTTGTTTATTTGATTTTTGTACATCAATATGAAAAAAATAAAATTTTGATCAAATTAATGTCTTCATCAGTCTATAATTCTTGCTATATTCTATATTTTGAAAAATCGACAAGCTAGCACACATATATTCACTCAAACATAAGTTCTTAAATTTGATACGTACCAATATCTGCTGTTAGCTTACCCTGTAGGAAAATGAACTAATTTAAAAGTAGTTGATAAAGTAGTTTTTTCTCAACCACAACTAGTTGAAATTCTGATTTTTTTCCATAGAACGAACTAACTTATTTTGTATGGTGATGTCCGCTAAATAAGTCAAGTGACTTTCGTCTGCATATATTTTCAACTACTTGTTAAATTAGTTACATATAAATTATTTTTTTAATTGCTTTTAAATAACCAATTGAAAACTATTACTGATGGCCTAAAGTTAATAATATTTGATGAAATAACATGGTTAAATATATATAAACTTGTAATCTAATAAAAGTTTGCAATTAAAACATGTGAACATCAGAGTAGTTGCCGCCTTAATATAATTAAAAGTAGTTCATATACTGGTTTATTTTAAATTAGTTTTTTAATTAGTTGTTTTTAAAAACAAGTTAGTTTGTTCCTATAGGGTAGCTTACGCTTTGCGACTGCAGCGACTTAGTATTTATATATAAATTATTTAACTTAACTTAACTTAACTTAATTTTAACTTAACTTAACAACTATCGCACTATCAACTTGTTTGTTTTTACATTGCTTAACACAACGGTTTTCATAAGTTTTAATAATTGATGTTTTTATGCTCTTTGTCTTTCTACGCTTAAATGAATCTGTGCAGAATTGCCAAAAACAAAAAAATTAAACCAACATTTTTTTAGGAGGCTGACGTGGGGTGATGTGTAACACGTTCTAATTTGCTCTATTAAAAGTGGTAAGAATTGAATCTTTTATTGGTTTAAAGGCCTATCCTTGGCATTAGAACCAATTCGAAATGGACGAAGTAGAACAAAAATTCCAAATATGTTTTTTTTCTCTTTATCACACCAGTGGGGTGATGTGTAACACCATCAAAATGTTGGTTTAAGGAACAAGACTTTAATTTTTTATGATTATGTTGACTTTTTATATTTAGTTAAAGTATTATGATAAAAACTTAATAAAATAATAGCAATATCTCGTAAATCTATCTGATTATCAACGCACACACACACACATACGTTATGTTAAATGTAAAATGATTATTTGTTGGAAATATCTGTATCGGAGTGGCAATTCTCACAAATAAAATGGCTCACAAAAATAAAAAAGGCGATTGCATTTGTTGAATTCGAGTGGATTTTTGTGATTTAAACCTGCACCTCCTGCAACTGTAAACGTTTCTGTGGCGTTAGAACACAGTTTTTCATTGACATCCTACCACGTTTGGATTTTGGTCTGGGCAAAATAGTATGAACTGGGCCGATTTCTTTTAATGCCGTAGATTTGATTGCATTTCAAAGTTTGACGTTGTTATCTCTTTAATGGCAATTATAATGTGTGCGATGTGCTACACATCACCCCACTTACTCACCCCTACTCACTTTCAAAGTCTGAAAGAAAATTTAATTTGAAAAGCTATTTTCAGTAAATTAAAAATAAAATACAAAAAACGAAATAACCATCTCTGCCCTTGAAAGGATTTTGACCGAGCTTCTTATGATTATTTGTGTTGTGTGTGATGTGAAATGTTTGCACACAAATGATCTAGTACTGGACCTACATGTTTTACGCCGACTCCGAACGGCTTATGTTCTCAAGAAGCTTTTCATGGCAGTTTTTACTCTCTGAGGTTTGCCATTGTCTGCAGAGAGGTGATGGACGAACAGAAAAATTAATTCAATTGAAAACATTTTCTGTGTCAGATGGATGATTCGAACCTGGATTCTCTGGCGTAAGAGTCACACACTCTACCCATTACGCCACAGCCGCCACGTTAAAAACAAAAAATTGTTAACAAAAATTGGTCACGCTTTTTAAATTTAATTCTAATGAAATGTGTGTCTGCCTACTTCCAACACTTATAAAAACCTAGATGCTGTTAAAAGAAACATATTACAGTTGTACATTCACTTATATGATAACATTTTGTACCAAAAATCGTCGTGTTACACATCACCCCATAGTACACATTACCCCACCTTACCTTTCCAGGTTGTTCAATTAGTTTCTAGCATCACTTGTAGATGGCGGTAGTATCGCCAAAAGATCGGAATTTTTTAAACGCCAAAACATGCTCTAGGAAAAAGGTCATAAAAGCCTTAATATTAATTTTTCCCCAAAAAATATGTATGGAAATGTGTACAAAAGGATTTGTTCTAAAACACATTTAAAAATAGCAAGTAAAAGAAATGCGAATTTTTTGTTTTTAATAGTATATAAAGTTTTTATTTTTCTGATTTCTTGGCCTTTTTTTTTGGTATATGGTAGTAAAATTTTTTAAAATAATTTGTTTACCTGCATTTTTTTTGCTTGTGAATATATCTCCTCTTAGGTTTTGCATAAAAGTTGTGCTAAAGAATAAACGGTATTAGAAAATATTCACTACTAAACTGTAAAAACTGAAATTTCGTTAAATTTGTAAGGCAACATATAATGAGAATAACTTCTACAAATGGAAAGATATTGCAAAATTGCTTTAGATTCGCATAATTAAGGTCTTAGGTATAAATTTTCATACTTACTCTTGCAATTTTACGACTCTTTTTCTTTGAGCTATTTTTGACCGCCTCATAACACTGTGGGCCGCACTGTGGAATTTTGGCGAACAAAAATAAATTTTCCAACCACTCTATTTTCTTAATGTGGTCATGCAGACTTCAAAAAAAAAAAAAAAAAAAAATGTTTAATTATGAAGAATCCATTAATGCTTTCCTTAAAATTTATTTCTTTTTTTTTTATTAGAAAAAAATTTATCAAAGTCATAGGCAAAGTCATAGGCAAAGTCAAATTTTCATGCAACTTAGCAGTGTATTTGAATAAGCAAAAATTTGTTACTAGCAAATTTTTATAACTTATAATAAAAGTATACCTTATTGTCATTATTGTAACGAAAAAATTTTGTACATTATATGAACATTTCAAAAGTTATCAGATAATAAAAATTGGTACATAAACATTTTTTGTTTCTATTTTCTATGGATAATATAAATTAAGCTCGGTCTTCCTCGGTCGTTTCATTATGATATTATGAAATCTGGGAATTTCCTCTTTAAATATGTGTAAAAAAAGTTGGTACATGTTTGCGGCCGCCGAGCAAAGTTTTTAAAAATCGAATTTGATCTCAAGAAATTCAATACAAATTAGCAATGTTATATGCAAATAAAAAAAAAATGGTGCATACTTGTAGGATTTAATTATTTTAATGACTTATTAAAACCAAAGTGACAGCAATTATACTATAATGAATAAAGGAAGTAAGAAAAAATAAAACCATATGATTAATTTTTTTTAGCAAAATAACAATTGCGGTATAAATTTGTAGAAATAATTCTAAAATGAGTTAATTTTCTGCCTTATTTAGGAAATTAAGTGCGGAACTTTTTAATTTCGATCGAAATGTAAATTTTTAACAGATTTATTGAGCCAAAAAACTACACAAGTGAAGAAATCGAAGTTATTCAAAAACGCTTTCTTAAACACTTTAAGGGAGTATTCCTGGTTGGCAAACATTTTTTTTTTGGATTTTTTTTTTGCATATTTTTTTTTTTTGCACAAATATAGCTTGGATATTTGAGAATATCGTCCTAAAAGGGTTTTTTGAAATTCGAAATACTTTAGGAGATATGGTCTTTTTGTCCAGCAGTGTTTTCGCCAAAATGCGGTTTGCTTAGTTTGGCTACTTTTTGAATTAATTTTTTTTATTAGATGCTTTTAAACTAGCATGCAAAATTTCATTATCGTAAATGAAATCATATCATTATCATCAGTGCGCCTTGGCCAGCCTACTGTAAGCTAGCGAGTCATTTAGTTGAAGCACTTGCGATTATATTATTGTTTACGATTATATTATTTCAGCTACTCTTTTTAATATGAAAAAAATACAAATGTGTTGAAAATTTTGAAACACTGATATAAGGTTACATTGATACATTTGTACAGAGATTTGTTTTTTGTAACGATGCTTACACGCGCAAATATTTTGTAATCGAATAAAAGAAACGCTTACAGCTGAAACCCTTTCAGTATGCTTCTTGTCGATCAATTATTATGTTTTTCTCTTTCCGTAGCATTTTTTTTTTTTAATTGTTCGATTTCGGTTCAATTCTGCTACAGTTGTTGGCACCGTTGTGCGCTATAATTGCATCTCTACTTTGTTTTTTTTTTTTATTTTTCTTTTTATTTTTCTTAATTGAAAAAATCCTGTTTAATCTGCTTAGAGGCTGCTGTTTACGTTTGGTTTAAAAGGATTGCTCAAGGATGTGAATGATGCCCTGTATATTTGTTTAATTAGCATCGTTTTGTATTCTTGATTTATTTACATCAAGAGATTATTTTTTTTTTATTTTATTTACTGCGGTAAACATGTCATCCTTGCTGTTGGCTAAGGATGCTGTTCAAGTAATTTTGGGATTAGTTGAGTGAGTAAGAAGAGAGAGATTCTTAAATATTGTGCAAATAGAAGAAGAATCAAAGTATTTGTTGAAGAACTTTTTCTGTCATCAAACAAGATTGCGTAGTAAGATGCTTACGATTAAGGATTTTATTGAATTTTGAAAATTTTTTTGTTCAAAAAACGCGATGCAAAAACAACTTCCAATTTAATGCATAGTAGAAATGCTCTTTTTTTTTACAACAAAAATGAATTGTAATAAAAAAAACAACGCAAATAGAACACAATTCTACATTTTTTGACTTTCAAATTATTTAGTATAATATATTAAATATTGATATTTTCAATCAACTTAATGAAAACCGCTTTAACGGCTTAAACCACAATTAAAATGGTTCATGCTGCGAAATGGTCTTGTAAAGCACATCATTATCAACACTGGCGTCTGTCACATTCACCTTTGACTTACAACAACAAGAGTGTGCAAGTCTTTAGCGCTGTTAATTTTTTGCCAAAATTGACAGCTCGTGTGTGCATTACTTTAATTATGCTGTCGCGCATGCACCACTGACAGACACTCTTTCATTGTCACGTGACATGTGTGCTGTTGTTCGCACACATGTTGGCTTTAGCTGGTTTTCCATTGTTTTCTTTTTTTTCGCTTTTTTTTTTTGCATGTTAGTTCATTATCGCTTGTTGGTTGGTTTTTCCCAATAAATGCGGGTCATGCGTTTATGCGCTGACTTGGTCACCCGTAATCAATTCAATTGCAATTGATTAAACCACTTAAGTGAGCTGCTGCCCGCTGTGCGGAAAAGTAACATTGTTGGTTTTTTTTTTCTGCACGTTTTTTGCATCGAAATATGCACACTTGAAAGCCTTCAAAACTGAATTCTAGCATCGTGCAAATGTTGCTTAAATGATCAATGTTATTTAATTCCAAATACTATTGGGATAATTTTTATCAAGTCTAAATTCAACGCTAAAGAAAACTCAGAATTATTTTAGGATCATAAAAGATGTGAATAGCCAAAATTGAACCATTTTAAATTTTTATTACAATAACAACCACTTCAAAAATTTCACCAAAAGTTATGTTTTCAATAGACGATATTTTAATAATATTTAAAAAATGTACAAATAGTTGAGCACAAACAATGACATTTACGCCAAAATATGACACATAAAATAATAAAAATATTTTTATATTGTAAATATATATATGGGCAAATCCCAGTGTATCGGACGTTTCATTCAGACGTTTCTTTTAAAAATTTCTCATACGATCCAGAGATATATTTGGAGTAGGTGAATATTATCGAAAAGCTCTCTATTGGCATAATAAAAAAAAAAAAAATAAAACAATTTTTGCTCAACTTAATTTTATAGCAAAATTTGTATTTTAAATATACGTTTGAACGTTTCACGAAACGCAAGTCATTTTGGAACTAAGTCATACTATGCCTAGATCTGCGAATTTATCAGCCATATAAAAAAAGTCAGAAGACAATATCTTTTATAAATTTAACAAGCTTTTGGAAAAGTTCTTGCAAACATTTTCAATCGCCTGAGAATTTGCAGATAATCGCTTGGATTCTCTGCTCATTTGAGAGTCGTCCGGGTATCGAGGCCGTAAAAGCCATTCGCCTGGAAGATTCGTAAACGAATCGCCTGAATGGTTCGTAAGCGATTCCCTGCGAAGATTCGCGAACAAATCAAAGGAGAGCCTTAAGCGATTCGCTGGGAAGATTCGCGAACGTATCGTCTTGGGAGGCCTTAAGCGATTCGCGAACGAATCGCCAAGAGAAATCCTTAAAGGTGTCAAACGATTTCGCAAAACGGGTTCTCAGAGATATGTTACGAAGCATTGTTGTTGAACGTTGCAAATTGTTTTATAGTTTAAGTCAAGGTTGATTTATAAGGTTGTCGCAAGCGAGAGAGCGAGTACCCATAATTGTCAAATCGAAGTTGACAGCTCATAGAAAATCTGCAAGTGCTCTCTATTATCATCCGTTTTTCTTTCGTAGTCATTCGCAAAATTTGCTGGTTTTGACAATTATGGGTACTGAGAAGAGAGTGCGCTCAGCCCTGCGACAACCTTATAAATCAACCTTGGTTTAAGTAAGAGTATTTTACATTTAAGAGAAAAATTATTTATATTTCAAACTTTCAATTCAAACTTCAGAAAATGAACATATTTTAGACATTTAAGAGAAAAAATAATTAATATTTAAAAATTTCAATTTAAACATATCAAACATTTCAATTTTTTTATTCAAGTTAAAGGTTTTTAAAATAAGGAAGTTTAAATAAAAACGAAAAGAAAGAAACGTTATTTGCTCATAGTTTTGAGTCGCTTGTCGATGCGATGAACAAAATGTTACTGCAGAATTGTGTTAATTTTTGATTCCTCCGCATTGTTAAAGTGTTCATGGCATATATCTAAAGAACTGGTTACATAATCAATTTATAAAAGAAAATTGCACAAGATGTTTACCTTTAATAATTGAAATAAAAAATAAGTCTTTATACAATTTCTTCTTAGTTCCCTTCCAAGAAAACTTTTATGTGTCTATAAACTATTTATATGTTTTTACAATTTTTTCACTAATTTTCAGTTTTTTTAACTTCGATTTAACGCGTCGTTCCTCATGAACGATAAGAAAATATTTGGCAATTTTTTTCACAAGTTTCCAAAGTTTTATTTCACTTGAACGCTTTTTCAAAGTCTGCTTCGATCATATTCCATCTTCCAACAATCGTTGGAATGCGCAACGGAAGATTTTAAAAATTTGTCTTGAATCGCGCAATAATCGCTTGGGTGATCGAAAAGCGATGCATTTTCCAACAATGGCTGGAATGAGCAAAGGAAGCTTTTGAAAATGTTTCTTGAATCGCGCATTACTCGCTTGGGCGATCGAAAAGCGATGCATCTTCCAACAATTCCTGGAATGAGCAAAGGAAGATTTTGCAAAAGTTTCTTGAATGGCGCATTCATCACTTGGGTGATCGAGAAGCGATGCATCTTCCAACAATCACTGGAATGAGCAACGGAGGATTTTGAAAATTTTTCTTGAATCGCGCATTGGGCGATCGAAAAGCGATCAATCTTCTAAAGAATTCTTGGGCGAATCGCAAGTGCATCGTCAAACCAGATTATCTTCCAATCGTCTTCCAATTGTTTGCAGGGGTCATACGCCGTCTTTATTAAGGGCATTTTATTTGTTCCGACGTTTCGTGTTGGACGTTTCAGATTTTTCCATTTGGATGATTGTAATTAAGAAATTATGCAACTATAAGTAAATAAGTAATTAAGTAATTAAAAACAAACTTTATATTTTGATCTTTCCTTGCCTCAATCATTTCATTATTATCTTTAACCAATACCTTAAATTTTTAATAAAACAAAAACATTAACGAAACATTTACTAAACATTTACTGAAATGAAAAACAATAAATATAATTTAAATGTTTCTCCAAGATAATATCCTAAAAATATAAGTTTTTAATAACTTGATTTTTCACCTGTGGTTGACCATTTTTGGGATTTGGGAATTTATTGCTTGCAAGCGACTAGCCGTATGACTCTTGTAGTACTGAGAACCACCGTATTGAGAACCACTCACAACACAAACAGAATTAGAGATATATTTTGAACATTTCCGTTTAAACTATAAGAATTGATCCAAATCTAGTTCTGGATCATTTGTTGTTTGTGCTTTTTCAATGCAAAGCAAGATTCAGATCTAAATTTTGGGATGAAAGAAACGCAACTATTGTTTTAATAGTTCATTCTTCAGTATGTTTAAGTTAAGATGACAACATGAATAGTGCAACACATTTATGAGATACAATTTTGATTCTTAATATAGAACAAATTGAAAAAATGCGCAATTTTCTGCATGATAGGACATGCGTATACGTTAAATTAAGGATGCAGCTCATAGGTGGTATTACATGCTGCTAGCTAGCTGCTTGTTAAAAAGATCTTGTTAGATAATTTACTTCACTGAAAATTTTTTTATATTTTTTTCAGAACAACGCATCCTTTCTTTGCCGAAGACATCCTTTCTACTGTTGTAATTGTATCAGTTTTTTTTCAATCAACATAAAAAGGATAGCGCTTGCTTTTCTTTGGCTTAATTTTTACATTTGACTACACATTCACAATTAATTTCGTTGTTTTTTTTTGCGATCTATATATATGTGCTTATCCTTGTTTATCCTGTCGCCCATTTATTACGTCTCAAATTAAGAAACGTTTAATGACGCTGTTTGCGGCAATGAAAAACTAAGTAAAAAAAGGCACCAAGGAATAAATGTAAAAGAGTAAATGTGCGTATGTGTGTGTATGTGTGGCATTTTCTTTACATCTTCTTAAATAACCTTCTTTAAGATGTTCAATATGATGATCTTGGCAAATTCATAATTTATGGCATAAAATTTTTAGTTCTGTGCGAAATATTGCTAGGATCCTTTGAGAGAATACTTTAAGAAAATATGTTTGGCTTTTCTATTGTTGCGTACATTTTTTACGGAGTTTTTTGTTATTCTTAAAATTATGAATTATGGTTTCGCGCTTTTTAATTGATTTTATTAGAGGGTAATTGCCAAATACACACACACACACACATATATGCACACACCACACACACACATATATAAAAACATGAGATGACTCAGCCTGAGCTAGTCATGGGAAGCAAGGGCTGCTTTTTGACACAAGTTAAAAAGAAATATTATCTATTTGGGTTGGCCATATTTCAGTTAATATGGACGAAATTTTATGGTTCTAATAAACATGCTTTTGTTCAGATCATAAAATTCTCATATATTGAGAAAGTTGAGTATATATTTAGAAAAACTTGCAAAATGCAAGAAGTTTTTCTAATATTACATACATTTTTTTTTCTTTTCAAACCACGAAATCTACAGAAGATTAAAATTTATATCATCAATGAAGATTCTAGAATGTATCTTATTATAATTCAAACACCCAAAAAAACTCATATTAACGTACTTTTAGCAATGTTTGATTAGTTAACTGTGCTAAATAGAAATAAACTCATAAAAAAAAGTAAAAAACTTGCATGTTTATAATTCCGTTTTATGCCGGAATTAGCAGCACATTGAAAAATTAATATATTGCAGCACAGAATTAATCAATTTAAGAATATGTTAGCACTTTCATTACAAAAAAATTACATGTTTATAATTCCGTTATATGCCGTAATTATGAACACATTGAAAAATTACTGTTGCAGTAAAGATTCATTGAAATTAACAACATCTATACATTTTCGTTATAAAATAATGGTATGTTAGTAATTCCGCTATATGCCGCAATTATCAGCACATTAAGCATTTAATATAGTAGTTTTAAAGCAGCAGCAAAAAAGAATCAATTTAACAAAATTTTTGACAGTTTCGTTACAAAAAAAATTGCAAGTTTTTAAATCCGTTATATGTTGGAATTAGAAATACTTTAAAAAATTAGTGTACCAATACAAATTAAATGAATTAAGGCCCCTATTATGTACGCAACTCAACTTAAGTTGACTCTATTAAAGTAAATTTTTTTCGTATAACGTATTACACAAAATTGCATTGAACCAAGTAGCTTGTCTTAATTTGTAAGAATTATCAAACTACATTGTTCGACTGAAATGTTTGTAATACGTAATACGAAAAAAAATGTAGTTCAATCGAGTCAGCATAAGTAGAGTTATTATACAAAATAGAGGCCTAAATTACGTTTTTACATTTCAATAATGAAATAATTGCATGTTTAAAATTCCGTTATGTAACGTAATTAGCATAACACACTGTCGCAACAAAAATTTTAGCAATTTATTAATATTTTGACAATTTCGTTACAGCAAAAAATTGCGTGTTTGTAATTCCGTTATATGCCGTAATTAGAAATACATTAAAAAACGAATGTGGCAATAAAAATACAATCAATTTAACAATTTTTACATGTATGTTAAAAAATAATGGCATGTTTGTAATTCCGTTCTAAGTCGAAATAAGCAACACATTGCAAAATTAATCTAGAGCAAAAACTTAACCAAACTAACAAAACTTTGTCGACTTCGTTACAAAATAATGGCATATTTGTAATACCGTTAAATATCGTTATTAGCAACGTATTGTAAAATAAATCTAGCAGCAAAAACTTAATCAGCTTAACAAATTTTTGACAATGTCGTTACAAAAAATGGTTGCAAGTTTGTAATTCCGTATTGTGCTGTAATTAACATACTATTGTAAATATTGTAATTGTAAAATATGTAATTAACATACCATTGTAATATAGCAGCAAAAACATAATCATTTTAATAAAATTTTGACGATTTCATTACAAAAAAAAAAAAATGCATGTTTGTAATTCCGTTACACATTCAAAAATTTCAGTAATAATAACAATTCAATTAAATGAACAACGTGTTTGTGTTTCTTTCAAAAACTCAATCAGTTTAACAAATTTCGTTATAAAATCAATTTAACAAAAACTATTTCGTCATACAAAGTTGCCCGTTTTTAGTTCCGTTATATTCCGTAATTAAGAACACAAAAACTTAATCAATTTAAAAACATTTTTGCGATTTCGGCGCAAAAAATTCAATGTTTTTTATTCCGTTTTATACCGTAATTGGAAGCACTTTTATTTAACTTATTTACTAAAATTAAACAAAATTTAACTTATTTAACAAACTTTTACAATTTCCTTAAAAAAATTCCATGTCTGTAATTCCGTTACATGCTGTAATAAGCAGCACATTGTAAAATTAATGTTTTAATTCCGTTATATTCCGTTCTTAGACACAACACAATAAAACACAATAAAAAACCAAATGTTGCAATAAAAGCTCAATGAATTTAACGATGTTTTTACTATTCCGTTATAAAATAATTGCATTTTTGTAATTCCGTATATGTCGTGATAAGTGACACATTGCAAAATCAATGTAACACGACAAACTTAATCAATTTACCGAAATTTTGGCAATTTCGGTAAGAAAAAATTGCATGCTTGTAATTCCGTTATATGTTGTAATTAGCAGCACATTGCAAGATCAATGTAGCTGCACAAACTAAGCCAATTTAATAAAAATGGGGCAATTTTGTTACAAAAAAATTGCATGTTTTTAATTCCGTTATACCTATACCGTAACTAGTAGCATATTAAAAATTTAATCTAGCAACAAAACTCAATAAATTCAACGATCTTTTAACTATTTCGTTCTAAAATAATTGCATGTTTGTAATTCCGTAATATGCCGTAATTGGCAAAATATTGTAAAATCAATGTAGCAGCAAAAACTTTATCAATTTAACAAAATTTTTAAAATTTCTCTGTCAAAAACTCACATGTTTGTAATATTGCTATGTGTCTTAGCTACAAATACATTGAAAAATTAAGCTGAGTTCCTAAACGCATTTATGAAAAGCATCAGTGATTTTTTTCTCTGAATTGGTGCTTAGATGATTCACAAAAATTTGCGCAACTAGACTGTTATTTTTAAGTACGCTTAAGTTGTGCAGTTTTGGTGAATCTACTAAGCCTCAATTTAAAGAAAAAAATTACTGATGCTTTGCATAAATACGTTAAGGTAGTCAGCCTTAATGTTGTATTAAAAATTCAATTAATTATATAATGTTTTGACATTTCCATTATAAAATGAAAGCATGTTTGTAACTCCGTTATGTATCGTTATTAGCAATTCCGTTATATATCGTTATTATCGTTATTAAATCAATTTAACGCAATTTTAATAATTATGTTATAGATACTTGCATGTTTGTGATTCCGTTATGTGCCGTAATTAAAAACACATTGAAAATTTAATGTAATAATAAACGCTCAATTAATTAAAGAGTGTTTTCACATTTTCGTTATAAAATCATTGCCTGTTTGTAATTCCGTTGTATGCCGCAATTATAAATTTTACAAAAAATAATATTATTTAATAACGCAGATGAAAATCAATGACAAAACATAAAAATTTAACAACATTGACCAAAAGAAGCATTGATTTTTAAGGTATAAGCAAATGTTTTCAATTAATAAATTATTTATTTTATACGGCTTCGGAAGCTTATTTCAAAAGCAATTACAAAAAATTGATATAAAATTTAAGTGTTTTGTAATAGTTAAACTAGTAAAAAGAGTTCATGAATATTAAAATCCATAAAAAAATATTTTTAACTCTATGCTATAAAAATAAGTTTATATTTAAAAACTAAACAAACATTAAAAATCACTTCAATACTTAAGTTTTTATAAATAAAATAGTCTTTTTTTAATCGACACTTGGTTATAAAAAAACAGATTAGCAAGAGGCCAAAGAAGTCAAGAAAAAAACAACGGAATATATTTTCTTAAATGCAAAGCTAAACAAATAAATAATAAGATTTTTTATTTTATAGTTAATTACAATAAGTAAATCAATTAATTTTAGAGAAACTTCATTCATGATAGTCGTAAAATGGAATCATTACAGATGTTGTTTGGATATTATTTAATGCAGACGTGTCTACTAAGTTTATCAAATGTCTATTAAATCAAAAAACAAAATGCTTTTATTTTGTTATAGTTAATAATAAAAAAAAAATTTTTAAAATTAGTGAAACACAGTCTTCAAAAAAAAATCATTTTCGTTCTCTAAAAAAGAAATTTTTATCTAAAGAGTTGTTAAACTTTATTTAAACTTAATAATTAAAGCTAAATATCATATGCTTACAATTCCGTTATATGCCGCAATTAAAAACACATTGAAAAATAGGTTAAACTTATGATGTGGGTCAAGAAGAGAACAAAACTAGGATCACAATTTAACCTTTCTGCATTTATAACAATAATTTAATTAATTTTACTTCAATGACAAGTATTTTGAATAATTTGTATACCAAAATTTCCAGCTTATAAAATAACACAGCAATTAAATCAAGTGTTTATAATTCTGGTACATATATAAAAACACTCACACTAAGTTTATGAGTATCATTAATACAAATAAATAAATTTTATTTTATAGAAATCGAATAAAATTAACTATTAAGACAAATTTACTTAGAAATTGTTATCAGAAGCACATTGAATAAATTTGAACTATTAATTAATGTTTATTGATTATTATTAATTTTTGTATTATGTTGCATAAAAGAGAAAATAAAAATTACAATGTTTACAATGCCGTTATATGCCGCAATTAAAAACAGATTTAAGAATAGGAGAAACTAATTTTGTTAGTAAAAAAAAAATGGTAAATTTTAAATGCATTTTAAACAATATTAGTATTGATTTTACATCAGTGACAAGCATTTTTTTGCCAAATTAATAACAACGCATACATTTTAGGAAGATAATCTGCATTAAAATATATTGTCTATAATTCCAGTATATGCCGTAATTAAAAACAGATAAGCAAAATATGCTTATAAAAGTCATAAATACAAATTAATAAATTTTCTTTTGAGCAAAGTGAAAAAGATTAATGATTAAAAAAATATTTAATTAATAACTCGAGTCAAAAATTCTTTATGTTCTCATTCCAGCTGATCAAAATCCAATACAAAGTGCATCTATGTTATGACCACAAATAAGTTTATCAAAACTCTACGAAAATCATCTGATTGTAAAAAAAATCGAAGCGCTTTAGATAATCCTTAAAATACAGCTGAATAAGTGGCACAGTTAGGCAAAAAAAATGTTTAATGTACAGGAATGAAGTACTGAGTACAAAATCCTTTAACGAATGTATCAAACAGACAAATCCACATAAAGACACACCGAAATGAACGAGCGAACACAGACCAGCCGGTGGACACACGCTGTGTTGAATGCTGTCACTGAACTGCTGCTACTGCTATTGCTGCAGCACAAACTATGCTTTAAGGACTAAGAACTTTTTTTTTCATATGTTCGCATGCAAGGCTTAACGTCAAAATAAAGACATCCTGCTGGCGTTTTGGTTAATGAATTGTTTTTTTTTTTCCTTTTCCTGCGTGCCAACATTTAAAGCCAAATAAAGATGTGGCTCTATTTTGTTCTCTAATATTTTCTCTAAAATTCTGACAATCTAGCAAATCGATTAAGATATCTAACCTATGATTTATTATGAAAAAAAAATTGTTTTTTTTTAAACTTAACGGCTTAATGGACACGAGCGTGAGCTCAGCGAAAATATTTTGTCACTATTGACGTTTATAATGACAAAATTTATAAGGAAATGAAAACAAAATGAAATAACTCAAGGATATAGATTTCGTTAGTGATTTGCATATTGCGCTTTTATCACCTTTGTTTGTGAACAGTTTACTTTTATTGCTCAAACTAGTATGTAAGTGAAAGTGAAGGCTTGGTTGTTGTGTCTCTGACCCAGTTTGTTTAACCCTTTTCTTTAGAAATGTAACTTTATGCTACCGTATTCGAATGGCTCAGCTTACATCCATGTGTCCTAGTTTGCAGCAACAGCAGCTAATTAACGCAGCATTCATTCGCCGCCACTACACAACAAATATTTGCATAATGAAAATTAGAAAAGTCATTCATGCATGTGTGTGGCTGGTATACAGTCTCGGATTGTGTGTTGTAAATGAAACAAACTCTTTGCTAAACATGTCCTTGTTTTTATCCTTTTTTTTTTTTTTTTATTTGTTTTATTTTTGGGTTAGAGGTAAATATGTGTGAATTGGAAAAAAAATTTCACTTTCATTTGGGGCTTGAGAGCTCGTTTGTTTACAATTCAGATAGTTTAAATATAATGAAAAAAAACTTTTTCCATTTCAAAGCATTTTATGGTTTCAAACTTGAAGTGAAAAACTGCTTTGATGCAAGAAAAACTGTCACTTTTTATATGACAGTTTTGTGACAACCGTTTTTTTTTTTTTAGTAAGGAAGCATTTTTTTTTTTAAATTTTTCATTTTAAAATAAATGAAAATTTTTGTTTGAATATTAATCGAAGCACTGAAAAAAACAAAGTTACTTATGTGCATTTGAATACATCTTGCTAAATGAACATGTCTATGTGACAGAATATATATATTTCCGGTACAGACATAGCAAGATTCATTTATTTTTCAATGTGTTTTTAATTGTGACATACGAAGAATTATAAACATATGCAAAAACTTTGTTTTTTTTTTACTAATGAAAGGACTGAAAAAACAGAATTATTTATGTGCATTTGAATACATATTATTGAATGTACTTGTCTATGTGATAGAATTTATATATTGCCAGTACAGACATGGCAAGATTCACTTATTTTTCAACCTGTTTTTAATTGCGGTATACAACGGAATTATAAACATATGCTGAAATTGCTTAAATTTTTTATTGTTTGGAATAATTTTTCGATTTGTATTTATTAAACTATAAATTGAGTTATTTTCATAAGAATGTATACTCTTACAGTGGTGGCCATATAATTAGAAACGATATCTTATTGGAAATAAAACCGATGTGGAACATCTTTTAAGACCTAGACTGTAAATTATAAGTACCGCTATTCAACGAGTAGACAATCAACAATGTTGTCGATGCAAAACACGCGGAGTTCAAAGTTTGCTTAGTTAAAAAAATAAGATTATTTTACAAGTAGTTGCTTTTGGCTGGCCATGTAATTAGAAACGTGCAGTTGTTGTTTTAATTTCTGAACTTATCTTATTATTAGTGACAAAGTGAGTGTAATTTGAAAATCAGTAGATTAAATGCTAATAATTTTGATATATTCTAGCTTCTAAAATGGGCAAGAACAAGTCGTGTACTCCAAAAATGAGTGAGTTGATTGTGCAGTGTTATCAGAATGAAAAGCTGTCAATGTCGGCAATTGCACAAAAGTTTGCGTGCTCCAAAAAAATGGTATTTGGTGCAATTCACTTGTACAATAAGACAAAGGAGTTTGAAAACCCAGCCAGGAAGCCTAGGGAACGAAAGACCACTCCAGCAGAATAAACGCAGAAATATCCACACGGACAATAAGAAGGCGCTTACAAGAATCGGGACTTCGTGGGTGCATTGTACAAAAAAACCGCATGTGTCAAAAAAAAATATTAAAAAGCGGTTGATGTTTGCAAGGGAAATGCTTAAAAAAGATCCACGTTACTGGAATAGAGTTCTCTGGAGTGATGAATCCAAGTTTAACTTGTTTCAATCTGACGGAAAAACGTATGTGAGACGTCCTCCAAACAAAGCCTTAGACCCCAGGTACACTGTGAAAACGGTGAAGCACGGAGGCGGGTCTATTATGGTCTGTGGTGCTTTTTCTTGGCGTGGTGTGGGTCCAATTGTTCGAATTCAGGGAATAATGGATCAACATCAATATAAAAGCATTTTGGAAAATGTAATGGAACCATATTCCTTTGAAAATATGCCCGTCCATTACATTTTCCAGCATGACAATGACCCAAAGCACACTTCAAGGTTAGTGAAGTGATGGCTTTCGGATCAAAATATTGATGTTCTGCACTGGCCAGCTCAAAGTCCTGATCTCAACCCAATTGAGAACTTATGGGCAATTGTAAAAAGAGATCTCAAGGACAAAAATCTACGAAATAATTATGAATTGTTTCAGTTGGTGCAGAAAAGTTGGGATAATATATCGCTCCAAACATGCCAACGTTTAATACAAAGTTTACCGAAAAGACTGGTGAATGTTGTCAAAAATAAGGGTTATCCAACAAAATATTAAAGGATATGTCTATTTTGTTTAACTTTGCGAAGATATTTTTCAGTTGTATGTAAATATTTTTTGTTGTTTCTAATTATGTGACCAACTTGAAATTGCTGTTTTTTTGTGTTTAGTTAATTTTCTTAAAAATGTTATTCATGCTGAATTTTTTTTATTTTCAACTCAATGCTGATATGTTTGAATATGGTGAACTAAGTTTGTAAAATATAATACCAAATACATATGCTGAAAAGCCGTTTCTAATTATAAGGCCACCACTGTATATGAAGATTCAGTCTGTAAAAAAAAAATGTTAAAAATGTTTGGTAAATATATTTTCCAATCGTGTTAAAGTTGTAACAAAGAAGTTTGACTTAATAAGAACACATAAAATAAATCAATTTAGTCAATTTCCTTTATGTGCTGCCTTACCAAGCGATTATAACTAGATTTAATTATAAAATTAACCCTATTAAAGAAATTTTCAACTTTTTTTGTCATATATAGTTAGGCTAAGTATTTTTTTAATGTGTTTTCAATTGCGGTATATAACGGAATTGTAAACACATACTGCAATTATTTTTATTTTCAAATTAGCAGTAAGTATTTATTACGGTTTCAAATACGGAATGTAGCGAAATTAACAACATATGCTTCAATTGCTTGTTAGCCCTAAAAAGTTATATTTTATGACCATAAATAAACATTTCAATTAATGAGAAGTAAATTACAATTATTCCATAAGAACATTAATAGACATGCATGGTATACAAAGCATGCTTTTCAAAGTCGTCAATTTTATTAAGGCGGGACATGACATTCGCGGCAGAGAAAACAGACCTTTTTTTAAAAATTCATAACTCAGTCAAAAACAAACATTTTTCCAAAATTTTTTATTATTGTAGAGAATTGAGCAAATAACACAAAAAAAAAAATTCAAAAAAATATATTTTTCACTCCAACATGGTTTTATAGACCTCCAAACTGGCGGCAGAGAAAAAAAACGGGGCCTCGTGGTTGCAGCGCTGGGAGTTGCAAAAATTGTCCGATCTGGAAAAAAATGACTTTTTTAAATCTTAACAAAATTGGTCATCGTATGGCACGAGCTTTTTTTTAAATTTTTTTTCAATTTTTGGTGATGTTCCAAATTTGAAAGTGTGTTTTTTCGAAAAAAATATTGACTTTAAAAATTCATAAAAAATCAAAAAAAAATTTTAAAAAAAAGCTCGTGTCATGCGATAGCGAATCAAGTTTAAAAAAATGCAAAAAAAAGAAAAAAAATTTAGTTAATAATTTAGTTAAAAAATAGTTAAAAAATTAACCCGCTAGTGCCGCAACCAGTACGAAAAACATGGTTTCGAGACAAACGCGTTCTTAGTTTGTGAACAAAGAAAAAAAGGTTACCTTCAATCTGCCATGCCTGCTTCGTACTATATGCCTTCGTTATCTTGTGTTGTGCTGTTTCTTATAGTTTTTTGCAATCATTTAGCAATTCGGGCTTCACCCTTCAAGTAGGTACGAAATAACAACCACCAAAAGTCAGGTTGCAAGTAAAACAAATATATACCAGCTGCCGTACGGAGGTAGCCGTACGTAGGTAGTCTTAGAATCTTAAGAATATTTACTAAAATACAAAATTATTAAAAAAAATAATAATTAATAAAATAATAAAAATAAAATCGATTTCAAAAAATTGCCAATGTCAGGTAACCCCTTAAAAAACATAATGTGTTAAATATAAGAGCACGGAACATTACGGTAGTTAGAACAAATTATTATAGTAAAATATTAAGTGAGTTTTGATAGTTTTGATTTCTTACAATTTTCATAATTAAGGCACTGAAACTGAATATTCATTGTTTTCTTCATTTTTTTCTTAACTACACAGTGCATTATTAGTATTATTTTACAAAAATCGCAGCAAAACGTTATTATAAACATATTGTTAAAGAAAATTAATTATTTATTAAAAAGCTACCTTATTTTAAACACAATATTTGGCATATTTGTGAAAACGGCATATCACGGAATTATAAACACGAAGTTTATTATTTTTTTCTCCCTTATTTTACAAATTTTGGATATAGATATATTGTTTTGTATTGACAATATTATGAGATAAGCTTTTATTTATCAATTTTTACTGCCGGCACTATAACGGAATTATAAACATGAGACTTTTTATATTCTTTAGCTTTAATTTTAATTTTCAAAATAGTTTCTTGGCTTGAAAAGCGTAATTCTAACAGCTTTTTTTAATCGATTTTTACGGACGGCACTATAACGGAATTATAAACATATCAAATTGTTTGTGGGCTTTAACTTTATTTCTTAAAATGTATCTATATTTACACCATACACTCGTTTACTTGGCCTTAGTACGAACTCATGAGATTTTGAGTACATTCAATTAGTATTAGGGCAATGCAACGGAATAATAAACACAGTTTTAGTGAAATTATAAAATATTTCTTTACAAGATGTAGAAAAAAATATATTTAACCTGCTTTTTAAATACGGCACACTAACGGAATTGTAAACATATACATTTTTTTCTTTATTATGTGTTTGAAGATAAAATTTATAAATATTTGAAGCACTTAATTTATGTTTTAAGCTTAACACGAATGCAGGAAGCTTTAAAAGAAATATTTATTGAATATTTTTTGTGCAATTAAGTTGGAACAACAGATTATAACCAAAAAAACCGCGTGAATTACTTAATTTTTTAGTAAAAGACGCTAAAAAATTCACATTATTCATGAGGTTTTCAATTACGTACTATAACGGAATTGTAAACATATGATTTTTATAGCTCAAAAACAGCGTTTAATAGCATTTTAAATAACTTCAAATTATCTTTTTGGCTTATTTATCGCTATCATTCGTATCTGTGTTCTCTCTGCATTGCTGGAATTCTTTGTCATTTGACTAGAACTCATGATTGCAGAAATCTGAAATAAAGGTGCAAAAATCAATGCCTATCATAATTTAAGACCTCACAGACAACTTCTAAATTATGTTCCATAATTTTATTCTCAACTAAAAGCGAGAACAATAAAACAATGAATATGTTATACAATTGCAGCCTAATGGCAACTACGTGCCAAGCTGTAAATAGTTTTTTTTTCACATTTATAGCTGCTGCACAGCCAGATATTGCAGCCAGACATGCGGTCTGCTTTAAAAATGTTATTGAATTTCGCTTTCGTTTTGGCTCATTTCATTTGCAATTTATGTATATCGTGCCGCATATCTATACAAGCAAGCTGTTGTTTAATTTTTAAGTTCTTTTAGAATCTTGCCACTGCCAAAAAATAAACACCTTGCAGCATTGTTATCTCTATACAGTGAGGAGTTCGTTAACGTTTTTATAAAGTTGTAAGACTGCCTTACAACCTTTCATAATTTTTCACACCATATTTTTTGTTGTTTTTGGTTTATCTTTGGATTCTTTTTTTGACATTTTGTAGGGTCACCAGGCGGAGATTCTGCGGCGCATAACTGCAGTTATTATGTGTATATGTTCTCAGGCTGTTATTCATGTTTTTCTGTTGTTTTACATGTTTAAATGTAGTTGTAGCGCATGACCTGCGGTATGGGTGAGCGTTGCTTGGACACTCAAGGATATTTGCTGAGATTGCTTAATTTTTTAAAATTTTTATGTGAATACCTGTTATAAATTTTCCTGTTTGATTCCAATCATGCAAGCGAAACTTGAACTTAATCACTGATTTTTATAAGCATTTTCATATTTAATTTATCATTAATTTGAGTGCTTAGGTTATATCTAGGCTCAACAGAATTCTTAATTTTATTTTGAAAAAAGTCGAGAGTAGCTTTTTAGAATATTACTTACCATTCCTAAATAAAATAACTTGTCCATGAACACGTTTTGAAACTCACCTAGAAAGAAAAGATTAAAAAAGCATTAATAGCGTGATAATTAATATGTTCACAATATTTAAAGATACTTAAAAGTTTTAACTTTTCATTAAAACTGTTTGTATATTTTATAACAGGGGTCATATACTAGAGAAAAGCAAAAAACTTTTATCCATTTAACAGAAAGGTACATTTTTAAAAATTTTTGTATGTGAAATTTTTTTTTAAGAACTTATCTCTCTTTAACTTTTTTAAAAACTCTTTTTTTGTAGAACTGATTTCAGCTCAATTTCACTCAACTTTTAGAAAAAAACACCTTGTTTTTTGTGAGTTTATGATTACGTTATATAACGGAATTGCAAACATATGAATAAAACGTATCGTGAGCGACACTGATTTTTCAATATGTCTTCAATTACAGCATAAGCCGGAATTTTAAACAAATAATTTTATTGCAAACTTTTAAAAGTTCTTGCATTCAAATTTAATTCTAACTCAAATCTATAATAATTTTCGAGCAAACTTAAATTTTTTATGTGTTTATGATTACGGCATACAACGGAATTGCAAACATGTGTTTAAATTGCTTTATTATTTTAAATTACTCAAATTTTTCAAAATGTTGATGGCAAAATAGTAAACAAGAGATCTTAATGCTTTAAGCTGGAAGAAAAGTCAATAAATAATGCAACATATTAATTTTTTTAATATCTTGAAGATGGTTGCGATTAGCTTCGAAAAGTTAATGCATTTTGATGCACAATTCTGAAAATTTTTGTTTCAAGAATTAATTTCATTTTAATTCTTCTCTAATTTTCAAAAACCACAAAGTTTTTCATGTGCTTATGATAACGGTATATAACGGAATTGCAAACATGAGCTGGAGTTCTTATGCTATTTTAAGTGACACTATTTTATGATTTTTATTTTATTATTTATTTTTGAAAAATACTTAGTTTTGCATATGTTTATGATTACACATTTTTCTTTTTCAAGTCTCGCAATAAAAATTTATTGCAACTCAATATTATTCAAATTTACGAGAAACACTTAGTTTTACAAGTGTTTACGATTACGTAACAGAATTGCAAGCAAGTGATTAAATTCTTTTTAACATTTTAATTACATTAGTTTCTCAAAATGCTTTTAATTACGGCATGTGACGGAATTGCAAGCTAGTGATTTTTATGCACATTTTTTAAAAGTCTTGCAGTAAAAATTATTTGCATCTCATTTCTACTCAAAATTTCGAGAAAAGCACTTAGTTTTGCAAGTGTTTATGATTACGGTATGTAGCAGAATTGCAAGCTTTTCAACTTTTCAGCTTTTAAACTTTTCAATTACATTAGTTTCTCAAAATGTTTTAAATACGGCATATGACGGTATGGTTAACATGTGATTTTATTGCACATTTTTTTAAAGTCCTGTAATAAAAATTATTTGTATCCCATTTCTACTCAAACCTTCGAGAAAAACACCTAGTTTTGCAAGTTTTGATAATTACGGTATATAACGGAATTGCAAACAAGTAATTGAATTATGCAAAATATTCAATTTTGATGTGAAATTTTATATTCAATTACACTAGTTTTTCAAAATGTTTTTAATTACGGCATATGACGGAATTGTAAACAAATGATTTTTTTGTGCATATTTTTTAAAAGTCCTGCATTAAAAATAAGTGCTTCTCATTTCCAATCAAAATTTCAATAAGCACTTAGTTTTGAAGGTGTCAATTATTACGGTATATAACGGAATTGCAAACAAGCAATTGAATTCTTTTAAACTTTTCAATGAGGTGCTGTTCATAAATTAAGTAACATGTATTTGGCAAATTTTAGACACTCTTCCCCCCCAATGTCACACTTTGTCACAAAGTTTTTACCCACCCCCCGATGTAACATCACACTTTTACTTTTTTTAATTTTTTGAGTTTGTTTTTATAATTTAACAGTTTGTTATGAAAAAAGCATAGAACACGTTATATTTGTTATAAGTTTTTTTTGTTTGTTTTTGTTTGCTGTATTATAAGTTTTATTATTATGAAAATTACTTGGATATTTCACGTTATTCTATTGTGCTTGACCAACAATTTTATGAAAAATGTGATTTGAAATCAAAAATTTTTTGTGGCGTTACGCACGACCGACTTCCCTCTCTCGACTCCCCCTACCCCCATGTCACACTCCTTCACAAATGTTCGACCCCTTCGCCCTTCCTTCCGAAAAGTGTTACATAATTTATGAACAGCCCCTTACACTAGTTTTTTAAAATGTTTTTAATTATGGCATATGACGGAATTATAAACAAGTGATTTTACTGCACATTTGTTAAAAGTCCTGCAATATAAACTATTTGCATTTCAATTCTAGTGATAATTTCGATAAAGACTAAGTTTTGCAAGTATGTATAATTACGGTATATAACGGAATTGCAAACAAGTGATGGAATTCCTTTTAATTTGGCAATTACAATAGTTTCAAAAATGTTTTGAATTACGGCATATGCGGTATAAGCATAAGTGACTTAAGGGTCAATCTGCGATTCCAGGTCCATACAATAGCCGTTTGGCCTCCTCGAAAAGCTGATTATCTTGGAGCTACTGCTGATTTCGAGCTGTAAGAGCTGCTTTTGCTTCGGAGAGACTCTTTCGGTTCTGCTTGGCTACTTGTGACTCATCGGTGTTTTCGACGAAAGCTTTGCAATAATTATAAATTATAATTATACACAATAATATTTTGCCAATAAGTATACCCAGCACGTTCATAAGCTTCAGAATGGAGGTGCAGTCTTCATTAAACATTCCAACTGAAAAGTGACGGTAATGGACTCGAACATTTTCGACCATAGCTCTGTAATTATTCAATATTTTGCTTTTTACTTTTGATAATAGGTATATTTTTAACATGTTATACATTTGATATATGAAAAACAAATTTTTTGCTTTTTTCGGAAATTAAAAAGGTATCTCCCCCTTAATGTATTTTAATAGGTGGTGTTACAGAAGTTTGCACACATGATTCGTTGTTTTTTTTTTATAGAAGATTCATAAAGTTTTCTGTCTAAGAAATGTCTAAGAGTTTTTATTGAATTATAAACTAGACACATGGAGTTTATTGATGTAACATAATATCGCTGAAATGACCGCGACGACCTTTGTTGCACATGCGAGTTATTTTTATGAAAATTTCCATAACATTCGAGCATAGTTCTGGATTGATTGCAGCAATGACCAGTTTTGATTTCCTGTTTCAGATTCGGAATCATTCGGGGTTTATTAGCATAGACCTTTTCTTTGAACAAACTCCAAGGGAAAAAATCCAACGGTGTCAAATCGCATTATCTCGGTGGCCAATTGACATCACCTCGGCGCGAGATAAACTTCCCTTCGAATTTTGTTTTCAATAATTTACAATGCAGTTGTGTCATTGGTGGTGTAGCCAGTGGCACCTTCCTGTTGAAAACACATCCACATCAGCAATTTTAGGCTAAGAGAAGTTGTTCAGTGGAATTTTCGTGGAAAAATATCCTGATGACACCGTTAGCCCAAAATGCACACCAAACAGTGCACTGTTATGGGTGCATGAGAAGCTTTTGGATTCTTCTTGCCCCAAATGCGGCAGTTCTGCTTGTGGACGTAGCCATTGAGATCTTTCAAGCTTTTTCTTATAGCCAAGGAATCAATTTCTTAAAAAGAGGAAATAATTCATATTTTCATAGAACGGATTCATAGAGCTCATTTTAATACATTGAAATCATTAATTTAAAGAACGCTTTTTAAGAAAATTCCATCTATCAAATTTGAATGAACTCAGATTCTTACAAACAATGAATACTGCATTGAAAACAAATGAATTGAAATCAATGAATTTCGTTTAATGAAAGCAACTTCTTGATTTTAAGAAAAATATTTGGTTCAGTGTAGTTGCAACAATTTTTCTATGTATTTCTGATAACGGTAATACAACGGAATTGGAAGCAATTGTCTTCAACGCTTTAGTATTCTGAGATATAGTAACTTTTTAAAGATGTTTCTTATTACGGTAATATAACGGAATTAGAAATATATGATTTGATATAAACTGTACTGAGGTTGGAGCAACATGGTTATGGCTTCAAAAGTTCTGCTAGTTTCGTGCATGATAATAGCCAAGAAGCTAATATATCAAAGTGCCTAAGTGTAGGCACTTAGTTTTTTTCTCTTAATTTTAAAGAACAATTCTTATTGGACTACACACTATATTCTAAGATGTATTTTCTATTGAGCAGATACAACAACCACATGAATGGAAAACAACTGTCACAATATAAGTAAAACATATTAAAATTTATTTTTATAAAGTCATTTATTGCATATTATGTTTAACAAATGTTAAATTATATGAACATTACTTAATGATGCGTTTAAAAATAGCTTTTATTGAATTTGATGGATTTTTTCCAACGTTCAATTCAAATCAAACCTTTTTAATGACAATCTTTATGCCCATGGATCTGGTGGAGGATAGCACTCTGGAATAGGATCATCTTCTTTTTCACCTTCAATATAATTCAAAACCAAGGCTATAATATCCCAGAAATCAGTGCCCTTGAGCTGCTTATTAACCTTAGGGACTATGAAATTCTCAATCTTATCAGAAATCTCCTTTTGATTAGTGTTGATTAAAGTTTCAATAGATTTCTCTATGTATGAATTTGTTAACCGATTTAGTTTGCCATTTCCAGCCAGTCCATCAATATCGGAAATGATTTCTTCTACTGTCGTTGTTGTTTTAAGCGATGTAATTTTGTTGGAGCCCCATAAAATTGGGGTGGCGTACTTAAGCACACCCTTTATATGCATTTTTCTTACAACAACTTTAACTTTATCTGTAGCTTCGACTTTAACAGATATGCCCAGTGGTTCAATAGCATCAATAACGGTGTTGGTCGAGTATCTTGGTGATGAGAATTGAACGAACGGGAGGTAGGCATCAAATTTAATCCTTCGCAATGCTGGGTTGAACTTAAAACTTTTTAGTTTGAATCCATCGAAACCGTCGATACGTAAATGGTCGACACTGTTGTCTGTTCTGTGGTGGCCGGAGTAGGAAAAATAAAATAGAAAAATAATTGTGATGAGTGGAGAAAGTAACATGTTAGAAGCAATGAGTTTTAGTTTTTTGTTTAAAGTTCTTTTTATAAAACTGGTTATATTTAAGTTAATAATATTTAGTTAATTTTTTAAAATGAATGAAAAAACAAACAAATCAATTTTAAAAAAATATATTAAGTGAGAGTTTATTTTTGACAAGCTTAAGATATGCCGACTAGCTCAGGCACAAGCTTTTAAGCTTATACATCATAAACTTGAATACATTTTATTATTTAAGTTTAAACTTTTAATAAAAAGACGAAGTAATTTTAAAAACTTTTGCAAAAGCTTTCTGTTTTCAAAGGTCAAAGCAAAGTTGAAGCTTCGAAAGATTTACTTTTTTGGCCGATTTTTTTCTTTAAATTGTATTGTGAAGTTTTAAGTTTCTTGAAACTTGTTGAGCTTTCAAGCTTAGCGACTTTTTTCTTTAAAGCTTTAAAGTTTTTGAAAGTTTTGATTTGTTAATTTTAAAATTTTTTATAAAGCTTTGAGTTTAAGGCTTGAACGATTAACTACATTCAATAGCTACTTATGCTAGAAGCTTTAAGCTTTTATCTAATTTTTTTATTCATAAATTTTGAACAATTTAAAAATTTTCAAAACTTTTATGTTTTACTCAACTTGGCGGAGCTCAAGCTTTAAGCTTAATAAGCTCTGTTTCAATACTCACTTAAAGAATCCTTGTTCAAAGCTAAACTCCTTACTATCGATCCTCACCGGTGCCAAACCTTTACATGGCATTTGCTTTTGGAATTTGCGAATGGCTCGATTCACTTGCCATCTGGTAAAAATATTTTGTGGACTTACTAAAGTGACGGAAAATAATTTTTAATTCCTGATAGCTTAGCGAAAAATTGAATTTTTTTTTTTCTTTGTTTTTGTTTTTACTCACTCTCAACGTCACCATCATCGCCTTCTGGAAAAAACTCAATATCATCTTCGCTCTCCATTAAATCTTTCCAAGCGTCCATGCCTTCAGCATCTTTTTTTGGCATTACCGAGACAGCGGCACATGCCACAATGGCAACCGCCAAGACCAGTAAAAATTTCATTTTCCTGTGTTGGATATGATTGTAACTGTACGCAGGTTGTTAGCTACTATAGGTGAATAGTTTTTGAAATATGCCTTTTATACAATTCTTAAAATTCGAGGCTAAGCAATTGCGGATTACAATAAGTAACTCAAAGTTTTGCAAGGTTCTTATCGGACAGCTGATTAGCGGTGCAAATTTTGCTCAAGTACTTTTCAAGCACAAAGACGTGGCATTGTTTTTGTTTTATGGATCATGAAGAAATATAATTGCCTTAAATCAAATTTGCAGCTGGCTATCTTTTATTTTGATCTAAAATCTGAACAACCAGCTAAAGGTGAAATTTTATGATTATTGAAGGATCGGACGTGACTTGAATTTATTTTATGGTGCTAATTTATTTAAAAACTTGGAAAATGTAAGTAAAAGCTTTACTTTATTTGAACTTTGTAAAGTTATTAGCCTAATATCTTAAAATAATTTCACATCAAATTGATTAATAGACTGCGAATTTTTATGTAGAAAAATTTTTTAGAGTTCCTCAGGAATTTCAATTTTCAATTCCATTATAGGAATTGTAATTGAGGTTACTGTAATCCAAATACAATTGTAAATGAGATTACTGTAATTCAATCCAATCCAATTAAATTTACAGTTATCTCCAATTACAATTCCGTAATGGAATAATTGACTATTTTTTTCAATTCCATTCCTGAAGAATTGAAAAATTCAATTACCAATTACAATTCCTGTAATGGAATTGACAATTTTTTTCCAATTCCATTCCTGAGGAATTGATATGTTCAATTACCAATTACAATTCCGTAATGGAATGGACCATTTTTTTCCAATTCCATTCCTGTGGAATTGAAAAATTCAATTACCAATTACAATTCCGTAATGGAATTGACGATTTTTTCCAATTCCATTCCTGAGGAATTGAGATGATCAATTACTAATTACAATTCCTGGAATGGAATTGACGATTTTTTCCAATTCCATTCCTGAGGAATTGAGATGTTCAATTACTAATTACAATTCCTGGAATGGAATTAACGAATTTTTTCCAATTAAATTCCTGAGGAATTGAGATGACCAATTACCAATTCATAATTGCAAGGAATTGGAAATGAAAAGTAATGAACACTTTTTGACCCAGCTCTGACCATGATGATCAAATTGCCCGCAGTTATTCAAAAATGTAGTTTTTCTTTTTAGTAAATGTTTAGTAAGTGTTTTGTAAATGTTTTTGTTTTATTAATAATGGAAGGTATTGGCATAATAATGAAATGATTGAGGTAAGGAAGGAACAACATATTAAGTTTGTTTCTTAATAACTTCATTACTTAACTACTTAGTTACTTAATTACGTAATTACGCAATATATAAACAATGGAAAAATCTGAAACATCCGACACGAAACGTACGAACAACTAAAATAATTTACTCTGACCTTACTATGCCCTTAATAAAGACGACGTATGACTTTTCTGAAAGCTTGTTAAATTTGTAAAAATATTGTCTTCTGACTTTTTTTATACGGCTGATAAATTCGCAGATCTTGGCATACTATGAACTTAATCCCCAAATGACTTCCGTTTCGTGAAACGTCCGAACGCATGTTTAAAATAAAAATTTTGTTATAAGTTTGAGTTGAATAAAAATTCGTTTTATTTTTTTTTACTATACCAATAGATAGCTTCCCAAATATATCTATGGATGGTATGAAAAATTTTTAAAAGAAGCGTACGAATGAAACGTCCGACACGCTGGGATTTGCCCATATCTGCAAGTAATATGCAAGCAATAAGCAAAGAATATGCAAAAACACTTTCAACTTAAAAATTTTAATTTCAGTTTTCATTGCCATCAAGATAATTTGAAGGTATTTTTTGAATATCTAACTACAGTTGTACATATTGCACACTAATTACAAAACAGTCACAACTTAAAATTTTTAAATTTCTAAGTGAAGCAAAAAACAGTTTTATATTTGAAAGAACTCCATACAAAGTAATGAGACAGAACTGTTTTTTTAAACTATAGAGAAAAAAGATGAGTACAAAATGTTTTTGATAAGTTACAGTCAAAGTAGTATATGATCACTACGAATAGTTTTACATTAAAAAGTAAAAATTTGTAAATTTTGAGTTGTGATTATTATGTATTTAGTGTGCGATATTATTGACGAATTTCTAACCTATTTCAATTTAATGAAACTTGCTGAATTTAGAAAAAGCTAGATTTTTTATTGCTACGACATAAAGGAACATTAAATACAAAATATTTCCACAAATTGATCTCAAAGAGAAAATGTATGAAAAATTTGAGGAAATTTTTAATTGTCTCATCATGCAGATGAAGCATTGCGCTTAATACAATTGTTGAAAGAAAAGTACAACCACTGATGCGATGTTTTCTCTATTCGTAAATCATGTCTCTTCCAATGTTCACGTATTGGATAATGACGCACAGTATTTAATAATGACGCACAGGGTAACACTTTCACATTAGCTGCGGTTAAAACTGTAAGGAGTTGTCGTAGAGTAATGCAATTTGGCATGGACTGTTTTTTTTTTTTTTTTGTAAGGATTAAGAAATTTTGTGAAAATGAATAAAATCGGTTCATAATTAACGAGAGCTACTATACAAAAAAATGTTTTACAAAATTTCACAAGTAGGTATTTGATTCTTCTTTAAAAATGTAGTCAAGTTTTTACCTTCTTTAAATGGAAGTAAAAACAGCTTTCACGTATTTTTATTTTTTTAAAAACTATACATATTTAAATGTGAAACGATAGATATATAATTTATATTAACAAAAAAAATATTTAAATAAAAATATATTAAAATAAAACATTCAATAGGCGACTATGTTGTCTGAGTCGGATGAGTCACTGGACACTAAATCTTCTATATTAATTCCACATTAATATTCTATATTAATTCTATATCTTTCTCAATGTATGGCAACAAATCATTCATACCGCTGTTTTCTTTGCTTTTGAAAATATTTCTATTCGAAGAAATGAAAGGGCCAGAATTAATTAAAAGTGAAAAAATAAGATCACGATTCGAATATTCCCCGATATTTTTTCTTGTGTGTTCCAGCCTGTACTTCATGGATATTTTATGACTACATTTTAATACGTCTTCAGATAAAACACCGATCGGCAAATTAAAATGCTGTATTATTCCACAGCCATGGATTAATATTTTGTGGACTGTTATTGGCTGTTATTGTACCAAGAATAATTATCAATGTATATTTTATAAATCTGATTTAAAAGTGATCTCAAATTTGTAATATTAATTTTCTCCCACTGTATAATGTTTGCAGTATCAAACTAAAATTTGTAACTAAATTGATATCTGCAATATCTAAAAAAATCTGCGGGTCATGTTGCCATCATTTGAAGTTGCCGTAAACAGTCTTAACTCTATAAATATTAAGGCCCAGTTTTTATCTTTTTGAGTTTTTGCGTTATGCTGAGACAATATTTTTTTATTTCCATTGCCGCACAGTGTGAGAATTCACGAATCTAGCTAGACAAAATTAATAACTCCAGAACTAGTGGGTCAAATTTCCTGAAATTTCGTATAAGGGTAGGTGTGGTATTCTTATGCAGCATGTAAAAAATGGGTAGGATACGACAAAGGGGCGTGGCATCATTAATAAAATACTATATATTTTTGAGCAATGTTGATGGAAAGTATTATTTTATTAAGTATATTAAATTTTTTTGAAATAAAAACTTAAATCAATATATATGTTTTTTTTTATGGAAGAAAATAACATTTAGATTGCTATAATAACCGAATTTTTATGTGAATACATTAGAGTATAAAATATCAATTAGAGATACAAAACAAATCAACAAAATCGAATAATGTTATTTGATATAACATAAATTATATTAATAATTGATGACATGAATGGATGAAGGTCATATGCCGCAGTTATCTAGTTTCGAGAAAAATTGAGTTGAAAGTTTCACATTTGTACTGAAATCTATATTAAATCAAACTTTGTCAAGGTGTGAATTTCTGAAATAGCAACAAACATGGTTGTTTTAATTTTCAAAATCCATGTATAGAGCACAAAAAATCCGAAAATGCGAGATATCACCTTCACATATATAATATAATTAGACATACTTACAAATTTTGTGTGAAAAATGGTTTCAACTGCGCCGATACGCGTAAAATGTTGGTGAAATGTTACGGTGCCTCTGCTCTATCGTATCAGAAGGCAAACAACTGATTTAACCGATTTGAGAGTGGCCAAGACGAAGTAGAAGACGACCCTCGTACCGGGCGGCCATCGAGTTCGACTACCGAAGAAAACGTTGAAAAAATCAAAGAAAGAATGTTGGTCAAAAATCGCAAATTGACGATTAGAGAGATAGCAGAGGACGTCGGCATTTTAATTGGATCCGTTCAGAACATTTTGAAGAATGAATTGGGCTTGAGACGTGTCGCTGCGAAGTTGGTACCGAAAGAACTCGATTTCATGCAAAAAAGAGACCGACTTGCTATTGCGAAAGACATCCAATGGTCGAAAACGACGAATCATTCATCGAATCCATCATTACTGATGATGAGACATGAGTATACGAGTATGACACGCAAACCAGGCATCAGGCGAATGAATCAGGCTCAATTTTCGAATCGGACAGTTAAGTCCGGTTCACAGTGTGAATGAACCTTTCTTTTTTATATTTTTCCATGCAAAAAATCAGTATGAAATAGCTCAAAATCAGGTTGTTGATAAGTTTGGTTTTAATTTGACCTTCGATACGATATGAATATAAAAGGAATGAAAATAAACGTAAAGAAAAAGTTATACATAATTCCGGTGGCATCTAGATCGATCGACATGGCACTGAGGCTAACGTTGCAGGGAGCGGTAAATGTTGGTTCTTTGAATGAACATTTTGCCTGACAATTTTTCGAAGCAACTCCGGTTGGGCTTTTAAAAAGTCGAAAACTGAGTGCAGGTACATTGGATGTTAAATTTTGAAGAACAGTGGCACTATCGATAGTATCAAGCTTTCCCATTTAGCTTAACCATCGAATGGTCGATAACCGCTATCGATTGATGCTCATGTTGGAGTTTTTATAGAAAATAAAATAAATTTCTACTAATAAAACCTGTGTAGCAACCCTCCAAAAATTAGTATAAAAATCAGTATCCAAATTCAATCAGTACCGCGGTCTGAAAATCAGTACAATACTGATCAAATCAGTATAGTTAGTTACATCATTTATATCCATCTGAATCACTACTAATATTTGAATTGCTAAGTACTAATCTCCTCGATTTCGGAAGCAGCTTTATTGTCGCTTGAGTAATTTATTGGTGGTTCCTTCAATATATTTAATACTTTTTGTGTAATATAGCTGTTTTTTGTTTTTGGAGGGTGCTCTTAAACTTGCAATAAGTGGATCTGATGATATTAACAGTATATATAGCAAATCGGTGTTAGTGTCGATTCGAGATATCTTCCGTGTGAATAATTCTCGGTATCTTCTACTGCTCTTACTTCTTGATTACTGGCATTAGATAGCATGATAATTATGTAATGTACAATTCCTTAGTTATTTTTGTGTGCTCATCGAGTTTGTCGATATTTATTGGAAATTTTAAGATTATAGTTTCCAATCGCGAAATAAATACGAAATAGTCGCGAAATAGGTATGCATTTCCTGATATGCGCTTTTAACATATATTTAGTATTATAGCATAAAAACGATTGATCTTTCGTAAAAATTGTTTGAAGAAAACTATCTGGGCTACAATTTTTATCTAAACGTTTTTACTGTCCGACAAAAACAGGTGCTGGGATATAGACGGATGACCACATTTAGTGAACTTTGGATCCAATTATCTTCTGAAAAGTACACAGAATAATAAGGGATTTTTAGCATTTTATTTATTATGCCTCAAGTAATTTGTTTGCACAAAAAAAAGCAGATATTGCGTTATAATGAAATGCTACAATAACTAATATGAGTTTGATTTTTAGACGAAAAGGCACTTTAGAAAAAGCTTAAAATTTAAGCTGTGCGCAAGCGTGCGCATGTAAATTTATTGTATTTATAAACTATAAACATCCATCTTGACGATAAACGTAATATAAAGAATGGCCAATAATGGCCTTTATTAGTTTTAGTCTATTTAATTTGAATCATAAGTATTAAAAAAACTGATATATCACATTTACATTTTTAAGTTTGAATTTATGACAAATCAAGTAACTAAAATATGAAAAATCATATAATTAAATTACGACTTAAAATAATATTTAATGCCTGCACTTTTAAAAACAATAAATTTAATTCACGCCCGCTACTTAAATCACGGTTACAATTTTAACTATTAAAATAATTTTATAGTTTGTAAAATTGATCAAGTTTGCTTGCCGCTTATGCCAAACCTGTTGTTTTTTGTTTATTTTTGTGTTCATATTCGTAATAAAAGAGCAATTTTATTTGACATATCAAAAAATTATTTGAATTGGATAACTTTTTTTTCTTACTATTGTCCATCTAGATTATGAAATTCTCACACAGTGCACCGGATACTTTCCAACATTTAATAGGCATTCGGTATGAAATATGGATAAAACATTCGAACATTTTAATCCATGCATGCAGGGTTGATAAACCATATTGTAGGAACTCTTCTATAATTGCTCTTTGTGAACAATGACATGAGTTCATAATAGATGGAGTTGCTCCACGTAGATAGCATTTCATTGCTGCTCGATTGTTAGCTAACACGTTAGTAACAGCACCATCTACCATAGTTAGATACATTTTGAAATTTGTTTCAATATTAAAACCATTAATTTCAGTTTTATATGGCAAAAGTTTTTGAATTTGATCTGCTAAATCTATTTCTACTTCGTGGACTAATGCAGGATTTTCCTTCATAAAAATAAGCATAAGCATTCGTCTTCCAAAAAAGCACTGCTGATGGAGTTTTGTTTATTCATATTTCGCTCCCATGGTCTATCTTAGCTGTTTTTAAAGGAACAAGAGCAACAATAAACAAAAATTTATCTGTGTTATGCTCATTCGAAAACTTTTGTGAGTAAACACTGTGACCTGAACTTTCATCAAAACCGTATTTGCATACAAGCAAGGTTAATTAATATAGGTTAAGTCACTTGAGAGAAGCTTGGTCGAACTGTCAGAATGGATGAAATGAAATCAAGAAAAAAAAAACCTGAATGTGTACAATTTTTAAATAACAGCTACTTTGACAGTTCAAGCAAAGGCTAAAGAAGAGTGCTTTTCTCTAAAGAGACTTAACCTATATTAATGAACCTTGCATACGAGCACACAATTTGTATTTACATTGACATCAAGAGTTGCTTCGAGATGTGTTTGAAGCAGTATTATGTAATAAGTTCTGTTATCTCACTTCAGCTGATATCTCAGATGTTGTAATTGGTTTCGGAATCAGTTTGCTTTTATATTTTTCTAACATTCTATATTCGGAAAAACATTATGGGTGGACCCTGTTTACAACCGAACGCAACACTCTATATTTCCTTATCGATAAGTTTAACAGCCATATTCTACCAGGTTATCAAAGCTCACCACATTAACAAAATAGTTAATATTAACAAGTTGTTAATGTTCCGTATTCTGGTGAAAATTTAAAAGCTCTTTTTTTTACAATTTTGTTAATTGCAGAAATTATCTTAACAACGTCAACATAATCTTAACATTTATGTGTTTAGCTAGAGAATTGTTGTGCAAATAATAAAAATAATATAAATTATAATATGATATTGAATTACAATAAACAAGACTGTTCTATCTATCTCTTTATCTATTTTTTATTTCTATCCAACTCTAAATACAATTAAATACCGAAATGAAAAACCCAAATATAATAATATACATATGCCAGCTAAAATTTGAGGGTGCTGCCGGCAAAAATTGTTTATAAAATAGGAGCTGCTCCTGCGTGGTTCATTCAAACTTTGTTTGGCTATTAAAAAAATGTAAATTTGTGTTTTAAATAAAAACAAAAACTTAAGATTACTTAATTCTTTGCATTCTTATTTTGCTTGCTGATATAATAAACAATAAAATTTCATCGAAAAACAGCTGGCGTCTGAATGCTGTGAGTTTCAAATTCTCACCACGCGTGGTGAACTTTTAAGCTTTTTAGAGCTTTCAAATTGTAAATGATTTTTTAGAATATGAACATTTACATTACATAACAATAATATTAACAAGAGCTCCTTAACAATTCCTTGTTAAGTTAACAAGCAGAATAGAGCTGTAAATCACAACAAAGGCCAAGTGCTCGAGTTGTTGACAGACACTTACTAGTTGCACTTTCAATTTCTTTAGGTGACTTTTCATTTATCAAATTCTGTACCCTTCGAGGCTTTGTTCTTTCAGATGTTTCCTGATAGTTTTTCAGCTGTCTACCATCTTTGCCTATAGTGCTAGCTTTACTATATGAATCTTCTTGATGCGAGGCATGTCTTATGCCCCTGCGCGTTCTTGGTCTCTTAAAATGATTTCTTAAATTATTTCTTATATCTTATTTCTTAATAAAATATTTAATAAGAATAAAAATAGAAAAATGAAAATTTCTTAATATGAAAAACTATTCAAATAGAAAACTTGATAAATTTAGTTACATTTGCTATACACATAAGAAATTGTATTGAAGAAAATTAAACTTTGTTTTGGTTTTTAGTAACGGTATTTATCATATGTTTTTTACAATCAGACAGAAGAAAACATTTCAAAAAATACATCCTAAAATTATGCAATATTTTTTTATAAATCAAATTTTGCATTAAAACTTCAATATACAGTGATGGTCAAAATAATAACACACTATTAAATTATTAGTACACACCTACATATAACTAGACACATGCCTAATCTTCCCACAAAGTTTTGCTAAGATCTGTTAACTTTTATACGTACCTTCCATACGAAATCATGCAAACTTATAAAGAACGGACCGGAAAAACGGAATTTCAATATTATCATTTTTAATCGGTTACCATAAATTAGAAGGATGCTTGTATTTAATTTTTTTGAATTGAAATACTTGCACTTTTCGATCATTTTACCCTTTTGTACATCGGAAGTATGGAACATATTGTGAAACTAAGAAAAATAATTTGAATAACACTTGCCTTAAATAGTTTTAGAGACTACATTCCAATGAGTTTGAAAATAAATAACAATATTAGTCGCAGTAAATAGACTACGTCTCTATTTTTTTTTATTACATTATCTTTTTATTACTTTACAATATGAAAATTTTTTTAATTCTCAAAATCTACTTAGATCAATTACCATGGTGGTGGATCTGGATAACAAGTGTTAGAGCTCGAACCTAGTTTACCTAGCAAATACCACACCTTATGACCATTCATTTTTTCATTGACAAATGGCACAACAGTCTGCTCAATTTTCTGGCTTATCTCTTTCTCGTGTGTACTGATGAATTCGGGAATCAATTGCTCGATTTTAGAGTTGATAAATGCATTCATGCGACCATTACCCAAAAGTCCACCAATATGGGAGCGTACACCGCCCAAGCCAATTAAAATTTCGAATTTATAAATCTTAATAGAGCCAAAAATCCAGGGCATTTTATATTTGAATTGACCTTGAATTGATAGATTCTCCAAAGCGAATTCAAGGGGTCCAGTACCTTCGTAACGCACCGAAATACCCAATTCTTTCAAAAAATCAATGAAGGTGTTAGTGGTGAGTGAACGTGCGGTGGCCTTGAGTTCTTTAAAAATGAAGTGATACTTGACCTTCTTCTTAAAGGTGTAGCTCACTTGCATTTTTTTGATAATCATTTCATCCAGGCCGTCAAAACGAAAGCGGAAAAGTTGCATAACGGAACTGAGGAGGGGAAAAAGAAGATATTAGATACAAATACTATTTAATACAAATGTAATAATTTACTTACTCCAAGACAGATTGAACAATTTGTATTTCTATATCGCGATTGGTGTATGGTGCCATTGGTGATATACCATATTGAGGCCAGCCGCAGGGTAGTTGCTGCATAAAATTTTTCAAAGCCTTCTTTGCTTGAGAGTTCAAGATCAAACCGTGTGCTGTGGATTAAGGCGATTATTTAAAATATTGGAATATGTGAAAATAAAACAGCTGATGGTGCTAGCAATTACGACAATTGTATTTATGTATTACGTTTAAAAAGTTTTCATATGTTTCTAGGTTTCGCACTAATAAAAACAATGTTGATCTGAGGTGGTGATCTTGAGACATGTTGAAAAAAATTACTTGAAAATAATTACTAGATTATCTGCCTAGTCTTGTAATATCTTACACCCAAAAAAAATTTACTAAAATCAAGAAAATTTTGAGCTAAAGTCATCCTATCCTATATTTAAAGATGCACTTTCCTTAGTTTAAGTAAGTTTTATTCTAAAACTGAGATATTTCTTTTGATTAAAGAAAACTAACTTAAACTAAGAAAAATTCCATCTTTAAATATAGGATATTTTCCTATACTTTGGTGCAAATTTTCCTTGATTTTAGTAAATTATTTTTGGGTGTTTCTTTGCAAACTAAAGTAATAATTTTTAGCCTTATATTGTGTGCTTAAGAGTTATAGAAAAGCAGAAAAAAAATATCAGTTAAGAAATATTAAAATATAATGTAAAGATCGGGTCGATCATGCTGATAATGATCAAAGAGAATACCACAAAATCGAAGATTTTCTCAAAAAGAGCTTTGAAGATTATTAAATATGTGAAATGCAGTGAGTGTGTTTGAAAGACATATAAAAAATTATAAGGATCAGTCGATGATGATCATGTTGATATATTTAAATAAAACTTTTAGCTTTTAAATCGTTTTATTGTAATTCTGTTTAAAAAAGGGCCAGCCAGATCACGCTCATCGTGATCATTTTTAACTAAAGATCTTATTCGAATACAATTTTCTAAAAATTACAATTAAATGGTCAAGTTTATCTCAAAGATCTGATTCGAATAATATTGTTTATTTTTTTTATAGAGTTACCATCATTTGAAGAGTAAGCGTGGCTGAAGAGTGTTACTTATTAGTAATTTGAAGTTTGGAACGTAATTGGTAGAGTGATCGTGATTTGGAGGGTAAAAGTGTTTGAACAGTGATAATGATTTGAAGAGTAATCGTGATTTTAAGAGTAATTGTTATTTTGTAATTATTATTTAAATTGCAAAAGTGATCGTTATTCGAAAGAAATCGTTATTTCAAGATTGATCGTTATTGAAAGCCAAGACTAATCGTTATTTGAAGAGTAATAGAGATTATGTAAGTGATCATGATATAAATAGTAATCGTAATCTAAGTAGTTAACTTATTTTAAAGAGTGATAGTAATAACGGTAATTTTCAGATTGATATTAATTTGAAGAGTGATCTTGATATGAAGAACGATCGTAATTCACTTGAAGAGTAATTGTTATTTGACAAGTAATCTTCATTTGAAGAATGATAGAGAGAAATCGTAATTTGGTAAGTAATCTTGATTGCAAGAGTGAAAATCATTTGAAAGTGATCGTAATTAAAGTAGAAATTGTAATTTGAAGAGTTACAGATATTAGGTAAGTGATCGTGATTCAAAGAATTCGTTAATATAAAATTATTAAAATAATTATATGAATGAAATAATTCTAATAAATTCGTTATCTAAATTGGTAACGTAATTTAAAGAGTGTTACACATTTGGGTGATAGTCATTTCCAGATTGGTGTTAAACGAGTGATCGTCATTTGAGAAGCGATCATAATTTGTGTAGTGATGCTGAATTCTTGATTGTAATATTAAAACATATCTTTGTTTTAAAAGTTTTTCTTTTTGCAGAGCAATTGTAATATAAATATAGACTGTAATTTGTAGTTATTCGAAAGGATGATAATAAGGTGATCGTGATGGAAGAAAAATTTTTACAGATGAAAAAAATAAAACCTATCTGTCTCTATAAAGCATTGGAGTAAAGAAAAGTCAAAGCTACTATTTAAAAGTGATCGCGCTCATGAGTTTTCGCAAAATCACCATTCAAAATATAAAGTGTATATTTATATTGAAGATCGATATTAAAGGTTAATACTGGAAACCAAAAAATGTAAATATGTATTGAAATTCAACATTAAATATCGAGAATGAAAAGCTTTACTTGATTTAAAGATTTATATTATAGATCACTATTGAAGATACATTTTTAAAGTAAAAATAGAATATCAATATTGAAAATCGATATCGAAGATTAATATGGGCATTTCCGCCGAAAAGTCCACCGTGACACGAAAATGAAAAGTTATTAAAAACTTATTATTTATTGATATTATCTTAGAGAAAAATTTTTATTTTATTGATTTAAGCAATTTAAATATAAATTCATTTACCATGATGATCAAAGTCAGCACTGTTTCACAAATGTAGTTTTTCTTTTTAGTTAATGTTTTGTAAATGTTTCGTAAGCGTTTTATTTTTAGTAAAAATGGAAAGCATTAGCAAAAAATAATGAAAAATGGCTGAGGCAAAGAGAGGCAGAATATATTAAATTTATTTTTTAATAACTAAATTACATAACTACTTAATTACCTCATTACTTAATTACCTTAATGAATTACAATGGAAAAAATGTCACGTAACGCCATGTCACGTAACGTCTCATACTTAGCCCAATAAAAAAAAAAAACGAGAAAAGGTTTTCAATTTGATTACTTTGAAAATAAACTTAAACTATTTCAAATCCTTCTAAAAAAAGTTTTATATAAAAGCTCTTGCCAACTTACAGAATTTTACTAATTTTGTGATCCAAGTGGAAAACCACTTCTATTTTTTGTCACATAACGTATCATTTTTGGTGGCCTCTATCTAAGAGCCGAACTTTTGACAACTCCTAGGTTTTATACCTTGTATAGTGTGCTTAGTAAGCTATTGGAAAATCAAAATAAGGAACTTGTAAGTTAAATTTTTCATTCATTTTTCACTCATTAAAGTCGTACGATCGTCAGGTGCGCCACAATGGAAATGCTCATAGTGAACATCTATATTGCTGGTCAATAATTAACATCAGCCTTGAAGGTGAAACATTTTATAAATTTTATGATCAACCAATTCTACGATCAATTGTGAAGATCAAGATTGCATATTAAAATAAAAAAAAAAATCATATTGCAAGCCATGATGCAACAAGGTAGTACACCGAGAAAAAAAAGCTTATGTTAAATTAAAAAAAACAAGTATAATTTATAAGCTGGCTTTGGCAGTTTGCAGCCTCCCAAGTACTTGTCAATTTTTATTTGGGCGATAAATTAACCAAGTTTTTGTTAATTTATACATTATTTAAAAAAAAGTTAAGTATTTATAACTTTTTCCGGTTTTGTTTTTTTTTCAAGCGAAGCTTTTTACGCCTCTCGTTCTGTGATTTAAAAAAAAAACAAAAAAACGGAATGGCCATTTCAGCCCTTGAAAGGACTTTGACCGAGCTTCTTATGATCAAATGTGGTGTGTGTGTTGTGAAATGTTTGAACGCAAATGATCGAGAACTGGACCTACCAGCTTTATGCCGACTCCGAGCGGCTTATGTTCTCAAAAAGCTTTGAAGTTTTTACTCTCTGAGGTTTGCCATTGTCTTTGTGATTTGCTTGACTAAAATCACAAAACTACAAAACTTTTCTTTTTCGACTCCGTTTTTCTTAGAAATTTATGACTTCGGCTTCTTTGCTGCTTGCGTTCATTTTAACAAGAAGATGAAATTAAATATCATATATAAAAATCTTTCCTTCGCCCGCCGTGGGGATTTGAACCCACACCCACCGATTAAGAGTTCACTACACTATGCATCGAGCCAAACTCCTTTGTTACGCAGAGTCATTGATTCAATATTAATTACAACTGAAGCTGATTCTTGTTGAATGGCTATCAACAGATTACTGTGATACACTGCATCTGTTAATATAACATAGTATCTGTTAACATAGCTGCAGTTATATCAGCAAATAGTAGCAAAGCTGTTTTTATCAGTGGGTAGAGCGATGTACTGGGCATCTGATCGATTCTCACGGGGCGGGCAAAGAATTTTTTTCTTTTCTTTTTGTTGATGAAATGTTATAAAATTGACTGGTGCTTTTTCATTTACTTTATGTTAATTTAAATTTTTTAATTTAAAAGTTATTTTATTACAAAAAAAAAAACATTAAATTGTCATATCTATGAACAGCAAAAAAACTTCGCACCTCTCGTGTGTCCAACGACGCACCTGTGTTTTTTTGCAGGAAATAGCTCAAAACTATGCAAGCCATCTATGCTAGTTTTTTTTTTTAAATTTGGTTTTTTGTATTTTGAGCTTAGGTGAATCAAATATTTTTTTATTTTTGGCAGAGTATCGGGTTGCTTTCAAAGCATTGTATTAAACAATGAATTGCTTGGGTGTATAAGCATAAGTTTATAATGCCCATATAATTATCTTTACTTAAGCTGACTTAGGTGATTTAACTATTGCTTTTTTGCTCGCTGTAGAGACAGTTCTTTTGGCGATCATAGGTTGTCAAAAATGGTACAAAATTGAAAACGAAAAAGTATAAAAAAATAACAAGTAAAATATAGAAGCAAATGACAACATATGAACGCCATTTGTATGAATATATCTTGATGCCACTACCACCTTGTTAGTTGCACCATGATTGCAAGCCAATGTTGAAGTTCATTATTAAAACCCAATAGTAAAAAGCAATATTGAAAGTCGCTAATGAAGATCAATATCAAATATCAAAATTGAGTATCTATATTGATTAAGAACAATACTAAAGATCAGTTATCGGGGTCACCATTGAAAATAAAAATTGTAAATCTATCTGGCACAACAATATTAAAGATTGACATTATCATTATAAAAATTAAAGACCTTGATTGAAAATTAATATTAAAGATCAATATACAAAGTTATTAAATATTTATTTAATATAAAAGATCTATATTGAATATTCAGACTGAAGATAAATATTGTATATAAATATTTAAATATTGTTTATAATGTATTTATAACTTTTTAAATTTAAATAAAAATAACGAAGAACAATATTGAAGATCAAAATTAGAAAAAATTTTATTCAAAAACAATATTGAAAATCAGTATTGAGGATTAGTATTGGATTTCTTAAATGATGATCAATATATAACACAAAATTTAAGATTAATATTGACAATAAAAACTGAAAGTCAATATTGAATACCTATATTGAAGATTAAAATGTAAGTAAAATATTGAAGATCATTATTGAAGATCAATATTGGGGATCAATGTTAGAGGTAAATATTGAGGAACAATATTAAATATTACCTTTGAGGATCTATATGGTAGTTAATAATAATCAAGAATATTTAAGCTCCAAATTAAAGATCTATGATTAATATTTATATAAAAAGAAGATGTCAATACTGAAGGCCAATATTAAGCATCTATATTGAAGATATATTTTTAAAACCTGAAGATTAATATTAGAGAACAATATTAAAGATAAATATTGAAAGTCAAAATTGAAGATTAAATTGATTTAAAACATCAAAATGGTCAATATAAGATAAAGGCAAGATCTATATGGAGAGCCAATATTGTAGGTCTATAATTCATTAAAGAAAGTATGAAAAGTGTAAACAAAAATATCTTGACAGTTATTAGTGAGCTCAAAAAGATTATTGCATTTTATTGTGGCATAAATAAAAATTTCTCAATAAAAGTAATCAAAAATAAAGTTTATTTTTAGAAAGATTTAACACAAGATTTATTATAATTATAAATTTGTGTGCAATATAACTGACTGCTATTCAAACTACGTATTTAATTTATTTGAGAGATAAGAGTGAAAGCACTTGAAATCAACTAGATGTATACATATAAAAGTTAAGTACAAGCAATTTAGTACTCTTCGGAAGAGATCGCAAGTGATCGTACAGATCAAACAATAACTAAAACGTAGAAATTATGGCCTGATAAAAGGGTTTTTTTAACAACACACATGTTGGTTTCTTTTGGTAAAAACTATAATTTCTAAGTTAGACATTGAAGCTTTAGATGATAAGAAACCATTGCAGTAAAAGGTGATCGTGGGAAACTTTTGGGTATTTTAGAATTTCAAGAAAACACGTGGCCACTGTGTATAAAGTGAAGTTTTCGTTAAGTATAAGGCGTTTTGATCACAATTATTTAAACAACTTTTAAATTTTAAACCATAAAAACGATTAGTTTAAGCATAAAAAACAACTTGTATATGTATGTCATTCACTCATACTTACTCTCAGGCTGTAGATCGTCGGACAAGTCTACATCCCACACTTCTGGATCATCGTTATCCTCCTCGTTATCCTCCTGCACAGCTGTGTCCACATCGATTGCAGCAACAATCGCTAGCAAAGCAAGCGAAATAATTAAACACTTTTTCATTTTTGTTTTTTTTTTTTTTTTTAAGAACAATCTATGTAGTACAAATAGTTGTACACCAAAAAGCTCAAGTCTGATAGCTGTTAGATTAACGTTAATGAAACGGCTTTTATACGTTGCGCCAAACCAAGCAGAGTATCAAAGCGAAATAAAGTAAAAACAAAAACTGAAAAATGGTTAAGCTTGCAGAGGATTATCAGGTAAAGATAATAAATATGTTGAATTTAAACACACTTGATAGTGCGATCTATCGTTTTGATTGTTATTTAAAAATTGAGAAATTTAATATATATTTTTTTTTTCTTTTAATAGAATGAAATAAATAAAGGAAATAATTAAGCAGCAACTGATCTAATTTTGATAATTTTTAACTCTCTGTTATATTTGGAAAACGTAAAAGACATTTATTTTTGAGTTAAATTTGAAAATGAATTTATTACGAACTACGGTCTAGTTAAAATTTAATGAAAATATATGATGAGTATCTTCAACTTGAATCAAGTGGTTCATAATTGCTGATAAGCGCGCTTTTACTGTCCAACATAAACAACTAGCTACTGAATATCTTCGGTTTTTGTTTTGTAAATATTTTGAAGAGTGTCAGTATTGAAGAGAGTCATAAATTATTATAGTCAAAATTCACAGGTGTTCTAAGTAGTTTTTATTGCTATATTAATGAGGATTTGTTGAAATTTATAATTTTCTAAAATAATTAACTACATAAAAATAATATAACATTGAGATATTGTTGTTGGGAGAAACACATTTTATATCAATATTATTGACATAAAAATCAAGTTACCAGTTATTCACTGGTCGATAACATCGTTGAACGACCTTCGTCGATAGCAATGCTTTGACAAGGAGCAGTTATGAGATCTAAGTCCATGATTGTAGGTATTCGCAATTTTTAACTTCACAAATTTTTTCAAAAGTTTTAAGAAAAGTTTCGGCAGGGTATCGAAGCTAAAATACCCCCCGCGTCCACATTGAAGTACATTCGAAGTCTTTAGCCACGACATACACGATGACATTCAGTTTTATATATTAACGGCAGTTTTCCTATTTTGATGACGTCACTTTGCATGGATGGTAGGCGTGGTTTTGATCTGATTTTGCCAAATATCATAGAACGGATTACATATCAAAGCTAATGTGCAAAATTTCAAGACGTTTCTTTAGTTTTTGTGGATTTTTAACAGATTTTACGTTTAAAATAGAGCCACTTTGTATGGGAAGTAGGCGTGGTTTTCATCCGATTTTGCCATATATCATAAAGATCGTTCATATTAAATATCAAAGCATATGTGCATAATTTGAAAACATTTCTTTAATTTTTGCAGATTTTTTAGAGATTTACGATTAAAATAAAGCCAAATTGTATGGGAGGCAGACGTGGTTTTCATCCGATTTTGCCAAATTTCATAGTGATAGTTTATATTAAATATCAAAGCTTATGTGCCAAATTTCAAGAAATTTTTTTAATTTAAGCAGATTTTTAACAGATTTGACTTTTAAAATAAAGCCTTTTTGTATGGGAGGTAGGCGTGGTTTTCATTTGATTTTTCCAAATTTCATAGCCAGATTTTGAATTAACGATCAAAGCTTAAGTGCCAAATTTCAAAGCATTTCTTCAATTTTTATGGATTCGAAAGACATTTTACGGTTAAACTTAAGTCACTTTGTATGGGAGCTAGGCGTGGTTTTCATCCGATTTTGCAAAATTTCATAGTGATAGTTTATATTAAATATCAAAGCTTATGTGCACAATTTCAAGACATTTCGTCAATTTAATCAGATTTTTAAGAGATTTGACTTTTAAAATAAAGCCACTTTGTATGGGAGGTAGGCGTGGTTTTCATTTGATTTTTCCAAATTTCATAGCCAGATTTTGAATTAACGATCAAAGCATAAGTGCCAAATTTCAAAGCATTTCTTCAATTTTTATGGATTCGAAAGACATTTTACGGTTAAAATTAAGTCACTTTGTATGGGAGCTAGGCGTGGTATTCATCCAATTTAGCCCATTTTCGAACTTGATCTTCCTTTATTAAATATAAACGTAAATTTTGAATTTCATCGCGATAGCTTTAAAATTTCGGCAGTAATCGTGTCCACAGACGGACAGACGCACAGACAGACGGACACGGAAATTGACTCAGGAGGTGATGCTGATCAAAAACATATATATTTTTCTATACCTGCCACGCCTCCTTCTTGGCGTTACAAACGAAATGACAAAGTTAATATACCCCTTACGCAGTACGCTTGGGGTATAAAAATCAATAAGTGGAGGAATAGCATTTCAACTTTAACAGCAATATAAAGAAATACTTGATTGACATAAATGCTTGATAAATGACGGGAGCTGTGATAATTTTCCCTATTTCAAACCACCCCCTCCCCCTCTTCTATAGGGCCTACATCCTCGTCACAGAGTTCAATTAATCCATTATTTTGTCAGATCATAGCAGGTAAAGGTTTGTTGTCTTCAGTTATCATATTTTCCACTACGTCGTATGTGTCTTGCCAGATTGTAACGATTGATATCAACGTCTGCAAACAAACAACTCTGCAGTTACAAAGCTGCTGTCGCTGCCAATTTGGAACTAGTTTAGTCAGTGTGAACGATAGTGTTAAATGAAAAGCTCTTTGTTGTTTAACATGTTAAGCTAAGTCAGTTTTAACCAATTCTAAATATTCTTCTGAGCATAATTTTGTTTGCAGGGGAACCTAAAAATATGGTCGCGAGCTACCAGGCGCTCGCGAAAAACCGATTGGGCACCACTGCTTTATAGCATTTAAAAATTTAACAATTCATAATAAAAATAAATTTACAATTCTATTTATAAAAACAAAAAAAAAAACAAAAAAAAAACATGTTTTATGTAAAAGTGTTATGTACCATATATTCTGGATATCAAAAAGATCGATTGATTAAAATAGTGCTCACATATGTAAGGCTTGACGGACGAAGCCAAGCTCCCACATATGCCAGGCAAAATGGACGTGGTCTTGCTCTGGATAATCAAGTTCGATTCTACTGTATTTAGATATAACAAACAGTCGCTCACAAAATCGACCTTATCAGTGTGGCTTTCGACCTGGAAAGTCCACCATAGACCAGATTTTCACGCTACGACAAATCCTGGAGAAAAACCGCGAAAATCAAATTGACACACATCATCTCTTTGTCGATTTTAAAGCTGCGTTCGATAGCCCGAGAAGGGATTGCCTATACGCAACAATATCTGTGTTCGGAATACCTGCAAAGTTGATTAGACTTTGCAGAATGACGTTGAGCAACACACGCAGCTCTCCGTCAAGGTAGGAAATGATCTCTCCGAAACCTTTAATACCGAAAGAGGTTTGAGACAAGGCGATCCATTGTCTTGCGATCTCTTCAACATCATCATGGTGGGAAACGTACGAAAGACCGGTATGAATTTACGATGGCACCGTTTTCTACAAAGGTGTCCAGCTCCTTGCGTACGCTGATGATATCGATATTGTCGGCAGAACCAAGAGAGATGTTACTGCGTAGAATTAGCGTTAGAATCGAAGATTGTCTGAAGTTAAAATTAAGGAGTTTAAGTAAAAGCTAGATTATTAGAGTTAGAGTACAATTTAGAAGTAAAATTGGTTAAAAGAGTTAATGCAGGAACTAGAGTTTTAGAGTTACAGTAAAATTTAGAAGTAGAAGCAAAAAATTATTGGAAAACACACAGTATTGTAGTCACAAATCAATTAATAAATCTTTATTAAAACGCTTTGATTACAAAAAAAAAATTTCTATTCAAGTGGTTCCAGATAATCACATCGTAACTCGTAACTAGATTTGTTTTTTTGTTATTGTACTCAAGGATATATTTCATTACCACCTTAATCAAAATCGAAAAAAATAAGATAAGATACATTCTTCCAAACACCTGTGAAATATTCCCATTCTTATCGGATAGTTTGTATGTTTTCTTAAATATTTTGGATTAAAGTGATCGTTGATTCATGGTGCATAAAATATGGCAATGTTTCCTATAAAAGCTCAACGTTAATGGAACCATAAAGTTAGTCTTGAAATTGAAGGTATTTCGAGCAGTTATTCTAAAGAAAAGTGAAATAATAATTTTAATATGAAAATTATTATCTTTCTATTGGCTTTCGTTGCCTTTGCGGCTGCCGTGGAGGAGAAGATCCAGCCATTTGGAAGTAAGAATGTTTGATATCTAGTATTAGTAGAAACAAATTTGCTGTACTGGAGATCACGTATTTGATAAGACTTGATGTGATCTTTAGTAATTTTTTTCGTTGATAAGTGATCTCTTTTTTGTGATCATTAACTTTTTTGCTTATCACTGATTGCTGAATATTTATCGATCGAGTGAATTTATCGATCACTTAAAACTTTATATGTATTTATCATTAATCATTTTCTCTTCATTGTTATTGATCCTTGATCACTTGCTTTTATTGATCACTGGTCAATTGCTTTTTTCATTAATGATAATTTGCTTTTTGGCACAACGAACGTAGAGTTATCAATTCCTTTTAGTCGATCACTGATCAGTTGAAATATATAATTATTAACTTAATTTATCTTTAAATTTTTTAAAAACAGAATAATAAAAAAAATAAAGATTATATATAAATAAAAGAAATAGTAAAGACTTACATACATACACCTCATATTGATAAATTTATTTTTTCAGTTTCAATCGGTGACCAAGTAAAAAAAGTCATCGAAGACAAAAGAGACCAGATGCCATGTGGTTTTCCATCTATGGGCATTCCTCCCTTGGCTCCATTTGAGCTAAAACACCAATCTATCGCATCTGACTCAGCGTACTTCAATGTAACCGGTGATGTTAATGATTTTAAGCTCAGTGGTTTGAACGATTTCCTAGTTACGCAGATGAAAATCAATCCTATAACCAATAAAGCAAACTTTGGTTTTCGTTTTGTAAATATTAATGTTGACACCCACTACAATTTGGATGCATTACTGCGCAAAGCTGGTATTACTGTCAACATGAAGGGTTCTGGACCAGCAAAGTTTGCTTTAAAGGATATCGAAATTAATGGCGTAATGAAGTTCTCATATTTAACACAATTGAAAGTGAAGTCTTTGGAAATACGCATTCATGTAGGTGCGGTGAATTCGGATATAGAGGGTATTTTAGGCGAAGGTGTAATAAACAGTCGCTTGAACAATATATTGGAAGAAGCAGTGGAATTTGCTATTAATGATAATCAGAAGTTAATCACAGACACAATTGAAGAGGAAGTCTTGCCAATAATAAATAATTTCTTGGCTGATAAGAAAATAGGCGATCTAGTGGGTTCGGGTGGATCTGGAGCTGAGAAAGTACCCTGCAACCCAGCTAAATAAATGTATTATTTTCTATAAAGGAATAAAGATTAATAAAAGAAAAATAAATTTACACTTCGCTTTTATGTTTTTCGTTTACATTTTTAAATGAATGGTTAATCTTAGTGTGTAATTTGCAAAATTGACGTTTATAAATATGAGTGTATTGAAAAATTAGTCAACTACCCTATAGGAACAAACTAACTTGTTTTTAAAAACAACTAATTAAAACACTAGTTTAAAATAAACCAGTATATGAACTACTTTGAATTATATTAAGGCGGAATCCACTTCAATTCTAAATAGTTTTTATTGCATTATATATGAAGTAATTGAAATACCACTTAAAAACAAATGATTGATAAACTACTTTGAATTATATTAAGGCGGCAACTACTCTGATTTTGACATGTTTTAATTGCAAATTTTTATTAGATTACAAGTTTATATATATTTAACCATGTTCTTTCATCAAATATTATTAACTTTAGGCCATCAGTAATAGTTTTCAATTGGTTATTTTAAAGTAATTAAAAAAATAATTTAAATATAACTAATTTAACAAGTAGTTGAAAATATATGCAGACGAAAGTCAATTGACTTATTTAGCGGACATCACCATACAAAATATGTTAGTTCGTTCTATGGAAAAAAGTCAGAATTTCAACTAGTTGTGGTTGACAAAAAACTACTTTATCAACTACTTTTAAATTAGTTGATTTTCCTACAGGGTACTTTGAAAATATCTCAGTGAAGAAGAGTCGCCGGAAGCGGGGTAAGGGGCCGGTCACCCTCACCACCAGTAAAAATAAAGTGGTTGTGAATAAATGTATTTTACAACAACAAAATAAAATTTTTTTATATATCAATTATTTTACTGAATTCATCGGAAAATTTAACCCAAAATAATTTGAATTACGTTTACAAGCAACAACATATCGGTGATTCCATGTCAAATCGGAGGTTTTTCGAAACTCACATCTTTGTAAAAATTTTTTACTTTGTCTGTCGATAGTATTCAAAAAACTAGAAATATTTGCATATTTTTTTTTTATATTTTTTTATTTTTTTTTTTTTTTGTTTTTGCATTTTTCATTGGAATATGTAGTAAAACAAATATATCTTCAAAATCGTTACTCCTGCAAAAAAATGCTAGGAATTTTTTTGGAGATCTTTAATTGATCCTCTTTGTGGTGTAGTTGTCCGTCTGTCTGTCCGCCTGTGATCACGATAACAGCCGTAATTTTAAAGTTATCGCAATGAAATTTGAATATATAAGCTTCTTTCTAAAAAATTTAAAACAAGTTTGAGAATGAGCCAAATCGAATGAAAACCACGCCTACCTCACATAAAAAATGACTTTATTTTAATCCGTAAAATCTGTTAAAAATGTGCAAAAATTAAAGAAATGTCTTGAAATTTTGCACATAAGCTTTGATATTTAACATAGACCATCTCTATTATATTTGGCAAAATCGGATGAAAACCACGCCTACTTCCCTTACAAAGTGGCCTTATTTTAAAGGTAAAATCTCTTAAAAATTCACAAAATGTAAAGAAATATCCTGAAATTTTGCACATAAGTTTTGATATATGATATGAAATATCTCTATGATATTTGACAAGATCGAATGAAAACCACGCTTACCTCCCATACAAAGTGACGTCATCAAAATATAAAATCTTTCGTAAATACAGGGTGTCCCGCAATTGAGTGCAACTATTGACGGAGATGAAAGGTTATATCGAGCTGAGAAAAAAATCGAATGGGGGGGGGGGGGGTCTATTTACACATTCTTAGGAGCTATAGGGTTAATTAATATTTTACAACGTTAGTTCACATTATTGTTTCTAGCAGAAAAACTAACTTACAAAAAACTCAAAATAGCTCATTGCAAAGGCAATGAAATAACCTTTCTTACGGTATACCAACAATCTCCACCAACTTAACAATTACAGAGCAGTGCTCGTGTGAAGATAAAATCAATCCGTTGAAACTACCAAATTTCAAATATGAGAGCAAAAATTCTCAGAATTTTGCGTAATAAATTAAATTTTTTTTAGGAACAATTTTGTTTATTTGTTTTTATAATTTGTTATAATTTATTTGTTTTTTAATGACACCAAAAACATATACCTTTCTTTAAAAATAAAAAAGTTGGCTGTACTAAAAAAATTATTCTTATTAAAAAATAATAATAAATAATGACATTACAATTAGTTATGCAGTAGATAATATCATAGTTTTCTAATAAGTATCATTTTTTTTTAGTACAGCTAACTTTTTTAATTTTTGTAACATATTTATGTTTTTGGTTTCCAAACATAAAAGAAAATTGAATAAATTACAAAATTGAAAATAAAAAAAATTTTATTTATTACACGAAATTATGAGAAATTTGCAATCAAAGTTGAAATTTGGTAGTTTAAACCGATTGATATCATCTTCACACGAGCACAGCTCTGTAACGATTAAGTCGGTGGAATTTGTTTATATACCGTTGGAAAAATGATTTTATTGCCTTTGCAATGAGCTATCAGAATAAGTTTTCTGTAAGTTAGTTTTTCTGCTAAGAACAATAACGTGAATCAAAGTAGTGAAACATGAATAAGCCCTGTAGCTCCTAAGATTGTGAAAATAGACCTCCCCCCTCATCCCATACCAATTTTTGCTTAGCTCGACATAACTTTTCACCTCCGTAAATAGTTACACTCAATTGCGGGACACCCTGTATATAGAACTGAAAGATATTGTGTCTGTATGCACCCGATATCCACCAACATTGTTTGCCCAACCCATACATATATTCTTCGGCATAATGTGGAATCTTAAGACTAGAAAAGTGAGTGTGGCATTTGACTTTTAATTGAACTTCTGTTGACAGCGTGTGTCTGACTTCAACCACATTTTGCACACATAATCCTTGGTAATTTCAGCATTCTTAAGTTTATAAAATTGGGCGGTTCTATACAAGGGGCGTGGCACTTTATTTTTAAACTAGCTTCATCTACACAGTTAGTCCGATTTCAACAAAATTTTGTATAAATATTTTTTAGTATAATGAGAAGTTTTAAGCGTACAAAAGTCGGTGGCACTGGATAAGCGGCGTGTCCATTTAATTCTAATCGAACCAATCTATACCGCTTGTCCGACTTAAACCAAATTTTACACACTTAATATTTGGCTTAAGGATAAGTCGTTAGTTTATAAAAGTGGCGGGCGTGGCATTTTATTTTTAATATATTTTCATCTACACCGTTTCTCCGATTTCAACAAAAATTCGCACATATATTCCTTCTTATAATGAGAAGTTTTAAGCCCAAAAAAGTGGGTAGGATTGAACAAAGGGCGTGTCAATTTAATTCTACTCGAATTCCCTTTATACTATTTGTCCGATTTTAACAATATTTTGCAAATATATTCATTACCATAAGGAGCAGTCCGTAGTTTATAGAAGTGGACGAAGTTAGACAGGGGGCGTGATACTTTTATTTTAATGAAACTCCTTCTACACCGTTTTTCTGACTTTAACCAAATTTTGCAAATATATTCTTTAAAATAATGAGTATAAATTAGTCTTAAAATTTGAGCGGAATTAGACAGGGGCGTGTCACTTTAATATTAAATCGAACTCCTTCTATAGATTTCGGCCTTTGTCCGACTTCTTCCAAATTTTGTACTCATATTCTTTGGAATAATGGAGCAGTCTCTAGTCTAGAAAATTGGGCAGAATTGTACGGGGAGCGTGGCACTTTAATTTGAAACGAAATGATTTTCCACTGTTGGCATGAATTTGCATATATCAATAAAATTTTTAGCAAAATGAGCAGTCTACAAATTACTCTATGTGGCAGCTAAGGGTTAAAATTAATTAAGCGTATGACACAAATATTTTAGAAGATTATACATAATACTTTTATAGACTGTAAAGACTTTGAATATACTCCAATACGGCTGCGGGAGGTATTTTAGCTTTGGTACCCTGCCGAAGCTCCATTCCTTACTAGTTTTTTGTAAGTTTATTCAACACTGTGGTGTGTTAATTCTCTGACTGTTTTCTAATCAAAGTATTTTACAGGTTCAAAATTTCCCAATCGGCAATGAACAAGTTCGAAACGAGGTCTATTATTGTTATAAATTGAAAGAAGCTTTTAGAAAAGCTAAAAAAGATATTTAGTCCGCATAAGAATTCGCCAAATGAGTTCATAAATTTGTCGATAGCTTTGAGTTTAAAAGTTTATGTCAAATGTAGAAAATGTATTACCACAAAGCTCACTCCGAGCGCTCTTAATCTGTCAAAATACTCTAGTTTTTATAACTACAAAACTTTTTTCATTCTTTCTCATATATTTTTGCTGTATTTGTTTAGGTTATCGACAAAAGTTATTGAGATATTTGGGAATTTCGTGTCGCACATATTGTGTTCAAAAACTTCCTGATTATACTATCAGTGACATGATTAGCCTTTGTAAAACAGTATTAGCAGTTTTTTTCTTTATAACTACTTTTTTTAATTTCGACAAGACTCTTAATCTTGACCAAAGTAAATATATAAAGTAGCGCGAAAACCGTCAACAAGTTTAGTTAGAGTTTTCAATTGGAACAGCAAAGGAGTCAAGGAGTAACATGATTAAAACATTGCTGCTATTTTTTGCTATAGTTGCCTTAACAAATGGCTTTGAATTTGCGCAGCGGCTAGATGGTAAGTCTGTGAAACTAAGTATAATATTAATAAAATTAATAAAAAAAAAAAAGAAGAAAAAGTTTTGAGCACAATCTATCGCACTGTAACCTTACATAAGTGGGTTTGGTTAGTCAAGTGAAAGATTGAAGCAAGTTCAGTTATTTTACAAAAACCTGTCAATTAAAGCCGCTAACACGCCGAATAGTTAATGAAAGTGTTTTTAGAGCAGTGTGTTTGACTCTCAAAAAAAAAAAAAAAAAAATGGAAGAAAATATCCCAGAAGTGTTTGTCAAGCTGAGCTGTCAGGAAGCAGCTCTTATTTAAACTGGTTCGAACTTTTATATCCTGAAGCTTGTGAAGATTGAGCTTCAAATACTTTTCATAGCAAGTTTTTTAGTTAACAAAAGTAACATTTTATGGCAATGTGAGTTTATAAATTAAGTTTTTAAATGATCTTTATCGCTACTTAAATTGGGGATTTTAGTTAATTTTTATCGCTACATCAATAAATTTAAAACAAGTGTACTGATTATCACCTATATAAAAATTAAACCAAACGCATAGATTGTTGAAGTTTGTGTCATAAATTGTTAAAATATTTAGAAATAGAAAAAATTTCAGAATTTGAAACTTTTTCTCTTTAATATAAAAGTGAGTCACAAAAGGCATACAATTTTTCAAGGGATCTTAAACATTAATGTTGATTTACACATTTAAAATTAAAATTAATTAAAATAAAACTAATTAATTAAAATTAATTGTAACAAATGTTAAAATTAACATTAATCTAAAAATTAACATTAATGCTAAAATAATGCTTATGTCAGAAAAAATATTTACATAGACATAAAAATAAACATAAACGTAAACATAAACATAAACATAAATATAAACATAAACATAAACATAAACATAAACATAAACATAAACATAAACATAAACATAAACATAAACATAAACATAAACATAAACATAAACATAAACATAAACATAAACATAAACATAAACATAAACATAAACATAAACATAAACACAAACATAAACATAAACATAAACATAAACATAAACATAAACATAAACATAAACATAAACATAAACATAAACATAAACATAAACATAAACATAAACATAAACATAAACGTAAACATAAACATAAACATAAACATAAACATACACATCAAAATAAACATAAACATAAACATAAACATAAACATAGACATAGACATAAACATAAACATAAACATAAACATAAACATAAACATAAACATAAACATAAACATAAACATAAACATAAACATAAACATAAACATAAACATAAACATAAACATAAACAAAACATAAACATAAACATAAACATAAACATAAACATAAACATAAACATAAACATAGACATAAACATAAACATAAACATAAACATAAACATAAACATAAACATAAACATAAACATAAACATAAACATAAACATAAACATAAACATAAACATAAACATAAACATAAACATAAACATAAACATAAACATAAACATAAACATAAACATAAACATAAACATAAACATAAACATAAACATAAACATAAACATAAACATAAACATAAACATAAACATAAACATAAACACAAACATAAACATAAACATAAAATTAACTTAAGCTCAAACATAAACATAGCAATAAACTTAAATATAAACATAAACATTAACAGTCTAACTTTAACTCTTACTCTCACTCTATCTCGAACTGTAATTCTAACTCTAACTCTAACTCTAACGCTAACTCTAACCCTAACTCTAACTCTAACTCTAACTCTAACTCTAACTCTAACTCTAACTGTAACACTAACTCTAACTCTAACTCTAACTCTAACACTAACTCTAACTCTAACTCTAACTCTAACTCTAACTCTAACTCTAACTCTAACTCTAACTCTAACACTAACTCTAACTCTAACTCTAACTCTAACTCTAACTCTAATTCTAATTCTAACTCTAACTCTAACTCTAACTCTAACTCTAACTCTAACTCTAACTCTAACTCTAACTCTAACTCTAACTCTAACTCTAACTCTAACTCTAACTCTAACTCTAACTCTAACTCTAACTCTAACTCTAACTCTAACTCTAACTCTAACTCTAACTCTAACTCTAACTCTAACTCTAACTCTAACTCTAACTCTAACTCTAACTCTAACTCTAACTCTAACTCTAACTCTAACTCTAACTCTAACTCTAACTCTAACTCTAACTCTAACTCTAACTCTAACTCTAACTCTAACTCTAACTCTAACTCTAACTCTAACTCTAACTCTAACTCTAACTCTAACTCTAACCCTAGCTCTAACTTTAACTTTAACTTTTACTCTAACTCATTACAGCTACACAATTTTCTATCTCCAGTCAAATTGTCGAAGCTATCAACGATGCTAAGCTTCAAATGCCCTGCGGCTTCCCAGGCATGGGAATTCCACCACTTGCACCATTGCGCATCCAACATAAGGATGTGAAATTGAATGGCGAGAATTTTTTGCTGTCCGGTGATGTCAACAATGTACGTTTTGATGGCTTAGATGACTTTGACGTTGCGGAATTTAAGATGAGTCCCATCTTCAGTAGAGTCAACTTTAAATTTATCTGGAATCACGTGCACCTAAATACCTTGTATGACATTGTATTCAAGAAGGGTCAACGTGATATGAAACGTAGCGGTATTGCCAATATTGACTTAAAAGGACTCCAAGTCTGGGGTCAAATTAAATACAAACCTGGCATACGTGGCAATGCTGAGGTCAAGGAGTTCAAAATGTACTTTTCTCTCGCTGAAGTTCATTCGGAAATTGAGGGTTTAATGAAAAATAAATACTTGAATCGACTGGCCAATCAGATGATCGAGGAATGGATTATGTTGGCCGCCAACGATAATACGGATGATTTTGCTGAAATGTTCAATGAATTTATGGTACCGATGTGTAATAATATGATTGGAGATAAATCGCTGAAAGATATAATTGGTATAGTGGGTGGCGGCAGTGGAAATGGTGAAAAACCAGAGAAGCAAAAATGCAATCCAACACCAGAAGACTTTTAAGCTAATTAATGCAGAGTTTAGTCTTCAATATTTTATACCAAATATATCTTAAATTTAACAAAATGAATTGAAAGAATAAAATATTTAAAAATGGCCGAAAATTGTTTTTATAAAATTCACATGTAATGAATTTCAAGTAATTTAAAGATTCCATTTTACAATTCAAATATGAATTTTTTTTTTAATTTCAATTAAAAAATCTTAGTTACTATTGAAAAGTTAATATTTCAACCTAATGAAATCTAAAGCGAAATTATATTAAAAATAAAAAAAAAAGTATGAAGAATGGCTTCAAGTTCGTTATTTCAACATCTTGGGCTCGTGTATGCAAGATATAAGTAGATACTGTAGATGAGATGATGTGATGGATAGATAGATTTAGCAGAAAGTGTTGCTATTTATATTTTCTTAAGAAAATTTTTTTAATCATAATCATTATTTTAATCACGTTTTTTTAATCAAAACATTTCGATAGTTTTTGTATTGCACATTAAGATTATTTTATAAAGATGTAATAATTCTTGCAATATTAAAATTTTTAAAGAAATTAGAAGGATTGAGAATATTTCTTCTAACTTTATATTACCGATTTGGGGCAAATGTTAAAAATTTATCAAAACTTTTAAGTAAAATATGTTAAGTTTACATACTTAACCATTTAGAACCATTCGGTAACCATTTAAATTAAAATAATATAGTATATAACCCTACATTTTTCTTTTAATATTGCATGCCATAAAATTTTCATTTATTTTGGTTAATCTATCTCAAACACACATTTTTGTATCAAACAATTGAAAATTGTAAATTTTCTAAACTAATACCTTCTTAAATTAAGCTACTAATAAAAAAAAAAAAATTTTTAAATTTTATATTTTATGTCAGTCACACTATAACACATTTTGAATCACTTGTTTTTTTTTTTAGAAATTATTCACTTTTGTCAATATTCTCTAATCCGTAATCCGTTTTCTACACATAATTGTGAACTTTTTTAGGGTAGGCACACTTTTATGATAATTAGCGCCATCTAACTTTAGACTATAGCTACAAGCACCACATTTGTCTAATGCACAAACCATAGCAGAGGTTTGTTGTAGAGTAGAGCAACGAGTAACGAAAGTTATTCGTTATTTTTTTCTTTATTAACTCTGTTCAATGCATTGAAGGTGTGTGTCTAAAATAAACAAGTTTACGTAGAGCATGGACGCAAGCCAGCCGATGCGACAAAAAACAATGGCTGTATTTCTTTATTCATTCCATACGTACGGAATGACTTTTTTTGTTTCTTTATTCATTCTTGATTGTCCGGAACATTCCTTTTTGTGTTTCTTTATTCATACGGCATATTCCGAACGCGTTCTTTTTGTACCATCAACTGAGGTAGAATAAAAAGAATATTCCTTGTGTTTGAGGTTATGTCCAATGTTGTTGTTTAATTGAAGGCAAAATGGCACAAAATTAAATTGGTAAATTTTTGCAACTTAAAGCTTTTAATTGAATTTATTGCAAATTGGCATATATACAAAAAATATATCATACATATTTGTGTTCATAAAATTTGCTGGTAATGCCCGTATGATACTTATTTTTTTTTGTCCAATTTAAAAATCTGAAAACAAGTGGCGCGTGGGCAGGACAGTCATATTTTGTAAGAAAAGAATAAACGTTGTTACTTTTTTATATCTGGTGTTTTTAAGAGCAGCTGCATTAAATAAATTAATATTAGCTACACACTTCACTTTCAATTCAGCATAAATTTATATTAAATAGTTTTGTTTACTCTAAAAATAAATTAATTATTAACAGCACAGTAAATATTTGATCGAAACTTAACGAAGAACGAATTGAAAGAAACGGCAAAAAAATGCAAAGAAAAAACAGTCCGTCCTACAAATTTTTCTCCAATTCGTACCATATGCGTACTCACTCACACCAATTGAATCCATTCATTCGTGCTATTTGAGCTGCTCTAGTTATAATTTTCAATGATCAATTTAATTAAGTATCATACAGGCTTAACCAATAACACAAATGTGTTCTTTCTTTTCCAATTTTGTTTCTTTTTTCATTCTGTTGTGAATAAACAACGGCCTATTCTATTCGTTCCGTTCTTTATCTGGAATAAATAAAGAAATACAGCCTTAATTTGATGTATGGTCGTAAACAATGTCTTCTACATAGTACAATATATTTACGGTGACTATCTGTTGTGTATTTTACAGAACAGTTCTGTTGTTGAAAATTTTTGTGATGTATGATTTGTATACCCCAACGCGTACTGCGTAAGGGGTATATTAACTGTGTCATTCCGTTTGTAATGCCAAGAAGGAGGCGTAGCAGGTATAGAATAATATATATACTTTTGATCAGCATGACCTCCTGAGTCGATTTACGTGTGTCCGTCTGTCGACACAGTTACAGCCGTAATTTTAAAGCTATCGCGATGAAATTTAAAATATAAGTTTATTTTTAAAAAAGGAAGATCAAGTTCGAAAATGGGCCAAATTGGATGATAACCACGCCTACCTTCCTTACAAAGTGGCTTTATTTTAAAAGTAAAATCTCTTAAAAATCCGATCAAATTAAAGAAATGTCTTAAATGCACAGAAGCTTTGACATTTAATATAAACCATCTCTACGATATATGGCAAAATCAGATGAAAACAACGCCCACTTCCCATACAAAGTGTCTTTATTTTAAGCGTAAAATCTCTTAAAAATCCACAAAAACTAATTAAATGTCTTCAAATTTTGCACATTAGCTTCGATATATAAAATGAACCATCTCTATGATATTTGGCAAAATCGGATCAAAACCACGTCTACCTCCTGTGACTGAATGTCATCGTGTATGTCGTGACTAAAGACTTCGAATATACTTCAATATGTGTATTTTAGCTTCGGTACCCTCCCGAAGCTCCATCCTTACTAGTTTTTTTTTTTTTTTTTTTTAAAATGTATTTGTACTTTAGTTTACATAATTATTTTCATGAATCTATATTTTAATACGTAAGCACAAACATTTAACACTTTTTTTACCCACCCTAAAGGCAACATATTCGAATGAAACTTAAATCATTTGAAAGCTCTGGTTAATACGAAGTGCGCAATAAGTAGAACTTAGAATTCAAAACACCTTTTGCACCATATAAAATAAATGCAAAGCCAAACAGCTCTGTTGAACAGGATTGCTGTGGGAGAGAAGAATGCGAGAGTGAAAAAAGCTAAAAGCTTCAACAGAGCTATGTGGCAGGGATGATATTGGCTTTACTGTAAAAGGGCCAAAATTCATATAAAAATAGGGCCAATTTGACATTATTAGGGCTTTAAGATTTAAAAATTGTAACTCAATATCAGAGGCCGTACCAATTATGCATTTTATAATAAAATGCAAAAAATAATAATTATATTTTGACTTTAAAAATTTTGAGCAAAAAGTAATAATTATTTCTAGTTTTTATTTGTTAGCGCAAATATAAAAAGCAAAATCTAATCGATAATTTTTTGAGCACTAAATAACTGGTAAGTTTTGATTTTTATTTTTTAAGACAAAAATAAAAAGCAAAATCTGACCGATATTTTGTTGAGCACTAAATAACTGGTGAGTTTTGATTTTTATTTTTTAAGGCAAAAATAAAAAGCAAAATGTGGATCTTAGGTTACGGTTGAACCAAAGTTTTACTAATTTTAAGGCAGGAAATGCACGCTCTACGCATGATGACGATGATGATCATGACTCATTAAGAAATGTAATTTAAATGATTAAATGAAATCACTTTCATCTTAAATCAAAAATTTTGGGTGAAAGTGATATAACTAGTTTCAGGTTATTCTTTCAAAATATTTTATTACACACGTTGTTTGTAGAAGTTAAAAAGACGCCAAAATTAATCTATGGATAAAGTGTTTCTAAAAGAAAATTTTTAACAAGAACATTTTTCTGATAAGTCAATCCTAAATTTGATAAATAAAAATAAAAATTGTAAAGCTTTTCCACACAAACCACACACCAGATATTTCCATCTTGAAATAGTCGTAGAATGTCAGAAATGAATAAGCAATGTAATGAAAACTCTCCGTCAAGTCTTGCAAGTAGTCTTATTAATGAAGCGGGACTAGGGTTCACTCTTTTCATCTAAACTCAACTTGGGAAATAAACTAAGCTTGTTGAAATTACTAAAAAGTTTGCTCTTAATGGGACGATGACTGTATTTAACAAAACTTAACTTGTTTTACTGAGAACAATTTTAAAAGCGTAGGAAATCTCGCCTTTACATAAAATACAAACAATAAAAAATAACATACGAAATGAAATGAAAAATCACCCAACATTTTTCATACGAAATTGGGGTGAATAAAATAAAAAATGAATAGGAAATTCAAAAGAAAAATCACCGAAAAAATTGGACAATTTTGCACGTTTTTTAACGAAATTTCGCTTTTTGCTGAGGGTTTTTTTTTTATACAAAAATCACCTACTTTTATGGATGCAGTTTCGCTTTCTGTTTTTAACTGATAGTTCACATTGACTACTAGTGAAATGGTAATTATAACTCTTTTTTATCACTTGATCCCTATGTTTTTTAATAATTTTAAATAATTAACTTAAATCGGTCGAGGGCTATCCGTCATCTCTCATCCCCCCCCCGGTTGTCTTACCTTTACATGATCACAAGAAGATAACTTTTTTTCTTTCTCCAGATATTTCTATTTACGAAATAAATCAAAGGATAGCTTACAATTGGCTTCCAGAAATTACGAACGAAAAACATTACAAAAAACCCGAAATTTTCCATACAAGATCGTGCTTAATTCGTCGAAAAACAGTTATTGAAATTTCTACCGATTATGTCATTTCTTCGGGTGTTTGTACCAATAAAATTAAGATCTTTTTTGCAAATACTTGAAAAGGAAGAAAGGCCCGAAAAATAAGCTTGTAATTTAGGGCCGAAAAAAAATCAGGCATTTTCGCCAAATTAAAAATAAAAAAACGCCCGAATTTTTGTTTTCTGAAAAGATAAGAAATTTCAAATTCATTACAATAAAATGGTTCGCCCTTTTACGGAAGGTAAAAGAATATTGTTCCGTAAAAGAGCAAATCATTTTATAATAAAAAAACACCATCTGAATCTTATTCTTACATAATGTCCATGGACCCCTTGTTCATGAATTACATCAAAAAACAAATAAAATTAATGAAATCCTTGCAGATATTTCTATACTTCTTACAGGGGAATATTAATTTACTACTCAAATCTGTTCTTTTATACTTTGATAATCATATTTGGAAATAAAGACCGAAAAACTGTTAATAAACTTCGGTCGAAATTTCCATTTTCTTTCGAGTCTTATTTCCAAACCATTCGAGCATTATTTCTTTCTTTCGGGCTAAATTGCAATTTCAAATTCGGGCGTTTTTTCCCGAAATTTAATGCTTCTAAAATTTCGGGCTTTTTTGGCATTTTTTTCGGGCGTAAGTTCTAAAAGCCTTCGTCGTAATCACTTATTCGTCGTCGTCTATACCAGCAACAATATTTTCAATTTAGAAGCAAAACCCTTTGTGACGGCGGATATTGGTTGTGTCATTTTATTTTTGTCAAACAACTACAACGCCGCTGAATTGCATTTTGGAACATTCTTCCAAAAAAATTTTGAAGATTTTTTCGTTTTTATTGTGTAAAAAATTGTATTCTTTTCGTTTGGGGGATTTTCCATTTTATTTTTTCGGCGATTTTTCTTTGGCATATTGAAATCATATACATCAACCAGTAAACTTTTCTTTTAAAAAATTCCGATTTTTTTCGGTAGAATTTTCCAAAAGGGCCTAAAATGAATAAGAAGGGCCTCGGGGCTTTTGAAATGAAAAAGGGCCCAAAAAAGCCCTAAAAGCCCCCAAATATCATCTCTGCTGTGTGGTTGTTGTTGCTTTTTCTTAACTTTCCTCTCGGACACTCTCGATCATCGTTGCTGTGGCTTGCTGTAGCGTTCTGTGTTACAAGAAGTACAAAAAATACTAAAAATCCCATTTTTAAGTAAAAATTAAAGTGTTTTGATGTAAAAATTAAGTAGGCGTTTTTTGAAAAATTCATTTAAAATAGTAATAGAATATTTTAAATTCTCCAACGTAAAATTTTGAGAATGCAATCAGAATGAATGTCTCATTACAACAATGTTTTAAAAACACCAAAATAGTAGTGCTACTGTCCTTGAAAAATGTGAATGAAATTTTTTGTAACCAAAAAAATATAAATTTTTTCATTACTGTTTTGGTTAAAAACTACACCACAAAGAAAATCAATTCAAGATCTCTAAAATATGTCCTCAACATTTTTTTGTAGGACTAACCGTTTTGAAGATATAGTTGTTTTACTATATGTCCGAAAGGCAAATTTTGTTTTTTTTTTTCATTTTTCACTGTGTATAACTTAAAAAAAAAAAATCTTTAAAAAAAAATTGACCGCAAAGTACCAAATTTTTACAAATATATAAGCTTCGAAAAGCGTCCGATTGAACTTGGAATCACCGATATATATAATAGCAAAGTGAAGTCTGAACTCTTTTCGAATTAGTTCTATGCTAGTACTGGACTAGTCCCAAGTTAGTCACGCACTAATTCTAAACTAGCTCTTAACCTGTCCTGGAACTAGTCTTGGAGGACTAGTCGTTTAACTAGTATTGAAGGTGATTAAACTAGTGCTGAAGGACTAGTCCCAGAACCAGCCCTGAACGACAAGTTTTATAAATAGTATTCAATGACTGGTCCATGGAATCACCATCTAATTTATGGTCGCCTGTTATTTCTTACAAATAATTTTCTTCGTTAATTTCAGTTAGTAAATGTTGATAAGAGTTTAAACCTCTTCACAGCCGCACGTCTCTACTTTAAGACAGTATTAATTCTTAAACTATTAAACCGATTTGCACGATTTTTGAATTGAAAACTTTTTATGCCGGCCTCTTGCGCTTGGTTGCAAACGCTTGAAAAATAGGAGTGTGGAATGTACAGAAGTAATGAATGACGTATGGGGAATTTCAAGTGAACCGGACAGGTAAAAAATGTTGATGTTTCTGATTTAAGTAATATTTGATTATGTTATGTTATTTCTCTGACATGTCAAATATGCAATGAACATTAATAAATTATATTAAAAAACATGAAAAAATTACATTCCTAAAAAAAATTCATGAAACCAACTAAAAGACATTTTTTTCCAACTACCCTCATTTATCGTAAATGCAAATGCAACAATCAATTGAAAAGCTTGTGACAGCACGACGTAAGTATAAAGAAACAGAGCTTAAATAAACAGAGAAATTCTACACGCTAATATTTCAATCCGAGTTACTTAGTTGAAGAATAAGAATAAGCGCTCCAATGCTTTAGTGCCACTGGCGACTATTGCCACTTTTAATGTATCCATTAAAGTGTTGGTTCGGGTAGACAACCACAAAGTCCTCGTGGTAATGTCAACAATAATAGTAGCAGGAACTACAGATAATTTTACTGCTATTACCAAACATCAAGTTCAAATATAGAGGCCACCACTACCAACACCATTGGTAGCAGAACCAACCCAACCGTCCCTTGTATAGACAAATCACTTGCACTTAAAAAAAACATATTGAGACACATACAAATGTGATCAAAGAATAACAAAAAGAATAAGAAGAAGAAGTATAAGCAGCAGAAAAGAAGATAGACAAAGATTTATTTCCATTTTATAACATTTTCAAAAATAAGCAAAATAAACAAAGCAAAAGTAGGAAAAAAACTAATACCGCCTGTCGCCAAAGTCTTAAGAAGCGAAAAAAATACCTATAATAAAATAAAAAATAAAGAAAATAAGCATAAAAAGTTGAAAATAAAGCTAGAAAATCAACAGACTATTTCTTGCCGCCATTGACTTTGTGTAAAATTTCACTTAACTTGGCTAAGATTTGAGTACTTCCTGCCTAACTGCCTGCTAGCCTAGCAAAGCAGACATTTTAAGTACGTAGACATTCAACTTCCGATGTTTGAAAATGTTTTTGCTATGCGAATGTGTAGGACTACGATTAAATCGTTTATTTATTTTTCTGTACTTTTTATGACTTATTTACTTGCCTTTTTTTTAGCGTAGAGAAACAAAAGTATTTTTTGGTTTATAATTTTATAGTCACAATCATATCAAAATCAATAAATACAAAATTTGTTTTTGGAGAAAATCTCTCAGGCTATTATCCTTCTTAAGCTAAAAGTTGTTGGCTTTCAGCTACTGTTTAATGCATGGATTAAATCTTATCTTGAGCAACGCCGATAAAAAGTCATTTTTAAATTTTCTAAGTCTAAGTTTTTTGCAACCATTTCTGATACCACTCAAGGTAGCCACCTTGGTTCCTTGTTATTCGTCGTAAAAATTACCAATGTCAATGATTTCATCAAATACTCTAATTTTTCTGTATCAGTGATGATGATATGAAAAACCTAGCGACGATTTTATTATAACGAAGAAACGATGTTACAAAATATGTTTTTTCTTTTTTTAATTAAACACTTCTATCAAAAGATACAAACATTTTTATCAACGTTATCAATTTTTATCAACGGTTTTATAACGGTCAATATCTTTAGCCATTATTTCGTAATTCTCTCATTAAACACACCTAAATTTTTCACAAAAATGGAAATGGCTAGTCCCCTTAACTTAAACTACATTTTGCGCCCTCAAGCAGAGAGCTTTTTCTGTTACCATGTATTTTTTACAGTAGCACAAAAGCTCTTTACCCAATAGACTCCGAATGACCAATGATCAATGAACAGCCACATCAATAGTATTTGTCTCATTTACTCTTTCGTGTTGACTATACACGTTGGGTTAGATATGGGGAAAGTTCGCGGGTCGAAGCCCTCCTCATCTCCCAGAGACATGAAAGCACTACCAGATATCTCAAGGTATCGCCAATTCATTTTATTAAGCTAAGTACGAATACAAATGTATATACATTGCAAAAAATTCTTCTTTTTCTCTGGAAAGTTTTGAAAATTAGATTTAGTTGAGTGTTTAATTTTTCTAAACAGATCAACAATAACCAGGGCTATAGTGAAATGTATAGTCGATGAATTAAATTCTTTACTAAAATCCAAAAGTGTTTTTGATCCATGCACGCTGTTGAAATTATGAGAGATGATGATAAAAGCATGAAGAATCACGAAATTTAATTTTAATAGCTCAAAAACTGGGACAGTTCAATACAAAAACCGTTTTTTCGTTTGATTTTTTTTAGAGTCTAACATTTGATTGTTTAAATGATATTAAAATTGGGCTTATATCAACTTGAATAACTATTTCCTTGCAACAAAATATTTTCCCCTACTATCCAACAAAAAATCTACATTTAATCTTTTAAACCCTAATCTATTTTCGTTTTACTATATCATTGGCGTCTATTTCGTTGAATGCGGTGAAAACAAAAATTGCAAAAAAATTATGACTTTGCATAGCGTTAGAAACTAAAGAGTTAAGTTATCGCAAATTCTAATAATAGCATCCAATTCAGCGGTAAACTTTACATAAGGAATGGTTGAGCAAGATGATTTCAACTATCATTAATATCTTTTAAAAATTCAAACTTGAGTCTCTAAAAAACATCGAACAAAATAACGGTTTTTTCTTTGAGCTGTGTCAAATTTTGAGATATGGATCAGAAACACTTTTGGAATGAAACCCATCTAATGTATAGCTTCATGTCAAAAAAAGTAAGACTCAAATTTTAAACATCTATGCATAAACAATTTTGTATTGCGATTATAGACATAATTTTATGATAATACAAAATTTTCATTCGCCGTCTTCCGAATCAATACAATGATTTCGTATTTATAGGTGGCATCCCCTGAATGTTAAGCTTAAAAAAAAAATGATGTACATTTGATGTACAGGTTGATTTTTTAAGAAAGTATGTGTGTGGCCGACACGCTCTATAGAAGTAAAACTTTTACCCAAAAATAGAATTTTTGGAGAATTGCTAATTGATTTTATTAACATTTCTTCTTGCAGTGTAACAAAATAATTTACAATTTAATAATTTATAATTTAATAATAATACCTGTAAAAGTTCAAGATCTGCAATTTTTTCATAAAGCCAACTGGTAATTTTTACATTTTTTTACTTTCGTGGTCAGTTAGTTATTAAGACGCTTTATTATTTTCATTTGATTTGATTATTTTTCTATTTATATTTTTTATTTACAAATATTTAAAAAAACCTGTCAGGAATCAATTGCCTTTTCTCGCTTTGTACTTGCATTGAACAGCGCATCATACGGCTACAAGTTGAACATGCTACCATCGCACCATTGCTTCTCTTGTTTTGAAGCGAACAAAATATGAGCAAAGCCGAAAGCAGGCGTTGTATTCATACTCAGCTTAGCATACCTCACTAAGCATATGACAGACTGAAGAAAATTGTCCTTTTTTTCAACTACACCCGGAATAAGCATATACATATTTATATATTAATACATATTTGTCATGCCAGAACATCTTCTTTCATAGTTTTTCAACGTTTAAACAAAGTTTAAACAACAGAACCAAAAAATTTCTACGTAACTGGCTATACAAGCCCAAATATTGAACTACAGCAGTGTAGGGCAGTGTTTGGCAGACATAAATACGCGTGTTTGACACAAATTTGGTGCCAACGCAAAGGCATGAAAGAGTGAAAGAGACAAATACTATTTATGTGCCCATCACTGAACTAAAGCATTGTATGAATTCTACCACTAGGAAGTTAAAACGTATGGCGGCAGAGAAAGCTCTTTGCACGCGGGCGGCAAAATGCCCAACAATAAACTAAAGTAGTGACGGGTAGCTTTGCACACCTATACTCTCTCATCTTGAGTATATACCCAATAGGCAATGAAGCTTGACCTATTCTAATGAAGGCGTGCATTTACTTTTACTTTTGGTGGTAAGACACATGACGTCCTCGCTGCTTCTGCGAGCGCTTCTATGAGGCCTAATTTTTCGCTACCCAGGGCAGTACAAAATTTATATTTTTCCTACAAAAACTGGTTCTGCTTATTCATATTTCAGGGTTACTTTTTCGTTAAAAGTTAAAATACATATTAGTTCAAAAATACTGAATAATAATCTGAATACTGAATAACAAAAGATGGCTTAGAAATATTCTTATCTGTAAAAAATATGTTAAATAAAAAAAATCACAGAATAAATAGGTATACATTAAAAGTAGGTTAACCTCTTCTCTAAGCCATTCTAAGGAGTGCTTATAGCAGGCCTCTTTAAAGCAGGGAGAGCGGAAGGCCTGAAAAATTTTCTCGTTTCATATAAAAAAGAAAGTGTGCTTGGATATGAGTGCGGAAGCATTTCGAAATCCATATGAAGGCCTGCTAGTAGCGCTTCCCACTACTGCCATTGCCGACTGGGTATTAATTAGTGCTTTAAAGCTCACACTGAAAACAAAGAAGTGCTAAGCGCTTTTTGCAGAAATCTTAGAAGCCATAGGGTGATTTTTTTTTTTGTGCTTTGATTTATATTGCAAAATTAATTAGATGTGTAGTGGACGGACAATCAAAAGCAAACAGACCGACAAACGGATTACATAATGTGAATATAATGTGAAGTACAAATAGTACATGCAGACGGGCATGTAAAAAGGCCATCGAATAGTGAAAAGTGCGAATATGTTTTAATCAAAATCAATATTATGTGGACATGCCGCTTTTAAATCATCAAATCATTTCTTTTGGCATCCGCTGTCATTGCTTTATATTAGACATGCAAACTTTTATGTCTATCAATGCAAAATTTTTTCTACATTACCTCTTTATGATACACCATGGTGCCATGCTGTTATTATCTTAAAATAAAAAATTTTGCTCATACATGCTTTCAAACATAAAATTTTATTCAGTGTAAAATTAATTATAATAATAAATATAACAGATAATAAATTATATATTATGAACAGTATCAAATAATATCAAGTTGTTATAAAAAGCTTAAATATCATATTTTCATGATGTTTTCTTTCGGAACATCTTTAAAAAAGTTTTTAGATTGTTCAGCTGCCAAAGCTTTTCTAGAGCTTTTGAGAGCTTTTAAAAGCTTTTAAAAGATTTCAAGAGGTTTTGTATTATTGTTAATGTGCTGAAAGCTGATAACATATAAAAAACTTTTTTAAGCCTTTAATACTTTCTGACGCCTTTAAAAGCTGTAAAAGCTATTGCAACTTATCTAAATTTATTCTTAAAAATATTTGAGCTTTTCAAAGACTTAATAATCTTTAAAAGCGTATAGAATATTTACCACAATTATAATGTAGGAATCACCTACACTCTATAAGCTGCCTAAAAATTCGCGTAAAGAGTCAACCTGCATTACGAAATAACAAAAATATTTAAGATAAAATACCATAAGAATGTTGATCCTGAAATTTTAATCTCAGCTGGCTTTTAATAAAGAGCCAAAGAAGCAAATTTCACTAACAGCAACCTTCAACGCATTCAATGCGCCAATTCAGCCATAATCACACGCACCTAACACACATACACACACACGCAACGCGCGCACACTAAACAAAACGAAATGAAATGAAAACGGAAATGAATGCGACGCCATAAGCTAAGCGTATTTTGTTTGCCGTTATGTCTGCACGTTTTGCTTTTTATTAAATTCAAAGAAAAAAAAAAAAAACAGTACTACTTACTAGCTGTAGGTTGTAGAGCACCTAGCACCACCTACATCCTCCATCACACACACAGCGGCTTCCGCAATTGCCACACCAGGCTCATTCAGCTCATACAGCTTATAGTAATAAAAGCCAAGCGCAACGCCATTTTGTGTAGGTAATTTAGTAACTTAAAGGATTTGGCGCAGAATACAACTTTTGTGCGTTGTAAATACATGCTTTTTATATCCGGCTGAGGTAACAAATTTTTGTGTTTTTGCATAAATTTTATTTTTATTGAATGCTTTTTTTTCAACACGCTGCAATACGAATGAGAAAAAGAAGAAAAAAAAAAACGATTTAAAGCACGGATAATAGCGCAACTTTAAGGATGCTTGAAAGTGACCAAAAGAGAAGAGGAAAAGCTACTCTAGAAGCATGATGAATTTAAGACAGTTAGGAAAAGATGTTGAAAGATAGAAAAGAAAATTTTTGTGTTGGCTGCATCATTAGCGGAATAAGAAAGCAACGTGAAAGAAAAAAAAAAAAAAGTCTAGCAAAGCACGTGAAAAGTAGACAAAATAAAGCGAGGCGTAAAAACTGGCAAATGTTAACAAATGTTGTGCCAACAACAATTGTCCATGTTGCAGACTGTAAACTTTTTCTTGTTTTTCGACTATTTACGAAGATTTAATTTATGAGCATATAATTGGGATTTATAGCTGCGACATTGCTGTAAGTGTGCTGTCAGGGGGTGAAATTATATAAATTTTTTTTTTTTTTGTTTGTGTTTGGACTTTTAATGCAAGGTACACAAGATGCTTGAGATGAGCACAAAAATATTGTTGAGTGATTTAATTAAGCTAGAAGTTTATTAATTATTACTAAGTGGCAATGTTCAACAAGGATTTGCTTTTATACAAAATTATAGCAACCCGTATTAAATTAAATGGCAAAAGCAATGCCAGAAAGCTTTCAAAAATTAAACTTCCTTATGCGCTGTGTTGCCATAGCACAAAGTTTTGAAAATTTGTTGTTTTTTTTTTTAATTAAAGTAATATTTAAGCAATTGAATCAAGTCAGTTATAATGAGAAATCCTAATTTTTAACGTTACATCAAAAAGTAGCTTTTTTACAAAAAGCTCAAGCTTGCTCAAAGCTTTAGAAGCTTTTGAAAGCTTTTTCGAGCTTTAGAACAACTTTGGAGGCTTCTGAAAGTGTTTAATCTGAGAAAATTTAAAAACTAATTTTCAGCTTTTTTAAGCTTCCTTACACTTTTGAAAGCTACTAGAGCATTTTATAACACTACGATTTTTATAATACTTTTATTATTAAAACTTTTTGGAACACAATTTCAATAGTTTTAAATTATTTCTTAACAATATACAAATCTTTTCAGAAGTTAAAACATGGTTAAGCAAGAATAATAAAAAGAATACCAGTGTTTTAGCAAAATTTCTACAATTGAATGAAAAAAAACTTTTATTAACTTAATTTCAAAGCATAAATTTAAAAACTTTAAGATAAAACAGTTTTAAGATAATCATTTTTGTATAAATACTGTTCGAAATAACTTTGGAGTGTTTTAAGGGGCTCTGGAGAAAAAGCTTTGGTAGAGCATTGAAAGCTTTGGAGCAATTTTAAAAGCTTTGAAGAGCTTTTGAATGCTTTTAATGACTTTAAAAGCAGAATATAATTTTTATAATTCGTAAAATATAAATATAAGAACTATAATTTCACATAAAATATTTTCGAAACTACTTTCGACACTATTTTAATTATTCACTGCTAAAGCTTTTTCGAGCTTTTGAAAGCTTTTCAGGCTTTGGAGAGCTTTTTAGAGTGTTTAATATGATAACACATAAAAAAATTTCAAGCTTTTTTAAGCTTCCTTACACTTTTGAAAGCTGTTCAAGCTTTTTAAAACTTGGAATTTTTAATAATTCAACAACATACAAAAGTTTTAAGAGCTTAAAACATATCTAAGTTTTTTTCAGAACTTTTACAAAGAAAATAAAAAAAAAACATAAATTCAAATAAAATTTAATACAAAGGCGATAAGATTTCAAGTTATTTAAATTTATTAAAATTTTTATTTAAACATTTAATACAAAATTTTCATTTTAAAATTCAAGATTAATACAAAGTTGCTGTATCAAATACGCTGAATTAAATAGATAACTTCTTGTTATAAAAAGCTTTAATATTATAATTTCATATAAAATATATTCAGAATTCGCAGAGCTTTTGAAAGCTTCTGCAAGCTTTGAAAAGCTTTTCAAATTTTTCAGTGCTTAATCTGAGCTTTTTTAAGCTTATATACAATTTTGAGAGGAAGCTTGGATTTTTAATTCTACTAATAATTAAAGCTTTTTAAAACCAAGTTCAAATATTTTTACATTATTTCTCAGCAATACCCAAAGAGCATAAAACATTCCTGAGCTTTTAAAAGAACAAAGAAAATTAAAAAAATTTTGAACTCAAATGGAATTTTTTACAAATGCATGATGGCAAATTTAATTAGATTTAATTTAATTTGATTTAAGACACGAAATTATAAGCTTCAAGATATAAAAAGCTTCAAGATTTTCGTATAAAATCTGTTCTGAATACATTTGAAGTGTTTTTAAAGTGTGCTGTTGATAAAGCTTTGGTAGAGCTTTTGAAAGCTTCTGAGCTTTTCTTAGCTTTTCAGTCCTTTTAAAGGTGTATAAAGCTAAAAACATAATCAAGAGCATTTATAAAAAACACTGCATCAAGTAAGCTTTTACTTTCTTACTAACTTTTTGTAGTCAAAATTATTAAATATTATATTTTCATATAAAATTTTTTCAAATAACTTCAGAAACATTTTTTGTATTGCTCCACTGTTAAAGCTTTCTCAAAGCTTTTGAAAGCTTTTTCGAGCTTTGGAAATCTTTTGAGAGCTTTTAAAAATGATTTGTTTGGGATGATTTAAGAAATAGTTTTCAAGCTTTTTTAAACTTTTTTACACTTTTGAAAGCTTCTTAAGATTATAAAAACTTGGAGCTTTTAATTCTACTTATAATTGAAACTTTTTTTAATACGATTTAAATATTTTTAAATTATTTTGCAACAATAAGCCAAGCTTTTTGGAGAACTTTTACAAAGCAAATAAAATAATAAAACCTGAAATGTAGTGAAATTTTTTACAATTGCATGAAATCAATTTTTAAGAAAGACATAATTTTAAATTATAAAGGTTGTGCTCCAAGATAATAGTTTTTATATAAAATCTGTTCGGCGTAACCTAACTTTTTTAAGTGCTTTTTAGTTGTTATGGTGCAAAAGCTTTGGTGAAGCTTTTGAAAACTTCAGAGCTTTTAAAAGCGTTCAGGTGATTAAGGAAGCTTTTAAAGATTTGAAGAGCTGAATATACATCAAGAGCTTTTTAAGCGTTTTTTTGTTTGCTTTTTAACATCTTTTAAAATATTTTGTTTTAGATTTAAAAAATTGTGGATTTTTAAGTTAAAAGCGTTTTAAAGTTAAATTTATAAAATCTTGAGTTTTTTATATTAAATTTAAATTTTTCAATAGCGCTGACCTACAATTATTTATAATATATTTAAAACTTTTTAAAGCTTCCAGATCAATCAATTTCTTGATTTAAAGATTGTTCTTATTTAATATTATTTAATATTAATACTGCATTTCAAAATTTACGACGCTTTTAATTCAGAACAGTTTTAAAGGTACATATAATTATCGAAGCTGTTACTTTTTATTTAAAAGTTTCAAATCTATCATTGAACAATTAAACTTATTTCTTAGCATATTTTATTAACTTTCAACTGTGGAAGTATCTTAAAACGTACAAAAACATAAATAAATGTTAGAGTACGGCAAAACGCGTTTACAACTTTTTTAAATTATGTTACTTTAATGAAATATTTGCTTAACAGAGCGCTTCACATACTAAAACTTTAATTTAACAATAAAAACTTACATTCTTGTAGCTTGGCATCAAGCAACGCAGTTTAACTTACTTGAGGTAAACTTTTTTGATTATCAAATTTTTTTATTTTAGTTATGTTCACTGCCAACTTGATCCATTTCAATTAAATTCTACTGCATATAAATTTCTACATTAAAAGCTTATTAAAAACTTTTGAACACTTTTTTCTTTCACATACACAGAATTTTTGTAAAATAATATAGCAGCAGCTTTGAACAGAACTTTGGCGCCACAAAGTGCGCCAATTTTACAAATTAACGCTTTTATAATCATTGTCGACAACTTTCGCTGCAACTTTACTCAGATCATGCGGTGTGCTTTTAATGAGTATTCAAAAAAAAAAAAAAAAATGAGAATTATTTTAAAACTTTTTTAATTTAGAAACAATTTGTGTGATGTTAAAAATTATACCGCGACATTGATGAAGTTTGGTGAAAACTTACCGCTTTATCTGACAGAAGAATCAAGAATCAAGAAGCAAAAACAATTTTGAACATACCTGAAAGAAAACAGAGAAAAAAATTAATTTGTTAGCAAGGATTTTTTTTTCTCAAATAAGGCTTGCTTAAAATATATTGCAGAAAAAGGTAATAAATTAACAGTTTCACCCAACCTCAAATAAAATTTCAAACTTTGTGCCTAAACTTTTTTGTGCAACACAAACAACAAATCATGACGCAGACTGACCCATTTCCTAGCTCAAAAAAATATAAAAATATACAGCAGCCGCAGCAACGTTCAATAACACATTCTCATAAATTTTATTTTTGGTCAATAAAAAGAATGTAACAAAAGGACGAACATGATGTTTTTTGCAAAAAATAAAAAAAAAGTAACAAAAAATATTAAGAATTGAAGTGCAGTTAGCAGAAACTATTGAGAAAAAAAACCTTAAAAAAACTAGAAAGTCGAGACAAAATTCAGCGAAAAGCAAAAACATACACCACACCATCAATACACCACTGTAAATGTTTTTTTATGTTTATATTTTTTATATACACATAACTTTAAATACAAAATTAAACATAATTTTTCTGTAGATGAAATAAGCAGAATTTCTTTGAAAAGCGTAGGGTTGAAAATATTTTATTAGATAAATATACTTAGGCTTGATTTCTCCACTTATAAACTTTGAACTTGATCTTTTCAAAGATAAAAAAATGACATTTCAGCACTAGAGCGAACCTAGGCCGTACATATTATAATCAATTTTGTTGTGTGTTAAATGTTTCAATGTTTAATATAAAAAGTTAAATGAATATATAATATTTTTCGGAGAACTTTTCGGATTATTTTCTGAGGAAAAATTAACGAAAATTTTAAGTTTTGTCGTTAGATGCAAGTATCTCTGTTATCTTAAAAAAGAATTCATTCAAAGTTTTTTGTCTTAAAGGCCAATCCATGGACAAAATAAAAATTATGTAAATTCTTCTACTTGAGCAACTATATTTCAAATATTTTTTGTCAACAATAAAATTAAAAATGCCAATAATAGGCTTATGTAGCCTTGAGTGGGACATGGCCAGGAATGGGACAGTGAAAAAATGTATTTCTCGTACTGCCACACTTAAGTAACGACTGCTATCGAACAGTACCGTTACTTTCACACTTTTGGGTATCGTTCGGAAAGATAAAACGTGCTTATGGTTACTTTAACAAACATACTAAAAATATTTGCAATTTTTGTTTTTATAAAGTTGATATTTTTGAAACTATAAAAAATTCAAATTTTTTAACAAAAATGAAGGATAGTGCTTAAGGTAGTTACACGAAAAGTTTATTGTATTTTTATCATGTTAGTTGATTTCTTAAAGAAGCGAGAGTGAAAAAAATATAAAAGCTGAAAAAATAGCATCTTTTGTCATCAATGGGACAGATTTTTCGTCATACATGGAACAGTTTATAAAATTTATTTTCTCATGTAAACATCATATTTATCGTATTTCAACATGATCAATGTATATTTTTTATGGTTGCATGCAAATAAGTCGAATTTTAGTCGATATTGTTTTTAAATATTCACAATTGGTTTTTGTTTGTCGTACACGGCCCATTCTGTCACGTGTTTTCAATGAAAATTGCTTTTAATGATATTTATTAATTACATTATGAATAGAATATAAATCTGCAATGATTTTTTGCAATGATCATACAAAGCATTCGAATATAATACTGAACGTCTTCAAATTTAAATACAAAATTCACTTTAGTATCAAATTGTATCAATAGTTGTAATATGAACTGTATTAAAATTTGATACAAAATTTATTTTAAAATTATATAATCTATTGAATAGTTTTGAACGTGTTTGGGATGTTGATGATGAATCAAATGATTCACTTGATTATAGCAACTTTTATTGTTTAGAATTCATCACAAATTAATTCTTATTGATGAAATCTCTATAGAATGGCATTTGATCTAGATTTTTGACATTTTTTGGGAGATATTTTCAGGTGTCCCATTCATAACAACGTTTCATTTTGAAGCCCCAAAGATTAAACATATCTTTGGATGGCTACAAATTTTTTATTCTACGCCCAGTTAACTTTATTCTGCATTATTAGCCAAAAGTTAAGATGTCCCACTCATGACGACTCTCAAAAAAATGAACCAAATGTTGAATTTGCTGTAACAATAATTTTAAAATTTTTTCTATATTTCAATATTCAATAAGGTAATTTGTTTCAGTTTTACACAATAATTAAAAAACGGTTATTAAAGTTTATCAGAATATCTAGAATATTTTCACGGTTTAATGTACTAAGTAGATGCTTTCGTTGCAGTGGGTTTTCTAAGTTGTTTGCTGGTCTAAGCTTTTAGTAAAAACTTTTAAGAGGTTCTTCGCCCTAAGGACAGAGTCAACAAAGTAAGCATTTTCGGAAGCATTTATTAACTATTGATTGTTTTTCTTAATTTACAATGTACAGTCTCAACTCCTATTATCAATAGTTTATTCTATAGGTATGTTAGTAGTTGTATATATTAATTAAGGGTTTAGAAAACTTTCTTTATGTAATACTGCTGTAGTGATTTAATCCAGAAATTATGTAATTTTTGTGCTGCTATTTACTCTGACTCTACGAGTACACATGTAACCGCCTAAAGTTATCCCAACAAGAAAAAGAGCGCTCCATTAGCGCATCTGAAGCGATCCAAAAAAACAGTAGAGCGCTTCATTCTCTTTGTGTATAGCGCATTTTTTAACATAGTCATGTCATCAGATGTATGCGCTCCGCTCCCGCTGTAGAAAATATGAAATCAAGCGAGAGCCGAGCGCTTTGTTCTCCTTGTATTTGGTTTAAAAGCAAAAATTAAAGAATTTAAAAGAAGGAAAAGTAGCAAGAACCGGGCGCTATACGTAAATATTTAAAATGTTAACAAAAAACAATCACCCAGCCACGGGTTTGAAATTTTGAAATTTTGTTTATTCACGTGAAACGATTAGATGAATTTTTTACAATTTTGGAAATTAATTTTTTTTTTACATTAATATCAAATACTTTCTTTTCAAGTGCAACGTTATCGTTACGGAAAGTGCTACAAATATAGCGCAATACAAACAGCACTACTTGCAAGGAGAATGAAGCGCTCTTTATGTGCATACAAGTAATGCGCATTGAAATTGATGCTGGGTATGAAATTGATGAATTTTTAATAGTAATCTACGTAACACAAATTTATGGGCAAAATGTGTAGGGCAATAACTCATGAGAGTTGTCATGAGCGGGACACTTTAGTATTTTGGTTTATAATTCTCTTTAGGGTATGCATTTGTAAACAACCTATATACCGCTGGAAAGCTACAGGCTTAAGCTATAACTTTGCAGAAGCAACTCATATGACCACATAATTTTTGATTTTTGAACTTAAAAAAAAAAACAAAACAAATGTCGTCATGAGTGGGACACTTGAAAAATCCTTTTAAACTGTAGTTTAAATGTAGTTAAAGTATCATATTATTAAAATTATATCAATATTTGTCTAATTTTTGAGAGATTTACAAACAATGCAATTTGCTTTATTAATGTCATCATTTGATTCAAAATCAATGTGCAAAACAGGAAGAAGTTCTGTAAAGAACATTTTTGTTGTTGGCAACCTGTTGCTTTATGAACATACTAGTATAAAAGCCCATCCTACGACGGGTTAGAAGCATTACAGCACTCAAACTGTAATTTTTTGCCAATATTACAGTGCTTTTACAACATACTCTTCTGAAAAATCTTCAGTCTGAAAGTATGCACACACATAAAAGGCAAGGCACTGATATGCAATATGTATACTGAGCTATCACAATGAGTTTTATATTAGTTAGTTTTTCTGCTAGAAACAATAACGTGAATCAAAGTTGTGAAATATTAATTAACCCTGTAGATCCTAAGGATGTGAAAATAGACCTCACCCCCCATACGATTTGTTGCTCACCTCTACATAACCTTTCACTTTCGTAAATAGTTGCACTCAATTGCGGGACATCCTGTAAATCTATTTATATTTTATATATTTTTATATATTTTTATATATTTTATATATTCTTTATATATTTTTATTTCTCTTATGTGCTCATTTGGCTTCCAGAAGCTCTTTAAGCCAAATTACAATTAAAGTTTCCACCTTCTGAAGTATAAATTTTTATTTAAATTTTTTTTTTTGTTTTTGTATTTACTGTTTCATTTTTCTTTCTGCTCACTTTTCAATACGATGGCTTTCAGTGGGCTGCTTTTGTTGAAATGCAATCGTATAAAAAATCCATTTAACTTGATTAAGCGAAACCAGCCAAATTAGACTTAAAGAATTTTTTTTTGTTTTCCTGTTTGAATGGCACCACGTTGGTATGGTAAATGAGCAAAATAAAAAAAAAGTAAAGAAATCTTCAAGAAACCTTAGTGGAAAATGGAAATTGAGAAGTTTGACTGGAAGCATTTTGCAAATTAAATGAAGTGCAGTGATTGCAATAAGCTCTTTTAAACAAAATTGAAGTAGCAGATAGAAAAGAGGTACTTAGAGAAAATAAAAAAAAACAAAAATTGTGGCAAGATGGTTGGTATTACACAATTGTTAAACTTTTATTGAAAATAAATATTTCTTATTTATAAAATAAGAAAAAAAAATTGCCCTAAAAAAGTATAATTATAATTATTATATTAACATTAATATTAATAATATTATTATTCATATTACGACAATAATAAAAATTAAAGTTTTAATTATTAATAATAATTTTTGCAAATAATAATAAAAGTAAAATAATACTAAGAATTATTATTGCATAATTACAATTATAAAAATTATTATTACAATAATAAAAACGCATAATAAGTATAATAATTAATATTATTAATTTTATTATAAATAATAATAAAAGGAAAATAATAATAATTATTTATTGTACAATATAAACAATATTTAAAATAGCATCAATTAATATTATAAAAATAATTACTAAAATCATAATTGTAATAATATTATAGGGTGAGGTGGGGTAATGTGTACCATGGGGTGATGTATAACACGGCAATTTTTCGTGCAAAATTCAACTGAACAAAAAGTTCAGTGAATGAACAACTATGATATGTTTCTTTTGACAGTATCTAGTTTTTTATAAGTGTTGGAAGTAGGCAAACATACATTTCATTAGAGTTCTTAAAAACAGTGAAAAATTTTTGTTGAAGTTTTTTTCAATTTCCAAAGATAGCGTTTTTGGATAAAATTTTCTTTAGATTTAAGAAGTGAGTATATGTAAAATGTGGTTTTGTTTAATATCTTTAGATATAACAAAAGATTTTGTATTTTTTCACTTTGTGGCAAAATACTATCAGTAAAAAAAGTAACTTGTATTGGGGTGATGTGTAACACTTACGGTGGGGTAATGTGTAACACATCTTACACATTATAATTGCTATTAAAGAGGCAACAACGACAACTCTAAAATGCAATCACATCAACGGCATTAAAAGAGATGGGCCCAGTTCTACTGTCTAGCCCAAAATCTAATTGTGGTAGGAAGTCAATGAAAAGCTGTGTTTTAACAGCACCACAAAAACGTTAACAGTTGCAGGAGGTGGCAAAAAAAAAATATAGAAAACAAAACTAAACAAACGGCAAAGAAAGCTGCAGGTGCTCGGCAGCAAAACTGGCGCTCTTCGTCGTCATTCAAAGAAGATCGATATTTTTGCATGATTTGTTGCGATTTTTTGCCAAAACATGTAAATCACAAAAATTCACTTGAATGCAACAAATGCAAGCTCCTTTTTTTTTACGCCATTTTATTTGTGAGAATTGTCACTTCAATATGGATATTTCCGGCAAATATTCATTTCACATTTGAAATGTAGTTTTTTTTTTTTGCAATTAATAAAGCCATTCATATATTCTATTGAAGTAACCGATCAGTGTTTTTAATGTCAATGTATGTGTGTGTGTGTGTGTGTGTATTGAGAATCAGACTGATTTACAAGATATTGCTATTATTTCATCAAGTTCCTATCACAACACTTTTATTGAACACAAAAAGTAAAAAAATAACATAAAAAAATTAAAGTTCCTGGTATTTAAACAAACATTTTGTTGGTGTTACACATCACCCCACCCATTTGAAAAGAACCAAAAAAGCTATAATTTCAATTTTTTTCTACTTTATCCATTTCTCAAAACACTCACTTCGAATTGGTTCTTCTGCAAGGGATAGGCTTTTGAACCAATCAAAAATTCATTTTCTTAACACATTTATTAGAGCAAATAAAAATGTGTTACACATTACCCTACTTCAGCCTATATATATTATAATTATTATTATTATAAATAATTATAACTAATAATTATAATATTAAAATAAAAGTTATAATTATTATTGCAGTATTAACAATAAAATAACAATAAATAACAATAAAATTCCAAAACATTTCATTTCATTGTACTCAAATTAAAGTTGCTCCAGATTTTATATATCTTTTTTCAACTGCCCCACAAGCACACATGCAAACTCATGTACATATCAGCTTGTATTTTGTATCTTCCTGTAGTGCCACTTTGCTGCTGGGGCACAATTTTGCCACACCCTCCCTTCCCACTTTGCCCATTTCAGCACCTTTTATTGCTTTCTTTTCTTTCTGTTTTATTTATACAATCACTTCTTTTGTTTTATTTATTATTCTCATCACGTTTGAAAATCGCTAAATCGGCACGATTTGATGTACGAGTTGTTAGGAAGGAAAAGTAAAAAAAAAATCTAAACTGTTGCCGCCTGGCTGAATCAATATTGAAAAGCTCTCAATCAATGGTTGATTGAAAAACTACATACAAGTTTTTTTTTTTATGGCTTTTACTGGTTTTTAGCTTCTTTGTTGCTGTTTATTCTATAGATTTTATCATTAGCGGATGTTGTGCAGCGGATGGACAATGGTGGATGGACGTCTGTTAACTAGTGTGGTTGTGGAGAGGGATGAATGTTTTATAAAGGCTTTTCTTTATTTTTTTTTTCCTGTGTTCTGGATTCATTCTTAATTCTAACAGCGGGAAGCATAAAACTGACCTAAATATTTGAACAAGACATAAAACAGGCAAGATTACCGAATGGTGTTTGGTCGAAGAACAAAAAAAAAAAAAGAAATTTATATTGAAGAAAGCTATAAATGGGTAGTTTATTCGGTAGAGTAAAGCACAAAAAAGGCAAGGCTAGCAGCTATTTTAAGTATTTAAAAAAACTGCTTTTTGACTTACAACTTACAACAATATTTTCATCGAACATAATCTTAATAAATAAGAGGCCAGCACAATGCTCTGCACCTAATATCGCTCAAACTGTAATTATTTTTTGCGATTATTAGTTTCTTTCCAACATGTACTGCCCTGAAAGTATGCAGAGAAAATTCATTTAATACCTATCAGTGAAATGCTTGCCTTCTATGCATGTGCATACTTTCAGGCTGAGCATTTTCCGGAATAGCATGTTTTAAAAACACTATAATAATGGCAAAAAATAATTACAGTTTGAGCGTTCATGCTTCGAACCCGTCGAAGGACGGACTTTTATACTAGTATAGCAATATTTTCATTGACAGTTCTATTGACAAAAAAATAACTTGCAGCATTTTTGAAAAATAAATTCTTTGATATATGCTATATATAAATGAGTTAAGCTTTAACTTCATAAATTTAAGAAAAAAAAAAGATATAAAACAGATTATTTTAGATGAACTAAGTTCAATAAATTGAATCTAAATTCTTATAGATTAGTTTGTTTAGGCAAGTTTTTAAAATGCATTTTATCGAAATTATCGCCCTATTCACCCTACTCTGTAGCACATACTTGAACCTCAATTAAAGGGAATCATAAAATTTTAAATAGTAATAAGATATAGTAAGCATGCACAGTAATTCTTTATTTGTTTATAATTGATTGCAAACTGCCGAAGCTTCCTCGTCGTCGTCGTCATAGTCCATGGACACGTCCGTCTCATGCAAGTTGGCTCCCTTTCCTTCTCAACAACGCCTGAACTTGCAATTATGGCCTGAATGAGTGGTACTTGGCGGCATCTATGGTTTGTGGCAGTCTGGCAAGTTGACATCCGGGCTTGCTACAGCTTTGAAAAAAAAATTCAATATCTCAGTCTATCGATATTGTCAATTTTGATGGTCCCTCCATACAACTCTGCCAGGTTTCGGCCTGCCTGTCCCAAGCCAGGATAAAGAAGGAGGGTTGGTTATGGGATACGTCCCATACCGTAAAAGGTTAGAGCCAACCAAGAGCTCGGGGTGGCGCCCATCTTGGTAGCAGGTCAATATGTATATCATTTTGAAAAAATCCTGCGATGGAATAGCAATGGTCCATAAAACTTGTTAGCACGGGGATAGTCAAACCCGTCAAATAAATGAGGTGACCTTATCTATCCACGGCATTGAGACATGGCCTATATGGTCAACAAAGAGTGGAAAAATGGTGTCTTAGGGCACAAGGAATTGTGTGGAGACCTGTGACGGTATTTGGGCACAGGTCAAATTAAATCGTAGGCACCTTCGTTTAGGGTATGGTGATTAAACCATGCCTTGAATGGAAGTGCCAGTTATATACGAAACAGTGCTATGTGCACAGTCAAAAACAAAAATTCTTATATATGTATATAAGAATTTTTTGTCTCTTTGCTGGGATGTTGTAGACCCCCATTTTCGACGGGACCGAGTTGCCCAGGTGACTATCATGGGTTGGCCCTTCGGGGAGACTCGTGCTGGCTGTGGTTTGTGCACATCGCTTGCACAGGTCTAGATTGACCGGCGGGGTCGCGCAGTAGTACGACCGGTCTCAACCAGTAGATGGTAATGAAGGTACGCCATCTACCGGTAGCTAAACTGGTACTATTAAGGGCAGTATGGAATTATTATTGCTGTATGGAATTATTATTGCATACTGCTTTTACAGAATAGGGCACAGAGTAATGCTTTTGTGTTTGTGAATGTGACATCTAGTAAGCGTGGTTGCTTTTCTAGTGTCACTTGTAAAATACAGGTCTGTGAAGAGTATTTCAGGTGCACATCCTTTTGGATGTGCATTTTTTAATACTATATGTTCATTCATGAACTATAACTCCAAAGTCTGTGGACCCAGAGGAATTGCGCCTTAACTGGCAGGGATCCTCTATAAAAACACAAATGAAGGTCCCTCCATACAATTTTACAAAGAATTTCTCCACAACGTCAGCGATTTGTATTGGAGTTGACTGGGGATCTTTAAAAATCGCCAAAATCTCTAAAAGGCTAATGTTCTTGCTTTACATTTGCATTTCCTTATTTTTTTTAATACCATAGGATGCCTGAGGTGGTGTCACACCCACTTATCGCATGCAGGAAAATAATATTCTGTGGTTCGTGCTTGAACGAGTGAGATGAAAACAGTACTGTTAGGCTGTGACCCTTTGTACTCTTCTGAAAATAAACGTTATTTTTGAAAGAACCCAAAGCCCAGAACAAAGAACCAGAAGATCTATGTCTTCCTCTGTTATGTCTTCACAATCACTACATCGGCGTCTTTTACTGCCTGCTTCACTTGAATCCTCCTGGCTACCCGTTCACTCTATAGCATAGTTATAAAGTTAATCTTGTTGGTATCGTTGGAAAGAAACGTCGCCTGCAAAATCGTGCTAATCGAAGTTGTCTTGGAAGCGACAAATTTTGTTGAGGAGTGAAGCAAAGAACGCCGATAACGTTCAGCAGCTTTGGTGCTTTGGTAGCTTATCCCAACGGGATAACCATCAAAAACTACAATGGCATTGCTTCCAAAGTGCTTTTGGCCGTTATCCATCTAGTTTTGGCAGACTTCTTGAAATGTGGCTTCACTTGACTTCGTCCAAACAACTCTATGCAGCAGGAGTTCACCATCAATGAAGTTGCATTTTCTGGTGCCGAAGATTACTTCTTCACCTGCGTTAGGAGAGAATGCATCATTGAAGATGAATTTTTTGCCTTGATGCATTTCTTCTTATGTGAATAGAGACATTGAAAAGGACAATAAAAATGAGCACGGGAAGTACATATATAGAATTTCATAATTAACAGAAAATGAGTTTTGTGAATAAAGATCCACATGGTATGAAAATATATTTTTAGTAATATCTTTTGATTGGAAAGAAATATTGGTTTTTTTTAAACAGATTATTTTTTAAGCTAGACTATTTAAAAAAAAAAACAAATATTAAAGGAATATTTTTAACAAAATAAATTTCATCAAAAAAATCAAAGGGGTACCCTTGTTTTTTAATGACAGAAACAGCTAATTAAATTTTGTGTAAGACTGAAACAATTTTTACTAATAAATATTATGACATGTAAAAGAGAATTAAAAATGCAATTTTTGATTTAAATTTATTTTACAACAAAAACAACTTTTATGAAAGTTATTGAGAAACATTCACTATTTTCAATAATTTTTGAAAAAACGATTAAAAATATATATTCACAGCAATTCTTGTATTCTTGTAATAGTTCTTAAGAAGTCATTTTATTGAACTTTTTGACAAAAAAGAATTAAGTGAAATATATTCAAAACCAGCGGAGATATTTGCATCGAAAGTCATATCTTTAAATTTCGGATGATTTTTCTCATTCATCGGGCAAACAAGTAAGAAGCACACAGTTTGTATGGAAGCACTGTAAAATATCAACATTTCGGATCAAGTATCTACACATACGAAAAGTACGAGAAAAAACAAAATTTTTGATACCCTCAATGTGGTCGTTATTTATAACAAAATATATTATTTTTAAGAAAATTAGTGCATTTTCCAATAAATTAAATTTTAATATAAAAAGATAAAAGTTAAAAAAAAAAATAAAAAAAGGTAACTTTTAGAATTAGCTAAAAATTAAACATAGGTGAAAATGAAACAATTTCGCGTACGGAATCTTCATGATATCGACTAAATTCTGTTAAAAATTTCAACAACAAAATAACAATAAAACTTCTTTCTAAAAGTTAAATGCCATCATGAGCGCCTTCTCAATACCTTTCTTTTGATACCAAATATGCGTATGTTGCTATGGAAAATAGTTAAATTATGGCGGAAAAACGAAATTTACGCTGATTTTAAAACGGAATTTTGAAACTCTAAGCCATCGATAGAGCACGTATAAAAAAATTTGTCAACCTTAGATTTTTGCCCTCTATCACATATTCGAAAATCATTCAAATCGGCGAGTGACACCTGGGGACCTTTCCTTGTTAGTATATTTTCCAAGCGTACCCCCAAACAACCAGTTAAAGTTCCATTAACTTCGGAATAGGTACTTTCAAGGTGAAATGTACATAACTGCTGGACTAAAATCGAAAATTGGTTAAGCTTCATAAAATTATCGTTTAATAATTTTATCGGGTCAATTCGGAAGAAATATAAACTGTAATCGAAAGTTTTTGGTTTTTTATTTTATATGGGGACCTCTAAATGGGTGGCAGACAAGGATTAGGTGTGTTCAGAAGAAATGTTGAAGGGTTAAAAAATAATAGGTTCAGCTAATATATTTCACTCCTTTAGAGTTCAATTCGGGAGAGATATGAACTATAATCGACAGTTTTTGTGTTTTTTGTATGAAGACCTTCAGAAGGAAGGCAGATAGGATGAAGAATGAAAATAATAAAACTAGCTCATATTTTGAGCAGATTCTAAAATACACGAAAAAAAGATTTACCATAAATTTTGACGATTTACTTATGATTCTAAGTGGAAACTTGAATATTAACTTTGCAGATGATTAAAATCAACCACTATTTGAATTTTCTATGTTCAATAATCGAAAAGTCAGTACTATTAAATATAAGACGACGAGCGACGCGATTTGTACACGATATTTACAGAAATTCCAATCAAATTTTTACACATTTTGACTTTTCTTAATGCAATAGTGTCCTCAGTAACTCTTACTCTATTTCTGGAATCCCTCTCTTACGTGTGTAATCGATCAAAGATCTTCGTGTTATATTTGATACTAAGTTCACTTTTATTGAACACGTAAATTTCCTGGTTCCTAAAGCATACCCTTTACTTGCTTTTATTCGGAGAAATAGCTCTGAATTTTCCGGCCCACATACCTTAAAGACACTGTTAAATGCCTTTGTGAGATCTAAACTAGAAAATGCATCTTTTATTTGGAGTCCGATTTATGCCGTTCATACGTTAATATTGGAACAAATTAAAAAAAAAATTTTTTGAATTGCACTTCGTTCACTGTATGGTCATGTAGACTTGCCCTCATATAATGTGAGATGCTTGCTTCTTGGCATAAAAACATTAAATACACGGAGAAAGGTTCAGTCTCTTATTATAATTTATGACATAATATCTGGTAATATTGACAGTTCTTCTCTCTTGGGATTCATATATTTAAATATTCCTTCAAGACAGTTGCGCGGAATCAAGACCTTTGCAATTCAATTTCATAAATTAAATTATGCCTGCAATGAACCAATTCATAGAGCTCTCTTCTCTTTATATCTGTGGCACCTGTGCATAGTGGGCTAAGTCGAATTTTGAGCTATTTACATCACCAGAATCGTAATTTTTTTCTCTTTCCTTGTGTCTAACGGGATAAGTGTTCCGTCCATTGCAATGAAGGATATTCTTTTGTGAATCGTGGGCTGATACTCTAATCTTGAACTTTTATTTGTGAAAAGCTAGTCAAGTTTTGCACAAAAGGACAAGCTACATACTTAGTGAAATTTCATTGTTTGGGCTATGTCATTGTTTGTATCGTATCATAATCGTATGCTAAGATCGCCGCGGAGGCCCTCCTTCCGATAGTCGAAGTGAAATTCTAAAAGAGGATGTTAAAGAATTTCTGAACAAAATTCCTGCCTATAAGAGCCACTATTTTAGGCGGGATTGCTCAAAATAGTTTATATCATTTCACTTTACAATAACGGTGCTTCATGAAGAATATCGAACAACGTCGAAGTTAGGATCGCAAGCAGATTTATTTGAAGTATTTCAGAAAAATTTTTACGAAATGAAACTGTTCACAATAAAAAAGCCCAAAATTGACACCTGCGCTACTTGTGATAGACTAACACTTGAAATGAGGGTAACTGAAGATGACGAGAAACCTACTATTCAAGCGAAACTTGATGAATATCAACTGCTTTCTGAAAAGCTGAAAAGCAAAAAGACAAAAAAATTTCGAAAAATGATTTGTCGAAGAAAATTATAACTTTTGATTTACAACAGTGTCTGGCAACTCCATTGTTAAAGAACTTTCTATAAAGGTCGGTAAACTTTCTAAAGGTCAGTATCTTTCTATAAAAGGTCGTTATGGACTTTTGACTTAACGGTATTTGATTGGATTTGACCAAAACCAAACATATTGCTATGTATGGCACGAAGCCTTTACTATAACAAAGATAGCTGCGGGGTTCTCTACTACAAGTCGACTCTCGATATAAATGTTAATTTTAAAACAGTAAGTTTTTTGAAAAAGGGCATGATACAAAAATTAGAGTCACCAATCAGATATGTTGAATCACTTCCGATAGCGGTAGAAAAGAAGAAAGATCTGTTAGATCTTCTTCCCTACATAAGTCTAGTATTTAGACGATTCTATGAAGAGCTGAAATCTACATCGAAGCAAGATGTGTACCCAGATATAGGTGAAGAAGAAGACGAATGAAAGAAAATTATAAATGTTTTTTTTAATGTTTTAAAAACTACCAATAAAATAATTATTTTTTTCTTTAGGCATGCTGTGTATGTTATTTTATTTTCTTATATGTAAAAACAAATATAAAAAATGTCTTAAAAATAAATTTTTGAAAAAGGAAAAAAATTATTTCTCAACTCTGAAAATTAGTGAAGCACTTAGCTTTCAGAGGTCAATCCCGTTAACATTAATCGCGTAGCCCGTTTCACACAAAATTGATTAGTGTAATGCGGGCTAAGAGTTCAATTTTTTTAGAACGATTAGTATTCTAGAACTGAAACATACCATACCAACATCAATAAAAATGTACTATCAAGAGTTTAAGCCCCACGAATATGCATTTTTTTAACTGGACGAATTGGGAAAAAATCTCAAACATTCAATTCAGTTTTCCTAAAAACAGAATTTTCGCACTTAGCCCACTGTGCACAGGTGCCACAGATATAATAATCTTTCGTTGTCTGTAAGGATATATTTCCAAAGCTTCAATAAAAAGATGTAAATATAAATATAAATCTAAATCTAAATATTTTTGTTCCTTACTTTAGTTACCATAAGCTTATTGTATCCTTTTTGGAATATAATGATATAATTGAAATATTAATGATTTGATTAGACGTTGAATTTGAAAATTACCGTTTTATCAAAGCTTTAAGTTTTCACTTCGGTTGGTCTGTGGGGAACTATTTTTATTATTTTTTATTTTTATGCGAAAGAATTATCATATATTATAGTATGATTATGTAAATTAAATATATTTCTCGGTGTACTGATTGATATAAAATGTTCTATATACAAAATACCATTAAAATGTACAACAAAATACAAAACAAAAGAAAATTTCAATATTATTATCTCTTGACATTTTTTGCCAAACTCAGACAAAATACGAATATGAACGTACATGTTTGTATGCACGAATATAAGAACAGGAATACTCAGGAGCACCTAAAAGTATGCAATACATTTTCAGTTGCACAGATGTTTCTGAGTTTATCTCTGCATGCCCAAAACATGAGCTCGGCAGCCACCAAAGAGTAATTTGTATTTTATATGCTCACTCATTCATTCATACCATTCACTGCTTGTTGGAATTGTTTTTAATTTTTTATTAACTATTCATGATATTTGAAGACATGTGAGTGTGTTTTTCAGCGCAAGCATGAAGAGAAGAGTTTGAGTGTATTAGTGTCTGTGAACTTTTTGTTGTGCTGTATGTATAGTAGATGTTTTTCTGCTTTCATTTTCATATTAAATGCAGCGGTTCGTGGAAATATTTAGAAGAAGCATGCAACAAAAAAAAAAGGTTGTGCGTAGCGTGCTTAAAGTGGAGTTGGAGTAGCGCATTGTTATAGGCATTTGTGCGCGTAACGCTTAGATGGGGAGTAAGCAATGGGTACTTTAACTATACATTATCCACTGAGATTGCATTAGAATAATGAATGTGTTAGCCTCGGGCAACTCAGGGATGTTACTGTCAAGAGTTAAAAGGACGATGGCGATGACGATGAGTCAGGCGTCAATGTCGAGTGCATGAAATGAGGTGACATCATTTCAAAATAAACAGCACAGAACAAGGATATGCAATGAAGTTTAAGATAATTTAAGGAACGACAAATAAAAAAACAAAATTATTGCAATTCATGTTAATTTTTTTATACTTGAGTGAGGGTAGGTTTCCTTTTAAAATCAGCCATTATTAAAGCATTAATTCAAGTTCATTAACTTGTGTGCTTTTTTCGACATTATTTAAACTCCCTTTGTCAGTTCCAAGATGGCGATAAATGTTTATGCTGCAAACGATGTTTAAATGTTTACAAAACCACCAATTTTTTTTTTTATTTTTTTTGTCTATTTTCAGTGTTTTTTTTTTATGTAATTTGCATAGTTTTTAACAACATCAGAAACAAAAACAATATGAGCAACAACCACAACAGCAAACATTTATTAAGTATTTGGCAAGACTTGCAATAACAACAACATCAATATTGTTGCCACATAGCCAAGCATTTGACTGATTGATGCTGTGGTTACATTATGCTTAAAATTTCAGAGCACTCAGAACATTGGTGGTAGTTTTGTGATGGTGGCTAAAGCAGAAACATTACAAGCAGGAGTTTGGGTTGAAGTTGGAGCCCAACAAGTAGATGGCGCCACTATTGAATTCATGCTTCCAACAAAGTTCCATAACATTAACTCGTCGTTGCCGTCAATAAAGTTCAAGTTGTTGCTGCAAAAGTTTGTGAAGCGCTTAAGCGTTGGCAAGTAACTCAAATGTTCTAAGGGACTGTTTATAGATTATTTTAGTTTAGTGAACATTGTATAGCTAAAGGGGGTTGAGAAGAATTTCAGTTTTGTATAATACTAGCAAGTATACCGGCGGTCGTTGCCGAACGTCTGAGTGCTTGGATCATATGCCAAAGATCCTCGGTTGATACGGGTTCAAAGAACATCTAACACAGAATTTTTTCTCCGTTGACATTAATATTTTTGTTCATCCGTCACCTTTCTGCAGATGTTAACAAACCTCAGAGAGTAAAAAATGATCACCCGCTGGTAAACAATTTGTCGGTTATGATATTGTAATGCATAACTGTAAGAGGGATGTGGCTAAAACTGCTTTGTATTGTTTAGGGTCGATACAGTTTTTTCACTGTTAACGCAATAGTTTGTGCTATTCGTTTTCATATTTATTATTATTATTATTATTGTTATTCATATTGAAAAAATTATTTACTGATTATTCAAAGTTTACCTATCTATCAAGCACTAAAAATTATATCTTATATCATAAAAAATTTCTCAATTTCAAATCTATAAAATGATAAATATCTGTGTCACGCACCTAAAAAAATCTACCACCAACACACATACCCACACAAACTTAACCGCTGATAAACTGTAATAGGCACCAACACAACAGCAACAAATGCAAATTTCCGCCCTTTATTATTGCAGCGTGTTTATTTAAACTTTAATAACATTTGATTTCCGTTTCCGCTTTGGCAGGATGTTGTATATTTTATTACAACCAGAATAGCGCAAAACAACAACTATAATAAAAATAAAAAAATGCGTTAATTTTTACTGCAGTCACAACGATAATGAGAATTTTATAGAGAAACTCAAAGGACAGGGAAAAGTAGTGGAACAACTTCATTATTTTTATTTCGCTTTCAATTTATTTTTATATACAGGCGAAAAAGATTTCTTTTTTTTTAACAACAATAGCACAATGGCTGCAATTCGCTTTGAATACTGGCATTTGAAGTGTGGAGCAAAATTGAGAGTAATACATAAACAATATCAGAAAACGTTGTTTCGAGTGAAGTTATGAAATTTGTGAAAACAATAAAAAACTTGAATAGAATTAGGGAGCAGAGGGAGTCATACATCAATATTTAATCAGTAGACTATCGGGGAAAGTTACAAAAGCAGTAGGTACATACAAATCTTTAGACGTGCATGACGTAATCGATATAGTCACACATTTATACAAAACACAAAAAAAATACTATAAAAGACCGAGACCAGTACAAATACCAATGACAAGACAAGCGCCATTATAAAAAAACAGACAAAGATCACGACTAAAACTACGACCTAGGCCAATACCAAGACCAAAACTAAGACCTAGACCAATGCCAAGAGCAAGACCAAAATCAAATACAAAATTGAAGCAAAAACTATCATCAATACCGAGACAGTGACCATGGCCAGACCAATACCAGACTTAAACCAAGCCTAAGATCAAGGCCAAGACGAAAAACAAAACCAACACCAAGTTAAAAAACCAAAGCCTAGACCAATAACAAGATCAAGACCAAGACCAAAACAAGGACCGCGACCAAAACCAAAACAAACAGCAATACCGAGAATATGACAACGACCAAAACCAAGAACAAGACCAAGATGAAGACCAAGATTAAGACCACGACTAAGACTAAAAGCAAGACCAAGGCCAAAAATACAACCAAATCCAAGAACAAGACCAACATCAAGATCAAAATGAAAGCAAAGACCGCGACCAAAACCAGCATCAATGTCGAGACCATGACCATGACCAATACCAATACCTAGCACAAGACTAACATCAAGACGAAGATCTAAGCCATGACCAATAAAAAAACCAAGCCCAAAACCAACACCACGTAAAAGGTCAAGAGCAAGAACAGGAACAAGCAGAAACCAAACACCACGACCAAAATCAAAACCAACACCAATACCGAGAACATGACTATAACCAAAACCCAGACCAAGACCATGAGCAAGATAAAAAATATCAGGACCTAGACCATAAAGAAGGCAAAGATCAAGCACAAGGCGAAGATCAAGGCGAACACCAATATCAAGATCAAGACCAAAGCAGAGACCTAAACAAAGACCATGATATAGATAACTCTCAAGGGAAAGAAAAATTCAAAAAGAAATCACAGTGAATTAAAAGTAAAAAAGAAAAAATTAAATTTTCAGCAAGGATCAAATGAAATAAAATTAAATTCAATCAAATAAAATTAAATTAAAGGAAATGAAATAGAATCAAATCAAAGAAAATTCAAACAAATCAAACCCAATCAAAACAAACTAAATCGCAACACGTCAAATCAAAGAAATCAAATCAAATTAAATCAAATCAAGTCAAATCAAATCAAATTAAATCAAATCTAATCATATTAAAGATGTTAATCAAATCAAATTAAATCAAAGCAAATCAAATCAAATCAAATCAAATCAAATCAAATCAAATTAAATCAAATCAAATCAAATCAAATCAAATCAAATTAAATCAAATCAAATCAAATCAAATCAAATCAAATCAAATCAAATCAAATCAAATCAAATCAAATCAAATCAAATCAAATCAAATCAAATCAAATCAAATCAAATCAAATCAAATCAAATCAGATCAAAACAAATCAAATCAGATCAAATCAAATCAAATCAAATCAAATCAAATCAAATCAAAGCAAATCAAATCAAATCAAATCAAATCAAATCAAATCAAATCAAATCAAATCAAATCAAATCAAATCAAATCAAATCAAATCAAATCAAATCAAATCAAATCAAATCAAATCAAATCAAATCAAATCAAATCAAATCAAATCAAATCAAATCAAATCAAATCAAATCAAAGCAATCAAATCAAATCAAAACAAATCAAATCAAATAAAATCAAATCAAATCAAATCAAATCAAATCAAATCAAATCAAATCAAATCAAATCAAATCAAATCAAATCAAATCAAATCAAATCAAATCAAATCAAATCAGATCAAAACAAATCAAATCAGATCAAATCAAATCAAATCAAATCAAATCAAATCAAATCAAATCAAATCAAATCAAATCAAATCAAATCAAATCAAATCAAATCAAATCAAATAAAATCAAATCAAATTAAATCAAATCAAATCAAATCAAATCAAATCAAATCAAATCAAATCAAATCAAATCAAATCAAATCAAATCAAATCAAATAAATCAAATCAAATCAAATATCTTATCATATCATATCATATTATATCATATCATATCATATCAAATATCATATCATATTATAGCATATCATATCATATCGCATGATATCATTTCATATCATATCATATCATAGCATATCAAATCAAATATCTTATCACATCATATCATATTATATCATATCATATCATATCAAATATCATATCATATTATAGCATATCATATCATATCGTATGATATCATTTCATATCATATCATATCATATCATTTCATATTATATCATATCATATCATATCATATCATATCATATCATATCATTTCATATTATATCATATCATATCATATCATATCATATTATATCATATCATATCATATCATATCATATCATATCATATCATATCATATCATATCATATCATATCAAACAAAATCAATTCAAATCAGATCAGATCAAATCAAATCAACTCAACTCAACTCAAATTAAATTAAATTAAATCAAATCAAAAAACATCACATCAAATGGCATCACATAACATCACATCAAATCACACTAAATACATCACATCACATCACGTCAAATCAAATCAAAAATCACATCATATTAAATCAAATCAAACCAAATCAATGTCAATACCATAATAAAATCAAAATCAATATCAAAAACTAAATCAAAATCATTATGTACTCATCATCAAATCTAAAACAAAATGAAATCATCATCAATAAAAAAGCATATCAAATCAAATCAGAATCAAAGACATAGTCTCAAAAACATCTCAGCCAAAGTCAAATCAAAGCCTTCACGAAACTAAAAAAAGGCAGTGGAAGGGGTCTGTCAATAGAAATAGAAACTTAATGCTATGAAATATCAGGGTTTTTTAATTTTCAAATTAATTTTAACATCAAATCATTCATATTTTAAACATTTCATTACATTTCAAAAAGGTTATAAAGGGCTTATGATAAATTTAGTAAGGAACAAAAATTTTTATTAGAATTTCTGTAAGAATCGTGTAAAAACCGCAGCGATCCTCAGTTCATATTTAGTAGTACTGAGTTTTCGATCATCGGACATACACAAACCTAATGCTTCATTCAAAAATTCTATTAGTGGTAGATTAAATTGTGGTCATAACTGGAAGTTAAAATTGAAGAATCCACTTATTATCAGAGGTACATCGTCAAATTTTTCGGTAAATCTTTTATCGAGTGTAGAAACTTTTTATGAGTAAATCATCAAATTTTCGAATAAGAAAAAATCTCTCCCGAATTCACCCCTAGAGCTGTCAAGTATATGAGCTGGTCTAATTGTTTTTTTACCTTTCAACATTTCTTCAGAACCCACCTACCCTCTGATATGCCACCCTTCTGGGGATCACCATACAATAAAGACAAAAATGTTGCTGTTTTCTGCTTGCCTGGTAGCTGAACCAGAAATGCAAGCATTAACAGAGCAATCATTAACAGTGCTAACGTTTACATTGATGGCATTAACAGTGATGTCGATACAACATTGCTGAAGCTAACTTAGCTGACGTTAACAGTACTGACGCGAGTTCATTACTTTTCATACCTGAAATTGAAATTTTCACTTAAAAAAACCAAAGTCAAAGTGAAATCGAAGTCAAGACCAAGTCAGTAGTGCTCAAATCATAAACAAGTTCTGATGAAGTAAATTTGCTTAAATATTAATCACTTCGATATGACAAGATTTCATTAAGTGTTATGTGATTTCATTAGGAAAAGAGTTGAAATGATTTGATGATCTTAAAATGATTAAATAATATAAACGCAAAAAAAAGGCGTGAAAATATAAACGCTTTCATCATGAAATATAAATTTATAGATATCTCACATCAAAAATTGAGAGGATATAGTAGGATCTTCTAGAAAAAGACACTGAAAGTTCTCTATTGGATAGAGTTAAAAATATATTTTTTGAGTTCAAATTTTTTGACATTGTTTTAAAATGATTTAAATAATAAAGTCATGCTTTTAAAATATGTTGGCTGATCAATGCTAAATTTAGAATTCAGTTACGCGCAAAATTTCCAGATGCCAAACATAACAAGAAATGTTATAAAAAAAACAAAAAACAAATACAACAATGCGTAAAAACACATTTTTTATGTTGTAAGAAGCCATGAAAAGATGCGCTAAAAATAGCGTAAAAATTTCAAAACAAACAAAACAACTGATGACGAAGGCCAAGAATTCAAAATGATGCGACATATGTCGAAAGAACTAAAACAAAAATAACCGGAAAAATAAACTATTCGCAAGCATATAAAAAAATAATCATAAAATAATTTAAAAAACAAAAGTTGACTAAATTTTTTAATAGTTTTATAAGAAATTTTTGCTCAAGAACTTATAAAAAAAAATAAAATTTGGAAGAACATTAAAAATATTTGAAGGCTTATATATGAAGGCTTATATGAAGTATGTAGTTCTTTAAGATTATATGAGAAAAAGTAAAATTTTTTGGCACATAACGAGAGAAATAACAAAATAAACTCAAGTCTAGACATGCTTGCGGAATTTGAAGCTCGTAGCCAACCCTTTAACAATAACGTCAATGGCTGTCTGACTGGCTGGTCTGACTGCTAGGCTTGCATTATGTTTGATCACAATAAAAGGACTCTTAAGCAACGGAAATGGGAATATAAAATAAACACTTGCCAAGAAGGCAGGAAAATATGAGCGAAACATAATAGGAACGAATGTTTCATTAAAAATTCAACATTTATAGAAAGCAGCGCGAACTGACGACAGATGTTGCGGTGCGCCAGAATTTTGAGGTTTTAATATAAAGCTTAAAATTTCAAGTTGCTTGTTAAGTAGCTGAGCCTGAGAGGATCGAAAGGAGCTAAACTTTCTTTTTTGAGGACGAAAGAAAATTTATCAAAAGTTTAGCGCTGTGAATGTGGATCGACGATGAATGTGAAAATGTAGGAGTCAGGTCTCAATGTCCAGCAAAAGTTGGCAAAGCAGTCAAGCAGCAGCAAAGGCCACGAAGCAAAACAAAAAAAAAAACGATGGAATTAAAAAGTTTGTCTAGAAAATTAAGCTTTAGGCAGCCGTTAAAGGTTGAGTGGTACAAAATATTATAATTTTTTTTCAAAGATTTTGAAAATCTTTAAAATATATCAATTGAAGAAGCTTCAAAGAGAGTTAATTAAATTGAATGCATTAAATGCACAATACACAAAATTGCAAATCATAGAAATCACATTTGAGAGCTTTTTCGAAAATTACACTTCATACCATGCAACATAAATGTAATAAAATACTTGCCACAAGTGACTCATTTACGTGACAATAAAATAAAATGCAGACCCTTCCTACCCTTAAACTATTTGTTTGCAACAAATTATACTGGCAAGTATGTAGCAAAGGATATAATTTTTTTTCTCAACTCATGCATTTGATTTGAAAAGCTGGCAATGATTTGCAAATTTTAAACTAATTCAGAAAACATTTGCAGCTTATAGTCAGAGCATGAAAGTAGTTTAGCAGTAAAGCACATCCTTGTGTCTCAACACAAGCTGATGTTTTTGCACTCGAAAGCACACACACATACATACACACACTCAATTGCATTGTAAGTTAATAGAATAATCCTTGAAGTAGAGCTTCGCAAAACTATGGAGCAAATGTAAACGGATATGATAACTAAAATTGTGCAAAAGCTTAAGGCTGGCAAAAGTATTGCAATATTTCTTAACTCCTGCTGTCGATATGTATTGAATTTTCATATTTTATCAAGCATTTTCTAGTAGTCGATATGCAAAAGTTATGAACTTATATGATCGCCTTAGAAGCCTTAGTTGCCTTCCTCGTTTATTAAGTTAGACAACAATTTTAACCTCATGGCAAGTTGGTAAATGAGTAAAGGATTTGCAAGGATTACGGTTATTGTTAATTTACATTGATTTGTATTTGTAGTCTAGCAAAACAAGCACAGCTTTATTGAGCCAGATAATAATTTTGAGTATTACATGATTAAGGAACTCATACATTTTTTTTATTGTAATTTACATTTCAATGCAACTTTAATGAACTCACTGTCAGATAATATATTTAAAATATTTTCCAACTTATTGGCAAAATCAATGTTATTTGTTGTTTACAAATAAATATTTAAAGTTGGAGAGTTTAAATTTCATATTCGACTAATTGCATTATAGAAAAATTTTCGACTTATTTTAAAAGCAGAAATAACACTAACACTAAATTCAAAACTAATTATTTCGATCATAACACACTTGTGTAAAAAAAAGAAATAAGTGTTCAGTCGGAATAAAAAAAAAAAAAAACGAAATGGCCATTTTAGCCCTTGAAAGGACTTTGACCGAGCATCTTATGATCAATTGTGTTGTGTATGATGTGAAATGTTTGCACACAAATGATCGAGAACTGGACCTACATGTTTTACGCCGACTCCGAACGGCTTATGTTCTCAAGAAGCTTTTCATGGCAGTTTTTACTCTCTGAGGTTTGCCATTGTCTGCAGAGAGGTGACGGCCGAACAGAAAAATTAACTTTCTGTGTCGGATGGAGGATTCGAACCTGGGTTCTCTGGCGTAAGAGTCACACACTCTACCCACTACGCCACGGCCGCCAACTCGTCGGAATAAAGACTTATTTAAAGTGCAATGCGAAAGCTTTAGAAATTCAAACGTTCTTTTCACCTAAACATTTCATATTTTTGTCGAAAAATTACTCGCTTTAATCAAGATATAACTTTTTTTATGTGCAATAATATTTCCTTTGGAGAAAGGCTTGATATAAATACAAAAGATTTACAGCCAAACATTTCATAGTTCGGCAAGGTTTTTCACGCAAAATTCCAAAAAAAAACGGAGAAAATCACCACCTGGCAGCTCTGTATCAATAATTTGAAAGAGAGAAAGAAATAGGAAGAGAGGGAGAAGAGATTCAAAGAAAAGAGAGAGAGAGAGAGAGAGAGAGAGAGAAGAGCAGTATTGCTAGTTTAGCGATTTTGTAGCTAAGCTCATGATACAATCACTACAAGGTATCCTTGAAAACTAACTATTTTCTCACGAGCGTCGACCGCCGCACGTTGGAAAAAATATGAGAAAAACTTCCGCATCGTTAAAAAAAGCTGTAGAATATAAACTGTTAGACGTAGGAGCACTAATTATTGATATTTTATTTAGAAAACCTTCAAAAACAGTTGACCGTACCTCTTTTCGCTTTTTTCACTTTTTTCGCTTTTAAATTTTAGTACCCTACTCTCGGAAGCTTAGACTTCTAACAAGCCTTATTACATGGGTAGAATTATTTTAAATTAAGAAATTAATTTCAATTTCCAAACTGAAAAAATCTTCATTAACCCTTTAAGGCTTTTTTTTTTATTTTAAGACAATTTGCTACTTTTGCAAACAGAAAAAAAAGTGAATTGAAAAATAATGCTATTATTTCAGTTAGTTTTCGAATGCAACTAAAATGTGTAAAAATGTTTCTCAATTGTTTTTCACAACATTGTTTTTAACCCTTTAACGACCGAATAAGAAAATTTTTGATTTTTTATTCTAGGCTTTAGTTTAAAAAGACAGTACCCAGTTGGAAAAAAATGAGTTTTATCATAAAAATTAATTTCAGACACTTATAAAGGTATTCAAAAACATTTACAGAAATTTTAACTCTCCCGCTACTTGCTTTTAACGCTTTTTACTTCGTTTGAATCCGTTAGAGATCACATTTTGCAATAGTTTTTTTAGTATCTACGCGTCTCACCACCAACCCAATTTCATAGTTCTAGGTAACGTGGTTTAGTCTGGAAGTCGATCGGTGAGTGAGTCGGTTGTATTCAGAAAAATTTTTAAGGCGGGACATGACATTCGCGGCAGAGAAAACAGTCATTGTTTTAAAAATTCATAACTCAGTCAAAAACAAACATTTTTCCAAATTTTTTTTATTATTGTAGAGAACTGAACAAATTACAAGAAAAAAAATTCAAAAAAATATATTTTTTACTCCAAAATGGTTTTATAGAGCTCCAAACTGGCGGCAGAGGAAAAAACGGGGCCTCGTGGTTGCAGCGCTGGGAGTTGCAAAAAATTGTCCGATCTGGAAAAAAATTACTTTTTTAAATCTTAACAAAATTGGTTATCGTATAACACGGGCTTTTTTTTTTGAATTTTTTTTCAATTTTTGGTGATGTTCCAAATTTGAAAGTGTGTTTTTTTTCGAAAAAAATATTGACTTTAAAAATTCATAAAAAATCGAAAAAAAATTTTAAAAAAAGCTCGTGTCATACAATAGCGAATCAAGTTTAAAAAAATAAAAAAGTTTCGTCAAAAAATGAACCCGCTAGTGCCGCAACCAGTACGAAAAACATGGTTTTGAGATAAACGCGTTCAAAGTTTGTGAACAAAGAAAAAAAGAGGTTACCTTCAATCTGCCATGCCTGCTTCGTACTGTATGCCTTCGTTATCTTGTGTTGTGCTGTTTCTTACAGTTTTTTGCAATCGTTTAGCAATTTGGGCTTCACCCTTCGAAAGTAAATCCGGCTGTAACTTTTGAACCCGTAGAAATTTTTCCATTAAAAATTATTAAAAAAAAAAATCGATTTCAAAAAACTGTCAATGTCATGTAACCCCTTAATGCTTGCTCTGTTAATGCTTGCATTTCCGATTCAGCTGCAAGCAAAGCCGAGAACAAAGCAACATTTTTCTATTTTTTGTATCTGTACCAGAAGGGTGGCTGATAGAGGGTAGGCGTGTTCACAGCAAATGCTGAAGGCTGAAAAATAGGAAGACCAGCTCATATATTAGATCCTACCAGGGATCACGTCGGGAGAGATATGAACTATAATCGGCAGTTTTTATGTTTTTTGCATGGGCACCCCCTGAAGGGTGGCAGATAGGGGATAGGTGAGTTCAAAATAAGTGTTGAAGGGCAAAAAATAAGATGAAAAGCTCATATATTTTTTTTCCATCATATCATTACCGCTCTAGGGTTCAATTCGGGAGATATATGAACTATATTCGACAGTTTTTTTGTTTTTAGTATGCGGATCCCCAGAATGAGGGTTAGGTGTGAAGAAATGTTGAAGGCTGAAAAATAGTAGGACCAGTTCATATAGTTGACTCCACTCGGACTGGATCGATTCGGGAGAGATATGAACTATTTATAATCGACAAATTTTGCGTTTCTTGTATAGGGACTCGCAGAAGTGTGGCAGATAGGGGATAGGTGTGTTCACAGCAAATGCTGGAGGGTGAAAAATAGTATGATCAGCTCATATACATAACCGCTCTAGGGATCAATTCGGGAGAAATATGAACTATAATCAACAGTAGTTGGGGTTTCAGTATGGAGACCTCTAGAAGGGTGGCAGTTAAGGGCATGTGTGCTCAGAAGAAACGTGCCTATGATATAATTATACGGTAGCATGCAGAAACTCTCTAGCTTTGTATTTTTTCTCAAAAAAAAAAAAAAAAAACATTAGAAAATCAGTATAAACAGTATTTTGGGAAAAAAGCTGTACGCAGTTTTTGAGCACAATACTGCGATAAACAGTACAGATACGAGCGTTAAGGCGGTCTTCTCATTCAAAACCCGTTTTTTGGACCCTTTTTAAAAAAATTCTTATTTGAAAACGCAAAGAATAATTGAAAACTTTTTTTATTTATTGTACTACAAAAGGTTCAAAGTAAATAAAAAATTTTTTTTTGCCTCGATACGTAGGCTGTTCAAAAAGTAATGAGATTTCAAAGTTGGTGGTGAAAAAAAAAGGTGTCGTCACGGCGGCCACGATTCCGGGTCTCCGGAGCGTCTGAAATGAAAAAAAAAAACGGGGTTATAATCAGTATAGATGTAATTCTGGGGTGAACCTCAAGCTTAATTTTGTGATTTTTTTTGACAAAATGGCGGCCATTCAAAAAAAAAATTTCAATTTCGGGTTTTTTTTTTTGTAGTTTAGTGTAAAAAAAAAATAGTAAAAAATTTTTTAAAATTATGGTCGAGGTTCACCCGAGAATGGTGACAATTCTGCGTCGATTCCATTTTGTTTCATGAAAATCGGTTCAGTTGAACTGGAGATATCATGGCCGCCAGTTCGAAAAACGTGGGTTCGAGATAAACGCGTTTAAAGTTTGAAGTAATTTTTTTGGGACAAAAAAAAAATCAAAAATGTTTAAATGCAGTTTTAAAGAGCTGACAATTTTTACTTACAAATATTAGTCGGCGATGCCAGCTCCATACAGGCCACCTTCCTCTTTTTCGTAGAAACTGCTTTCTGCTGCCCTCTCTGCTCTGCGAGCCGTTCTGCCAGCTTTTGATGATGCCGCAGCTCGAGTCTCTGATCGGTTCAATCTGTCTTCATTGCGAGATAGTGCGTATTCGTATGCGTTTTTGCCAATCGCAATACCCATCAAACCCATAATTTTAAGTATGGGTATAAAACCGTCGTTGAAGAGGCACGTTGCAATGAAATTGGCCACTTCGATGGTGCGTGCGCCTGAGTTGATGTGTTTGGCCGAAAGTGACCAAAGAACAGAATTGTAGGACTCATTGGAATTCTGAGTTTCAGATCCAAGGCATCTTTCAAGCAAATTATCTGCCGACAGCGCTTCGTAAGCTGGTTTTATTACCTCCATCACCTTCTTGTCCATCAGACCTTGCTTCACAAAAAAGGCTGTATCTTCTAAAGTATTTCGAATTTCAAAAAATCCTTTTAGGGGCATATTCACAACTACCCAAGCTATAAAAAAAAGTTGAAAAAAAAAGTTGCTCAATGAGAAGACCCCCTTAACTATAATAGACAGTTTTTGTGTTTCTTGTATGGGGACCCTACGAAAGGTGGCAGATAGAGGGTAGGTGTGCTGCTACCTCTAGACATTTACAGCATCTTCGTTAAATTCATTACAGTTCATAAAAATTTAAAAAAAAAAAATTAAAAAATGTTTGGCTCAATAAATTATTGGCTTTATTTTAATATTAATAGAATTATGTGAATATCAACACACATTATTTCAGATGTTTATTGATATTAGCATCAAAAATATTAAAAGTTTGTGTTTGAAAAGATGAAATCTGTTGTAGGCATTTTTTAAAAATTTGTTAAAAAAATAAACAGATAAACCAACGAACTTAAGAATTACCTACTTTTTGAAGTTGGTTAAAAATAGCAATCGTTGGTGACCTAACTTAAAATTATCAAAATGCTTTTAGAATTGGTGCTTTAACACAACACTATATTAAAAAGGTAACCAATTTGATGCGCAGACCAGGAAATACGTAACTAAAAATTTCAGATAAAAAAAGAAAATTCATTATATATTACAAAAAAATTACCATTTTCTATTCACGGTGCTTAAAATATATCTTAGTTTTGTTTCTGTAGTACTTCCGGTTTTGAAGATACAGCTGTTTTTATAAATGCACTTATTGTATTTTTAAAGATATTTTGATATTTTTCAGTGTATATCTTTAAAAAAACGTTTAAGTCCAAAAAAAAAAAAAAAAACACGCATTGGGAGGACTGCCGACCAAAGTGAAAACTTAAAACTATGGAATAACATAGCTGTTATGAATTTCCGAAGTAACTAGAGTCGGCAATTCAGACGCGTTTCTACTTTTTTTTGCTCTTTTTATTAATTTATGCGTTGTTGAATGTACAAACTGCTATTTTTTAATGGTTGATAAACGCTTCGGTAATGGGTAATCGTTTGGTAATCGCTTCGGCAATCGGTTGGCAATCGCTTCGGTAATCGGTTGGTAATCGCTTAGGTAATCAGTTGGTAATTGTTTCGGTAATCGCTTTGTAATCTCTTCGGTAATCGCTTCTATAATAGGTTGGCAATTGCTTTGGGAATCGATAATCGGTTGGTAATCGCTTCGGTAATTGGCAATCGGTTGGTAAGCGCTTCGATGAACGGTAATGGGTTGGTAATCGCTTCGGTAATCGGTAAGTGGTTGGTAATCACTTCGGTAATCGATTGGTGATCGCGGTAATCGGTTGGTAATTGGTAATCGGTTTGCAACCCCTTTGGTAATTGGTAATCAGCTGGTAATCACTTCGGTAATCGGTAATGGGTTGGTAATCGCTTCGGTAATGGGTTTGTGATCGCTTCGGTAATAGGTTATTGGTTCAGTAATCGCTTCGGTAATCAGTAACTGGTTCGTTAATCCGTTGGTAATCGCTTCGGTAATGGCTTATTGGTTCCGTAATTGGTTGGAAACCGCTTCGGTAATCGGTAATTAGTTCGCTAATTGGTTGGCAATCGCTTCAGTGATTGCTTCGGTAATCGGTTGGTAATCGCCTGAGTAATTACGATATAAGCAGTGCTGTACAATCGCACCAGAAATGAACAGCTTAAAGCGTGATGATATCGCGCATCTATGGTTGTGCTCTCTACCAAAAAGTGCTCAACACGCCTAAAGAAGATTTCACTTCAAAAAAAGTACGCAGTATTTAGAATTCACCCAGAGAATTCCAAAATTTTCAAAAATAGTCATGTCAGAAATGTGTTCGCCTTGTCATGGAATCACCGATATATAATTTATAAAATTGTTGTGTTAATTCTTAAATACTTATTTTTGCTTAAAAACTTATTTTATTTTTTCTTTCAAAAAAAACTTTTTGTTTGATATAAAAAAAATGGCCTTTGTACTAATACAAGTAAAATTTTCTTTAAAATCTAGAAAATTTTCTTTGATTTTAGATGGTTTTCTTCTCAGTGTAGCAACTAGCTGTAAAATAATTGTAAGATATCTAACTATTTTTTTAGACCCCAAAATGCTGCCATAAATTAACGCATTACTGTAGCGCGTCATAGTGTTGCCAGCCCGTGGCGGCCAAACAATTTTCAATCATTATTTATTTATTCTACTGCGATGTTTTTTTTATTTTGTGTTTGTTTTGGCAAGTAGCAAATAATTGCAACGTTAATGTTGGAACTGAGGGACGTACGGACGATCGGACGAATTGCTCAATTTTGCTTTTAATTTCAATTCTGCTCATTTAATGCCTGCAGCCGGCCGGCATTGAGTGTGAGTTGAATTTTAAAATTTTACAGATACGGAATTTGTTGCAATTGAAATTTAATGAGCTTTGTTTTTTGTTGTTATTTTTCTGCTTCAACATTTGTTTTGAGTTTTTTTTTTCTTTTGTTGCTGCTGCTGTTGTTGTTGCTTCCTAATTATTATTTTTGCAATGAAATTTCAGTGAAATGTTGCAATTTCATGGAATGGAATCATATTTCAAAATATTTTGACAAGTGTGCGCCAAACATGTGTAGTAATTAGTGTGTGTGCATGTTGGAAATACGGTGTTTGTACATCTGTCCTGGTTGTTGTTGTTTTACTGTAATTGCCTATGCCAATAGAGGTATCAAAGCTTAGCTTAGTTTGATTTACGGAAATATGCCTATAAATTTTATAATATAAATATTTATATAAAAAATTATTAAAATTTGAGATACAAGAGAACTGTGAAAAATTAACACATACTTTATGGTTCAAAAAACTCACGTCCATTAGCTTGAAGTATTGTGCAAATTTCTTATAATTTTCTTAATGCTAACTATATTGATGTAAACAAATCGTATCAACATTTCCGGTATAATTTTCACATAAATGCTAAAATTAATCTCAATATTAAATTCATTACATACATTAGGAACATCCGTAAAATTCCAGTGCATAGAAAGCTTCTGAAGAGAAATATATTGGCATTCATCTCACTCACACTAAATTTACACTTACACACACCTGTCAGATACAGATAAAAGATAACCTAATTTTTCCAAGAAAACCGAGAGAAAAAAAAAAAACACTCTAATTGGTTTCACATGATAGCTTTCGATGTTTTAATTCCACAAAAACCTGGCAACCCGATGCAGATATCCTTAGATAAAAGGTCGTTATCGATTTTATGGTATTTTTCATGTTGTATCTGATGTTGTTGTTTTGGGTTAAAGTTGTTGTGGCAATACATCTAGAATGACGAGCACATTAGAGGGCGCAATATAATGTTAATCAGGGCAACAACAACAACCACAGACAGCAACAACAAAATAACAACAGTCGCAATTTCGTTAGAAAAACCAACCCTCGATTTCGGCTTTGAAAAGCAGCAGCAAACAGATGACTCAACAAAAGCTTCCGGGCAGGAAATTAAATATTGAGCCTCAAAGTATGCAGCAGAGTGTAAAAGATCTCTAAAATTATTCCTAAAAAAAAACTGCAGGAAAATAACTGGAATTTCAAATAATTATGCGAATAAAATTATTACAGCTGTCACAAATACAGTTGTCAAAATTTAAACGGGACCTACTTAAAGGACTTAGCAAGATTAACTGAATTTTTTTTTTTTTTTTGAAAAAAAAAAAGAAATGATACAGAAAAATAAAATCTTGTTATGCTCAAGCATTTGCTAGGCTTTTAATGGTAAATAACCGCTATGGTTGAGGCGTGTGGAAATTCTTATCATACGCTGACACTTGGCGTTAAATGCTTAAGCACTGCATGAATGGCTAGATTTAGGGCGGAAAAATAAATAGCTCTAACACAATATTTTTTTAATATTTCAAATGCTGACATAGTTTATATAAAAAAAAGTTATTTTAAATTGTTTTTTATTGCCATACAAGCGCAGTTCTTTTTATGCTAAATTTTTAATGCTGACTCTAAAAAATGTTTACGATATGCAGTACAATTTGTGGTTTTTAGCCTGAGTTTATGTGCTGGTTTTTTTTTTTTTTTGTGTGACGTAGTAAAAATAATCTCTATATATATAAATATGCGTAGATAAAACGGGAACTAGTTTCTTCCATGTTTCTCAACTGAATTTTATAATTTGTTTCCACTCACATTGTGCTCTGTTCTAAATGAGTGAACTGGTGGCGAATTTATTAGGAAAGTGATATCAAATTTTCATGAAAAAACATATATATATTTTTGGCCTTAATGAGCTAATGACAAAGTGAAAAATAAGTATTTTCAATAGTTTCCGAACATATACAATTAATTTGAAAATTAAATATACTTTTCGAAATAGGTAAATATGCAAATTCTATTTCGATAAAACTAAACTAAAAAAAATAAAAGTGCTTAGCGTGCTTTATTTATTAGCGGATAAAGAACCGTTTTTGATAACAAAGTAAGTTACATTTTGATTCTTTGTTTGCAGTCCATTGTCGTGCATAACGGAATTCAATAGTTCCAGACAAAAATGTAAATTCCATTTCATTTCATCGTTTGTGCCACACATACACATACATAAAGGCTCGGTTATGCAATTGCAAAGCATGAACTAAAAAAAAAAAAAATAAAACAAATCCCAGAGACCTTTGGAAAAATATGGCTTAAGGCGGTCTTCTCATTCCAAACCCGTTTTTTGGACCCTTTTTAAAAAAATTCTTATTTGAAAACGCAAAGAATAATTGAAAACTTTTTTATTTATTGTATTACAAAAGGTTCAAAGTAAATAAAAAAATTTTTTTTGCCTCGATACGTGGGCTGTTCAAAAAGTAATGAGACTTCAAAGTTGGTGGTGAAAAAAAAGGTGTCATCACGGCGGCCACGATTCCGGGTCTCCGGAGCGTCTGAAATGAAAAAAAAAAACGGGGTTATAATCAGTATAGTTGTAATTCTCGGGTGAACCTCAAGCTTCATTTTGTGATTTTTTTTGACAAAATGGCGGCCATTCAAAAAAAAAATTTCAATTTCGGGTTTTTTTTTGTAGTTTAGTGTAAAAAAAAATAGTAAAAAATTTTTTAAAATTATGGTCGAGGTTCACCCGAGAATGGTGACAATTCTGCGTCGATTCCACTTTGTTTCATGAAAATCGGTTCAGTTGAACTGGAGATATCATGGCCGCCAGTTCGAAAAACGTGGGTTCGAGATAAACGCGTTTAAAGTTTGAAGTAATTTTTTTGGGAAAAAAAAAAAAAAATCAAAAATGTTTAAATGCAGTTTTAAAGAGCTGACAATTTTTACTTACAAATATTAGTCGGCGATGCCAGCTCCATACAGGCCACCTTCCTCTTTTTCGTAGAAACTGCTTTCTGCTGCCCTCTCTGCTCTGCGAGCCGTTCTGCCAGCTTTTGATGATGCCGCAGCTCGAGTCTCTGATCGGTTCAATCTGTCTTCATTGCGAGATAGTGCGTATTCGTATGCGTTTTTGCCAATCGCAATACCCATCAAACCCATAATATTAAGTATGGGTATAAAACCGTCGTTGAAGAGGCACGTTGCAATGAAATTGGCCACTTCGATGGTGCGTGCGCCTGAGTTGATGTGTTTGGGCGAAAGTGACCAAAGAACAGAATTGTAGGACTCATTGGAATTCTGAGTTTCAGATCCAAGGCATCTTTCAAGCAAATTATCTGCCGACAGCGCTTCGTAAGCTGGTTTTATTACCTCCATCACCTTCTTGTCCATCAGACCTTGCTTCACAAAAAAGGCGGTATCTTCTAAAGTATTTCGAATTTCTAAAAATCCTTTTAGGGGCCTATTCACAACTACCCAAGCTATAAATAAATGCAAAAAAAAAAGTTGAAAAAAAAAGTTGCTCAATGAGAAGACCCCCTTAAAGAAGAAGATGAAACGGTTTTTTCGCTCTCCTGAAAACTTGTACTTTTGCATATAGAGGAAAATGAATATAGGCCCTCGATATAATATTGTATATTTGTAACACAACTACTTTGGTTGGGTAATCGGTAATTGGCTCGGTTATCGGTTGGTGATCGCTTCATTCATTGGCAATCGCTTCGGTAATCAGTTGGTAATCGTTTGGGTAATCGGTTGGTAATCGCTTCCGTAATCTGTTGTCGGTTGGTTATCGCTGCGGGTAATCAACTGGCAATCGCTTTGGTAATCGGTTGGTAATCGCTTCAGTAGTTGGTAATCGTTTGGTAATCGCTTCGGTAATCGGTAATTGGTTGGTATTCGCTTCGGTAATAGGTAGTAGGTTCGGTAACCGGTTGTTAATCAGTAATAGTTCGGTAATCGGTTCGGCAATCGGCTGGTAATCGCTTCGATAACCGGTTTGTAATCGATTCGGTCATTGGTAATCGGTTGTTAAACGCTTCCGTAATCGTTACTGGGTTGGTAATCGCTTCGGTAATCGGTTATAGCTTCGGTAATCGCTTCAGTTATTGGTAATTGCTTCGGTAATCAGTTGGTAATCGCCTTTGTAATCGGTTGGTAATTGCTTTGGTAATTGGTAATTTGTTCGGTAATCGGTTGGTAAACGTTTCGGTAATCGGTAATTAGTTCGATAATCGGTTGGTAATCGCATCGGAAATCGGTAAATGGTAATTGGTTCAGTAGTCTGCTGGTAATCGCTTCGGCAATCGGTAATTGGTTCGGTAATGGGTTAGTAATCGCTTCGGTTATCGATAATTGGTTCGGAAATTGATTGGTTATCGCTTCGGTAATTGGTTCGGTAATCGGTAATTGGTTCGGTAATCGGCCTGGTAATTGATAATCGGTTTAGTAATCACTTTCGTCTTCAGCTTGGTCGATGCTAAGAATCCCTGAAAAGGAATGCTGTACAGCCATTATTTCTATACGCTAACAGTGATGTTATATATGATGTTATATGATGATGTTGATGTTATAACAGTGATGTTATATGACAGTTATATAACAGCGTGATGATATCGCTAACAGCGTGATTATATTGCGAATCTATAGTTTTGCTCTCTACCAAAAAGTGCTTAACGCGCCTGAAGTTTTCACTTCAAAAAAAGTGTTTGTTTTTCACTGCTCCTTATATTTTGAGTTTTAAGCGGAGAATTTTTCATAGAAAACTATTTAAAATCTTTAAATATCCTGACTGTCGCAGCCGAATTATTAAAATTTTTTTTTTTTTAATTTTTAGCTAAAGATAGCAAATTATCAAAAACTAAGATACAGAAATTTTTAGTTGACTTAAGCATTTTTTACATTTATAACACTCAAGACAAAAATCGTATCATTTCTGCAAAAAGTTAAAAATATAAATTTAACTAATTTAATTTAAGATTTTAAATTGTACATTAATTTTCACAAGAGCGACCATTTTTAAAGTTGAACGACATTAAAGTTGAAAAATTTTAAAATTTCTCTGTCATATCCATATTTTATAAATTTACCCATATAGATTTCGTCCACAATGGTGAGATCAAAAAAAAAAATGACCATTTCAGCCAATTGAAAGGACTTTGACCGAGCTTCTTATGATCAATTGTGTTATGTATGTTGTAAAATGTTCGAACGCAAATGATCGAGAACTGGACCTACCAGCTTTATGCCGACTCCGAACGGCTTATGTTGTCAAGAAGCTTTTCATGGCAGTGTTTTACTCTCTGAGATTTGCTATTTATTGCAGAGAGGTGACGGCGGAACAAAAAAATTAATTCAATTGAGAAAACTTTCTGTTTCAGATGGAGGATTCGAATCTGGGGTTTCTAGAGTATGAGCCACGCAATCTACCCACTACGCCACGGCCGCCAAACGACATCAATTAACTAGGTGATTGAAAAATGTGAATAAATGTAAAGATTTTTCTCGGTTCCAAAACTCGTTTGCCTTAATTAAATATTAATTTTTTTATTTCAATTATTATATTATAATATATTATATAATATAATATATAATAATATAATTTAAAGATGTTAAAAAAATAGTTACATATTTTCATAGTCGTGGAAAAAATTATTTATAATATTAAGCTTTAAAGATTTTTCATATAATCGAAAGTTCAGTCTTTTCTGTAATTTTTTTTTTATCGATTTTATAGTGTATTGCAATTACTTCTGGCAATGAAAAATTGTGAGACTTATATTGTACAACTTTTTAACCAAAACCTAGTCGATTACTTAAAATTTAGACAAAATTTAAAATAATTGCACATTTCTTATATTCTATAAAATTAACAAGTTAGTTCTTTATGTATAACAGAATTGTTGTTTTATATATTGCACAATGTATCATCAATTTAAAAAAATTGCTAAAATTCAAGTAACACAGAAGAAAATAACACAATATATGTATGTTGTTTTTATAGAAAGTTTTTCCATTGACTGCAGTCACAAAAAAAAAAAAAAAACAGCTCCTACAAGAAACTTCAAGAAACACGTAGAACTTGCAAACAATACTTATATTGAACGAGCGACCAATGTCATAACATGTTGTTGGCATTATTGCTGTTGTTGTAGCTGTTTTTGTGGTTGTCTCATATGTTGTCGTTTTTTAATTGGATTAAAAAAAAACTGTCATGCAACACGCGGCACTTGCAACGCAGTCAAAGCAATACGAAGACGTTAAAACGTGTTTAGAATCTCATGTTCAATATTATGGCCAGCTTTTGGGAAAGGGTTAAAATCGCAATTTTCTTTTAAGCTAATATTTTAGAAAGGATTTGTTGAGAATAAGCAGTCGTACAACGTTGTAAGGTAAAATTAAAAAAATGCGGACTTTTTAGCAATGACTGCCAACTTTATATCAGTTAAATATTTGCAGCAATTTCTTCCATCTCAGGATAGAGATTACTTTTTTGAATGAAATAGCGTAAAACTAACCATAACGCACACGTCTTAGTCTAAAGTGCTTGAGGCATAAAAAAAGACCGCTTAAAATGATCATAAGTTTTAAAATTACAGTGAAAAATGACACAAGACCAAGATAAATATTTTCAAGGGTTTCATTTTTCAATGGGTAACAAAAAACAACGATTTATTCCATTGCTTTTTCAAACGAGTTAAAACATAAAATATTAGATTACATCACATACGCAAAACTTGCACAGCGGTAGAACTTATGAGCTCATTATGAAGATATGAGATAATATCTAACAAAAAAAAAAAAGTCGAAAAAGAAATAAGCGACAGGTATGGGCACTACAAAAAAAAAAAAAAAAATATCACAAAAAGGTACCTAAGGTCGGACACGAATTGCAAAGCTTAAAAGTAGAAGCCATGACATTCTAAAGAAAAAACGACACGGAAGCATGAAACAAACAGCAGTGAAGAAAAGATTAAAAATAAAAATGAGCCAATAAAAAAAAAAAAGAGTAGAAAAACCAAGTTCTAACAATGTAGAAAAAGTAGCATAAAAATGAAAGCCGTACATAAAATAAAACAGATTTTATTACAAACGTAGACGCAGACGTAGAGTATAACGGATGCCAGTGAGAGGATTTATCATCAGTTCTTTTCTTGTTCTAAAGATTTTTCTAGGGGCTGCTAGAACGTAAGCGTAGGGATCAAATCAGACAAGTCAAGGAAGGAAAGACAGCAGCAGAGTACAAAGTGGAGAACAAGAAAAAGACCGAAAATAAGAAGAGCACATAGAAGGGTAGTGAAGCATATAAAAAAAAAAAGCTCGCCGGTAAATTATTATGATTGTCAACGGCAAAAGGGGAAAAAAGTGGGCGGAAAAATAGAAATCGTTGAAAAGCAAAGAATGCCTAGCTTAGCAAATGCAACATAAGTTAAGAGGAAACTGGAAGATCTGCAAAACCTGAGACAAAGTATGCAATATAGTTATGTACTGAAATAAAGATACAACAACAAAGAAACAATGGCAAGGTGGCAGCTGAAATTAAATTGCTTGAATTGTTGGCCATTTACTTAATGCCAAATTTAATGCTTGTTGGCAACGTGCAAATGAAACGTAGTATATAAAGCTTAATTAGGCGCGCAGACGGAATGGATGACAAAACACTTTTGAAGAAATAAAAACAGAAAGAAAAAGTTTTCTTGACTGAGCAAAACTGAGAAATTATAAAACAGGTATTGCTTTAAAATATGTTCTATGTCTTTAATATATTATAGATATTTTATACATAAAATTTGCCACATGTAGTGAATTGGCACATTTGTTGCATTTATATTAAGATATTAATAAAGCATGTCACTATTTTTGTTTTTCTTCTCCAGTATTTTTAATGCTTAATAACATATATGGCGCCTAAAAGTGTGTGTTTTGCTTCATATAAAATAGCATTAAAGTACGAGCATAAAATTGTTTCTATTCGCTGCAAAATTTGACTCATGTCAAAATATGCCGTAATGGTTTAATTAAAGAATATCCTAAAAAATTCATTGTTTTCGAACACACGCACTCCACTCACTCAAACGCTGAAGCATAAATATATAAAATATAATTTTTCACGATTTCTTTTTTCACTCTTACGTTTACACATATAATGTTGCAATAAAGCCGTAAAAAAATACTACCACGTGTACTCGTATGTAGCTCATAAACAAAAGCATAAAATTTCAATGAATGGGGAATAATAATAAAAGTAAACATAAAACATGTATTAAAAAACAATCCAAACATAAAGTAAAAAAGCGTTGCATTTGCATTTTTATGGAATTTACCCATAGACGACAATAAAAACAACCATGACGACTAATGGGAATTATAGAGCGCGTAAAGTGTTTTTTGCCTAAAGCACATTGGAAAATTTGCCAAATGTGACTATAATTTCAGACAATCGCTATATATATATAGTATAAAAAAACAAAACCGCTTTTGTGTCTGTTTGTTTGTAATGAACGTAATGCATTTTCTTCTAAGCTACGTTATAAATTTTGATGAGGTATTTACCATTCTTTAGGTAGATTTTTTTTCGGATGGTTTTAGTATGCAATATATTCATAATAAATCAAAAAATATTCGTGAAATTAACAATGCATATTTTATATATATCATCGGAAGCTCAGGTCCATTTCGAATCCCTTGTTTCTGTTTGTGGTACCATGGATACCACTAATCCGATTTATTCATCAAACTCGCCTGTACTTTTTGTGAACCTTCAGATGTTTAGCAATAGTGTGTTCACTAATTCTCTCAAATGCTTGGAAAAATATGTTCTACATGTATCGGATTTGACGATTCTGAACATTCGCATAAAAGGTGAGTTATTGTTTCTGTCACTTTCGCAATGTTTTTATTTAATTTTTCAAAATGTATATTTGAGGACCTAAGTATAAAAAACTAGATAGTAAGAAATGTATTTCTCTTTAATATAATTTTTTTCACTAGTAGGCTGAAGTGGGGTGATGTGTACCACGTTCGAATAAAAGTGTTAAGAAATTTCATTTTTGATTTGTTTTAAGGTCAATCCTTTGCACAAGAACTAATTCCAAATGAGTGTTTTAATGGCTGTTGGAGATTTTGAGAAATGTATGAAGTAGAATGAAAATTTAACTGTTTTTCGGTCTTTTCAAATCAGTTGGCTGATGTGTAACACTAAAAAAGTGTTGATTTAAGAACCAAGAACTTTAGTTTTTATGTTTATTTTGACTTTTTGTGTTTAGTAAAAACATAATAATAAGACCTTAATGAAAAATTAGCAATGACTCGTAAATCTATCTGATTTTCAATGCACACACACACATATATACATTGAAATTAAAAAACTGATTCAACAGAATACATGAAAGGCTTATAAAATACATTTCAAATATGAAATTATTATTCGTTAGAAATATCCAATATCGGAGTGAGAGTTCTCACAAATAAACTGGCCCACAAAAAATAAAAAAAAGACGCTTGCATACGTTGCATTCCAGTGAATTTTTGTGATTTATATATTTTTGCAAAAAAATCGCAACTTATCATGCGTTAAGTGGCATGGCGAAGAGCGCCGGTTTTGCGGCCGAGTATCTGCAGCTTTTTTTGTCATTTGTTTGGTTTTCTTTTCAACATATTAATTTTTTTTTTTTTGCCACTTCTTGTAACTGTAATTGTTTCTATGACGTTGTTTGAACACAGCTTTTCATTGACTTCCTATCACGATTGGAGTTTTGTCTGGGCTGAATAGTATGAACTGGGCCGATCTCTTTTAATGCCGTTGATGTGATTGCATTTCAGAGTTTGGCATTGTTGCCTCTTTAAAAGCAATTATAATGTGTAAGATGTGTTACACATCACCCTAATGTCAGTCACATTTTTCTCATTGATGGAATTTTGCTACAAGGTGAAAAAATGTAAAATATTTTGTTATGTTTAAAGATATTAAACAATAACACATTTTACATCTACTCACTTTTAAAATTTGAAATAAATTTTATCTGAAACGCTATTTTTTTAAATTAAAAAAAAAACCCTTATCGCAATTGTTTATTCACTCATATGTTAATATTTTGTATGAAAAATCGCCATGTTACACATCAACCCGTTGTTACACATTACCCGACCACACCCTATTTCTATTGTTCGTGTGTCAAAGTTCTTTTTCGAGCCACCGTAAACTACTTTAGTTCCATTATTTTTTCATGGGAATACAGTAAAATTATGCAATGCTGAAGGAAGGAGAAATTATTATTATTAATTATAAGATTGAGTATTATTTTCTACTTTTGAGATCTTATATTGTAAAACGTTATATTGTTTTTTTTTTTGTCTGGAAACTGTCATACCGTGTTATCAAAAGACAAAAAACAACGCAAAATGACTAAATTTTTAAAAGCTCGCCATAGCACAAAAATCTGATGAATCTAACTAAGGAGATTTTAGTCTTCACTTTTCCAAAAACAATAAAATTCACCATTTGCTCAAAGCACAAGTTCACCACTCTACTTTGACACAAAAAACCAAGGCATTGTTGACGGCTGGCTATTTTCTCACGAGCAACGATCATTATTTGGGATTTAACTTTTTTCTGTTTTTTTTTTAAATTTTTCCGTCGCATATTACGAGTATATTTTATTTTTGGCAAGTTATATTCGCCAAAATAACTGACTTTTTTGTCATTATGCCACTTTACCGCCAAATTATTGTGCTCATCTGTTATGACATAATTTGACACTTCAGAGAGAGAGAGCAAACAAAAAAAAAAAACGGCACGTTAAAAAACAAAACATGTCAAGACCGCAAAGTCACGCAATGCAAATAATTTAATTATTTTCATTAGATTGCAACGTTGGCAGCACTACATGTGGCTATTTTTGTTGTTGTTGTTCTTATTTTTGTTGCTTAAATATGGCATGCAAGCGTGTAGAATTGCAGAAAAAAAAATTATGACACATGAGAGCAGCATGACAGCTATGATTGCAACAGCAACACAACGATACCAAAAATTAACAAAAAACTACAAATGGCGCAATAATGTTGGCAACAAGATTGCCATTTCGCGTGAAAAAGTTAGCAGTTGGCAGATATTCGGAGAGAAGTGAGAATAAGATAAATTTTTTTTGACAGCAACCAATTTAACATTAACTTGTTTATATGCAAAAGCTGATAGTTTTCAAATAATGGTAAAGCAGGCACACAATTCTGACAATTCTAAAAAAATATATTAAAAAGAAACTAATATTTAAATATTTTAACCGATTCAAGATCAAAGCTAATTAGTGAAATTCTAAAATAGAATATGTATACAAAAATTCTGCAAAGTTCATTAAGCTTTGCCTTTAAATATATGAACTTTTAAGCTTCATAAATTTAGTTTAATCACGATATAGAAAACGTATTTATAATTTTTTGAATATAATTCTTCTAATATTTAAATCAAACAATACAAAAATTAAGACTATCATCAGCATAATATTGTCATAAGTAAGGCTAATAATGACCCCAACTTAAAAGCTGCATAACAAACGGCAGCAAAAACTAGACAAATATATATTTAACCAAACCAAGAATATAAATTTTGAGCTCAACTCTTTACATATTAATTAATATTCTGTGTAGGTATATTGCGTTCAGCCTTAGCAACATTCAACATTAATTTACACATTTAAGTAGAACTATAAAATTCTAATCAAGTTTCAGGCAGCTCATCTACGTAGCTTGTTAAGTTTATTTTTAGAAAATGCTTATTTTTTCTTGCGATAACGTTGAAATGAGCTTTTTGCCACTTATTGTTTATATGTCAGGATGGCCGAGCGGTCTAAGGCGCCAGACTCAAGTGTGAAAACTTGCCCACTATATGGGTTAATACTACGGAGCGTTCTGGTCCTCTCTGAGGGCGTGGGTTCAAATCCCACTTCTGACAAATCTTTTTTTTCATTTTTTTTTTGTTATATTTTTTATTTGATAATTTTAATATTTGAGTTATGGTAATATTTTACAGGCATTTTTTCACAACAACAATTACATTGACAAAATTTTGATGTTTTTAATAAATTTTATTCATTTCTTTTTTTATTTGTATGAATTACTACATGGTCTAAAAAGCCGAGGAATTTTTAATGAATACAAGCGTGTTTTGGGCAAAGTTATATTTATTTCTCAACATAGCGTATGACATGACATATGAAACTCAACATTTAACGAGAAAATTCTACGACAAGCGAGATGCATCTCAGGATTATGCATACCGTTTTGAGAATTTACTCACTAAAAGCTTTAGTTTAAATAAGTGTTTCAAGCTTTGAGATGAATCGAAGAACGAAATCTTACTACTAAGCAAGAGATTTTTTGTGCTTACAACAACGAGTAACTGTGTTAAAAAATCAAGTAAAGAATCTGAAATTCATTTCAACAAAAAGAAATTTTTTTTTTGTGATTTTGTGAATTGTGACAAAATGACACAAAATACATTTGAAAGTTAATATGTAGACTATGTTGTCATATTACATGTTTATTATTATGATCGAAAAGTTTAGTTAAGAATTGTTTAATGCAATGTTTTAGAACAAAGAGGAAAGAGAAACAGCGAAAAGCTAAGATGTTTTTTTTTACACAAGAAAATTCGATTTAACCAACAGCTTTGGTTTTGCTTCGACATGTTTGTTTTGAGACATATGCACACTATTTTTGTAGCACTCAAAATAAAATGCTCAAAATTAATTGAATAATTTAATAGCTTAAAGTTTAAATTAGTTTTTACATATTTAACTAGCATTTTGAAATTAATTAAAAAAAACTAACACAGCTATATAAAATTTAAGTCAAAGTCAACGTGTTTTTTTTTTAATTGTAATTAACACAAACACTTAAGTTGTATTTTTTTTACTTTTTTTACTGGTTTTTGCTGTGTTCTCGGCATGTTATTTAACAACTTTTATGGTGTTAAAAATAAGCGCCAAAAACATGAGTCAACAACTATCACAGTGTTAAGAAGAAAAAAAATTACTTAATCCAATGTTTTAAGCTGAGCTTATTTTAATGAATTAAGTTACAATTAACAGCTGCGAGTAAGTTGCACTCATATTCATTCAGCAGGTGTAGCTTTGAAGCTTTTAAAAACACATAAATAGCTATATTTGCATATAATTGTAAAGTGTTAATATCGAGTGCATTGTTGCTGTTGTTGTTGTTGTTGTCTACCTTTAATGTCTGGTGTAAAAATGTACTGCATGCATTTTGGTACAAGCTTGCCATTGTATATTGTGTGAACTCTAAAAAAAAGCATAACATAAACACTTAAGCAAAAATCAAGTCAAGTTCACTGACAATA